>VZTH01002031.1:477818-502563 GCA_013397815.1 Aleadryas rufinucha
TTTTTTTTTTTTTTTTTTTTTTTGGTCTCATGCTCTGCTGGTGAGAAGGTACATAAAAGTAGTTGGGAGGGAGCATAGCTGGGACACTTGTTCAGAGAGTTCCTTGGGAAGCAGCCCTTAAAAACGAAGGGGCTGTAGTTAGAATCACAGAAAACACTTGTATGATCAGCACTTCTGTATTTCCAGGTGGAAGGTTGGTTGTGCCATCTTTTTTTATAAATATGGTGAAAACATGATGACAAGGATAAAAAGAATCCAGGCAATGAAATGTTCTTCAGGAGCTGGTACAGCTGAATATAATAGTTTAGCACAGTTTTACAGTGTTAGCAAAGATGAAGGAAATTTTGCTTTCCTATTTCTTATCTGGCAACTTGTTTGTTATTGGGTAAATATTTTTTTGGTTTTGATTAATTTATCAAATCCTGCGGAGTCTTTGATTCTGAAACTGTTCTAGGTCTTCATTAGGACAAATATTAACCAAAATGATCCAGAAGCAGCAGGGAATCTAACTTTGTGTACAAACCAGTATTTTTTGTGTGCTTTCTCCAAACCTCTTCCCTCATCTTCTTCTCACTCCAAGTTCCCAGCAGATATATATCATTAGTTTGATGTCCATCACTGGGGTTTCCTCCACAGATGTTGCTCTTCTCTGTGGAGTCAGTTGTGTTACCACCTTTACTGGGGAATACAAAATTCTCTGTGTCTGATTTTTGTCTGTTTTCAGATTCACCAACACTCGCTGATGATTGTATGCACTTAACTTCATCATTAATATACTTTAAATTCATTGTACTAAGGCTCCTTCTCTCAACTGACCCCTTGCTGTTTTCATAGGAAGTAAGATACAGCTGTCATGAAACACTGGTGAGCCAAACCCGCTACTCTGCAGGTAGAGACGTGAATTGCACAATGCAAATTCAATACAAGCATCATTATTTTTCACACCAAGTGTCTCACGACTGTTTATGAAAATGCCAGTATAATTCTCACATTGAGTCTACAGAGCAACTTCATTCCCATTGGCAATGGTAGAAGGAACAACGCACTGAAAAGGAGTTTTCAGTTCTGCTTTGGAAGTAACTAGATGCAATAGCTTTATAATATCGTATGAATAAAAGGAAGAGAATCCTGTGAGTACAGTGCAAAGGAAGTCAAAACCCAGTAACCAAAGAGTTTTACCGAGGGACCAATTAAACACCTTTGATCATTCTGAATATTCATGAAAGAGAATGTAAAATAAGTAGATTGAAGAACACAGTCATAAATGCTTTTGTGATCGAGATAAATTTGTTTTAAAACCACAAGTAAGAGTTGAAATTGATGGAAAATGATTGTTAGTTTGTTTAGAGGCATCATGCTATTCTGAGAACACCAAGAAAAAAATATGTGTAACCCTTTTTCTGGAAATAGAAGGAAAGATTCTGCTTATATTAACAGCTGCAAAACTGTTCTGTGGGAAGCAGGATGAAGCACAAATTAAGAAAGAGAGAGATAAATAGATGAACATTGTGCAAAATAAGTGGGATTTCATTCTGAAAAGATGGTTCTGAGAACAGTAGAAATAATGACACCCATGTCCACTGGTAGTTAAGCCATAACAAAGAAATGGAGAACGGGAAAATGATTTTGTTAAGGTCTACTAGAATTCTCACAAGCACTGCAGGATCCTTGTCAGGATGAAGAGCCTGAACACACATATTTCCTAAACACACAATCTGAGTCTATTGTGAGTCCAGTTATAATATGCCACAGGACTGGTAGCATATTGGAGGCCATCACTGCTTGCATTGAATTTTTTCTTTACAAGAGAGTGGACTTCCAGTTAAATTAATATTTGACTACGTATTAAAATATAAGTGTTTATCAATGGATGACTGAAAGGCAGTAGGAACTGCCAGTATTGCACTTGATTCCATATGGCCAGTGGTGCCCTAAAAACAACTGTTATTATTTTGGCAATATCACAAATATTCATCAAGTGCTCAATTCACTGTTTTTTCCATGTACAACTGGTTGTTCTAGTACAGGGTGCAAGGAACTGGCATTTAGATTCCTACAAAACGACAATGTTGGTATCTTCACAGAGTCAACACTAGTGTAATGTCTACATGTGAAGGAAGCCATCATAAACTGAGCTGCACATTTCTAATACTCAGCTGGTCTAAAATAGTGCATTAACTATGGTGGTGATGTTATTTCGTTTACAACAGCAGAGGACATGTACAATGATCTTTGGTTTAAAAGGCAGATTCTTCTCAGAGCATATGACAAAATTTTCTATTCTATTTTATTATATCCTTGGTAATTGTTTGTGTAATATATAGTAAACCTTGTTATTTCTTTGGAAGTCTCTGCTTTCAGTGGTATTATGAAAAATTAATAATTGCTTCACTGAACTGCCATCCTACTGTCATGACAATAACACAACTGCCATTGATTACTGACATTTTATACACAGTCTTACTCTCACTCCTCTGTACAATCCAGGTTTCTGTTGATTTAAACTAAGCCAATTGCAGTACTGACATTGTCTTCAAAGACAGCTCCATCAGTCTCCAACTGTAACAACAATAACATCTTTAAATTAGACTGAAGTTTTGCTTTCAAAATGGCTTTTATAGTGAAAGCATCTCTCTGTACTTCACTGCTTGTATGTTTATGACGATCTGACTGTAATTGTGAGAGAAATAATTTAGGTCTAAAAGCTATTAGTCGTAGATGTACAATTGAATTCTAGTCTTCATTACAGAAAACACAGCAGACTAAAGAAAAGCAGACAAGGTCGGAGCTGTCCAAGGAGCAGTGAGAGGAAAAGGTGATTATGCTGGCAAAAGCCCACAGGTACATTGCGTTGTTGAGTCATCTGATTGGGGAAAAGCTACATCTTTAAGGAATGCTGCTGTCCTTTTAGAGGTATTGTGTAGAGGCAAATGCCAGGGAGATTTATGTGCTTCATTCCCTGACCTGTGATAATGCATCATTAGAGCTCTCCGTGTTTTCCACCTTTGTGAACAAAGACTCATAACGGGGACGATTATGAAAAAAGAAGAGGAGAAGCCACAGCAGTGGCAGCAGGGGAAGTGTGGCTCAGGCACACAGAACTTCACTCAGAAGTTGAAGTGAGATATCTTTTTTTGTGCTGCACCTTCATTTCACTTCATTCTAAGGACTACATCCCTCCTTGCTTATCAGTCCAAAGCTCAGACTGCTTGACAGAATTGGAACGTAGCACAAAGCCAAAACATACATCCCCCCACTCCCTCAGTTGTCCTCCTTATTTAACCCTTCACCTTCTTCATGGGCATTGAAATAAATTTAGAGGCATAAGAAACTTATACGGAGAGCTGAGGTCACTCGTGATCCCCAGTGAGAGCTCTACTGGGTCCTCTGAAGTGCAATGATAACACTGAAAACTGTTTCATGGCCCCGCATACCTTTGCTTTTATCCTGACCCCAGGCAATCTTTTTATTTCGCTTGCTGAAATGCAGGGCTGCTGCTCTAGCTGACTGACTGGGGAATAAGTTTATATGTATTTAACCAAACCAGACTAGCATCCCCTCTTCTCTGGCCATGGATGGATATGGATTCAAGCAGTTGTAATGCTTTTCTGAGAACATTACCAAGACATTTTAATCACGGCTTACTGCACTGGTAGATTAGTACCCAAATGCAATGACCTTCTTTTTGCTGTGGACATGAACATGCCAGAAAACCAAACTGTACTATTCTTTGTCTTGATCCGATAAATTAGGATTAAATAAACAAGAGAGACAAGTGCGATGTACTTTGAAAATCTGAGTGCACCTGTTTCGTAGTGGAAAATTGGATGTTCTTTTTTTCCCCTTGCATAAAAACGCTGCTGCCTGTGTTTGTCTCTTAGGGGATGACACTATAACCAGAATTCATGCGCGGCTTCCTACATATTTTGCATTTGGAGGTTATTAAGAAACAAAACAACACAGAAAAATTTGTGTGCATTAGGAGGTATTAGAATACATTAGTCTGACTGTCTGTTCCTCTGCTGCGGTGAGGTCTGATACCACAAATGTGCACAAGAAAGTGTGTTGTAAGGGGCCGGAAGCATGGAGGAAAGAGCTACCTGAAAGCCTTGTAACCATACTTAAGAGCAACCATTACCCTGAAGTGCTATGACCAAATGCTATGTTCTTGTGCATTGTTACTTTAGCACTTCCATAGAGAAAAAGTAAATGTCAGATACTTCCACATCAAGCTACCTGTGATCTGTAAACACTTTTTATTAGTCCACGTGGATACACAGAAAGGAAGGAGGGTCTGATCCAGTAATAGAATATCAACTTCTCAAACCAAGAATGTTTCAGAATACCCAGCCCAGTTCTTTTCTCAATTTCACTTTCTTGTGCATACAGAATGAGATGTTTTACACCATGTTGGAGTTTATGGCTGCATATATCAACAGATATAAAAGTAAGCATGCCTCTAGGCATCTCTGCCTTCTTCCATATCTTGGAAATAGTCAGAGTAGCATCTTGGTCTTTGCGGAGAGGTGCAAGTGCATCAGTTATCCTTCTCTGCAGGGAAAAGGTGCCGAGCTGGATGTTTTGTCGCATTCCACTCGTTAGTAGCTGTTTTGCATCAGCAGTACTGCATTAAAAATTGAGAACCTCTGTCTTTATTATCGAACATGTCAACATCCAGACGGGAGCTGCAACGCAATGCTTACTTTCCATGTTGAGGGGAGTCTATTTCCGCATGTGCGAGTAACCAGCTGGTGTCAGAGGCAGTGGCATGTTCTGCACATATTCACAGTCAGAATTCAAATAGAGACCACTGTGATCCAAAAAGAAATAGCTTTGCATGGTAAGCACAGGAGGAAGCCTCTACCTCTTTGAGCTTTTCTGAGTATTTGCTAGGATAATCTCACCTGTTGATTACTCTGAGTGCTTCTGATGGTATATAAAATAAATATTTCAAAGCAAACTAGAAAAACAACCAAGCAACATAAAAAGGTGAGGCATAACAGATGCTTTGCTTAAGCACGGTTGTATAATACTGACACAAAAAACAAAGTGTTTTATTTCTTTTGTGTCCTGAAAGGCATGTAATAAAACTAATTTTATTACTACCTGGTGTCTTCCTCAGGTGGTCAGGTAAAAAAGTAAATATATTTTTATAATGGTTATAAACTGTTTTACAATATCTTAATCACGTATTACCAAAATTGAGATAATACAGAAGGTTTTGATGCACAAGACCAGTGCATGGCAAGAAAGACTGGAGTTTGTGCAGTTTTGTTCTGTGTATTAAATTCCATGAAAGCAGATCTGCGGGTAGAAAGCTGTGGCTGAGTTCAAAAGTACATATTTTATATGATTCATTTTATGAAATGGGAACTGTAATTCCAGCACTTCACTTATTACATCCTTGACTCAGCTAAGTGCTTAAGCGTCAGGCTAAGTCCCACTGAGCTAACTTGCTGTGTAAAGTAAGTCATAGTTAAATCTTTGGCTCAGTTGAGGTCTGCTCCAGTGAATTCTCTAATACTCCTGGCATGTGAGTGTCTACTAAAGCTTTGCCTATGCAGCCAGATGCTCCTCTGGAGAGGGTGCCACAAGTCAGTGAGGTTTTAGACAGTTGGCCATGCAGAACTCGAATAATATTTCATGCTATGGCTCTAAATATACCGGGGCTCCCACTGCATTTTATCTTCCACTGATAGACACCTGCTGTGCAGGTAGCAGTGAGGGATAATACCATAGAAGGGATGCTAACCAAGCATGCTGAATTATTGGGAAAGCAGAAGCATTTCAGTTTTCTGAAGCACCTGATGTCCAGTGTTGCCAATCAAAGTCCAAGGTAATTCGAGCCTTAGATGAACCTTCCTAACATGTCAAGGGATTTGGAGTCTGTTCCCATTTCTGCTGAGGACTTTGTGATTTCAGAAACTTTGATACATGATTGTTTTCCTTCTTTCCCAAAATATCTGCCCTCAGACAATAAGCCATTTCAGCAGAGGATGGCAAAGAAAGATGAAATATTGCATTTCATTACAAGTTAAATACATAGTAATCTCTGGTGTCCTTGATCTTCACAATTAGTAAGAATGATAATAATAAGTGATAATTATTAATAAAGAGAGATTATCAATAAATAATAGAAAAATGCTTTCTTAATCTGCATTTCAGCTGTATACCTAGCAGCCCTCTGGAGGTGCAACGTTCTTTCTCATTTTATAAATGTGAAAGTGAAAATGAGATTACAGCTTTGCAATAACATTTCCTGACATGTTTCTAGATACAATTACATTACATGATGAAACCAAGAAAAGCCACTTATGACCATATCACTTGTGTAGGATGTTATAGGAAAAAAAAGTAAGAGATTTGCAAAAACAGAAGCCTGTCCTGAGTTTTACACTCAGTAAGTGCATCCTCTAGTAGCAATGCCTTAATTCTCTGCAAGTATTGCTGTGGTGCAAACAGAGATGTGTGGCTCACCTGCTATTGTTCTTAGCAAAGCACTTGGATGACTGAAGCTTCTGTGACAGATCTGTTTTTCATAAACACTGTCTGTACTTTCACTGAAGCCCTTGGTTTTGATCAATTTCTTTAAATATGCATTCTTTGAGGACACAACTATTTTTTTTTCTCATTTAAACTGCTTTTATTACTGTATTACATCTTCAGGCAGCACAGGAAGAAGATGGCAGGAACAAAATAATACAGGAAAAAAGTACAGGCACCACAGTGTGCTAGTGATATAGGTGATAGGTGGGAAGGAGAAATGAAGCTTTTCATCCAGCAGTTTCATTGGTATGCAACTGTTTTAGGAAGAAGGTTCATGAAATACATGGGAAAAGTGTGTGGAACACTACCTGGAGAAGAAAATTTGAATGTCACTAAGTCAAAGGAAGTGAATATATTATTTCTGAGGAGAGATGGAGTAGATGGAGACAAGGCAGAGGGCAGCAGATTAATGAGAACAGTGACCACTGTGTGGGAAGGAAAAAAGAGATACAGATGCAGAGGGCTTGCATCACACACTGGTAATCAGTTGCTGTGTTTGTAGTGTCAAACAGGAAATATTGCTACTTTATAGGGATGGATGCTCAGGGTATCCTCTACTGGTGAAACTTTATGTAAGGCAGTTTTAACATGTACACAAATCTCAAACCAGGGGTCAGGGTCCTCTATATCTGACTGGCCCTTTTACTAACAATGAGAGGTGTGGAATACAGTGCCAGGAACAAATTACACTCACCCCTTGGAATCACAGTAGTTGATCCTGTAAATATTGCATGCATGGATAAACCTTAGTTCTCTTGCAAACCCTGATGCTGATGTGTCCACATTTCAGAGCTTTTTTTAATGTGAAAACAACTTGAAAAACAAGAAATAATCTTTACTCAATTACTTCATTAAGTAATAAGGAAGTGTAACTGGTGTTTCAAAAAATTTTTCATTAGGTTGCAAGATACCCTCCCATGAGTTGTAACTATCCACTTCTCATGCACAGAGGTCAAATGAGTTTTCTAGCATTGTACACTAGGATGATAGTGGATTCAGGAACCTGCATTCACTGCTCCAGTAGAAGTAAAACTTTGTCCTTGTGCAGTGCTGGAAAGTCTTGCAAAAAAGGGATGTTCAAACTCCTTTAAATGGTGTGAAATCCACCTCATTTTTCATCCAGTTCTAGAATTCAAAAATCGTATCCATGTAGTCAGACTTTAGAAAATAACGTTCCAAGAATTCCTCCTGTAAATCTTGACATTAAACCAGTCTTACCATTGTCTCGCCACTTGAATCATTTATTTAAGCGGTGATAATAAAAGGTGTCAGCAATTCAGTTGTAAGCTCTTGAAGATTTCTGTGCGCATTGACCTTTAAGTGTTTGCATCTTGACAGGTGAGCCGTTCCTAACGTCTCCCATGAGATATGGCCGGGGCAAGGGGTCAGGCACGCTAATGATAAAATTACCATTTACCTTTTACCTCACCAGCCTCAGTGCCTGACATTATAAATGTAGGTAACCTTTCACCTGAAGGCCCTCTTTCTTCTGCATTGCCAGGGATTATGGAGAAATGAATGTGCTCACAGCTGCAGAAGAGGCATCAGTCATGAAAAAAAAGGTGTTTCTGATGATTCTTTCCCTATAATATTCTTCCTTTTTTTTTTTTTTTTTAAATTTTGAGAGACGGTTATCTGGCTATTTCTATCCTAGCATTCTTAATCTATTCAAGATTATTCTGTTCTTTCTTATTAACATCAAAACACTGCTTAAAAATTGATTAATCCAACTGATATCACAGCAGTCAATAAGGCTTCTTTCAGGGACAAGTGACCACATTAATGAGACTGTGTTGGTGATCTTCACTGTTTGCCATAGATTGAGAGAGTCAACTTGTTCACCTTTGCATGCTCAGGTTTTCCTGAGCTCCCCCAATTTTCTGACTTGAGTCAATATTCCTCTCCCAAAGGCAACACCATTCAATCAGTGGTAATGGGTACACAATGAGAGCTTTGGAGGTATCAGTGTGACTTGGAAGACTTCTGATCTCCCACCCATCTACAATTGTGCCTGATTGCTCACAGGTAAACACTTAGACAATAGGATGTACTGTGAAGCTTAAAGAACAAGAGTGGGATGTGTTTACTTCTCCACATATAAAATATTTCATATTTCTAAAATCTATGCTTGTGGATAGGACGACTATCATGCCTAGGAGAAATATTAAAGATGGTGCTAGGTGCAGAGCCTGCGTTTGGCTGATTCATGGGCAGGTGATTCATATCCTGGTTTGAAATACGTATTCTTCTTGTCAGAGTTAAAGCATATGAAGGTGGAAAACATAGGAAGAGACAGACACAGAAAATGAGATTCAGTTCATTTCACTGATCAAGAGCCAAATGATCACAAGCTTTAGTAGAATTACCTCCCAGAAGAACAGCCCCTTTCTGATAAATGCAGTCATGTAACCACTAGGGCATAAATCGTGCAAATTGAAGACTATAGTTCAAATATAAATCTTTATATTAAGTTTAGTGAAATTTGGTATTGTGTGAACATTATTCATATCTATGAATCTTCAGGCACAAATCTTGTTGCATTTTATTTGTGTTATGAGGATATACATTTTGCAAAAGTTTCATTCAGTGAATATCTACCTTAATGAAATTGTGCTCTGGGAAGTTTATAAAAATTGTTTCATCTTCTTCACAGTGGAAAAACCTGAGCAGATCTATTTCTGGTTTTATCTATTCATGTACACAGAGTTCAAGCATCTTATAAATGAAAGGTACAACACCATTTCTGTATGAAGCTGGCAGAGTAAGTAAAAGGCTTGGTTAGTACATACTGAAAGGACAGTCAGGTTGCATGCTGAAAAAAAAAAAAACCACGGAAGAAACATTGTCCCTTCTAGAAAAGTGTATAACTCTCCTCTCACATTAACCTGCACTGCTTCTGCCATCAGGGACTTTGTGAAGTAGTGAAGCAGGATGGAAAGCACAGGAAAAGCCTTCCTCTGGGAAGCTTGTACTCAAATCAAATGTGTTGAAAGGACACAAACAGGGATGTCATTTAGGCTGGATAGCCTGACAGAGTTACTTCCAGGCTTATCAGATCACGTTCCACTTGTCTGAATACTCTTGTTTTACTTCTGTGCATCAATACAAACTCAGCCCCCAGCACCAAAACCAGATTCATTTCCAGAGTACAAAGGGCTTAACTGTGCTTTTCAGCAGGTTTTCCTCCTACCTTTCTGCCCATCTTTCTCCTGGAATGGATTGCTGCTCCTACATTCAAATTCTGCATTTATGGTGGTGTAACTATTTCCTAGTTACGGCTCAGACCACGGAGCACACGCAATACCATACAGATATGTAGGAACTTTCATAACAGTATGAAAGGTTGCAGAGACTCCACAGATTTAATAGCAGTTGCTGGCAACATTTATAAATGGATTTTATGGGTTATTACATAATCCCATCCATTGAGCCATTTCTCTGGGACTGGGACTAGTATTTCATGCTTCTGCAAAGTTCCAAGCACATAGTATTAAATCTGTTGAGCAGCAAAAAGAATCCTGGCAGTGAAATATTTTTTTCCCCTTCTCTACACTGCAGCACTTCGAAGGATCAGTACAGGCCAGGCTCATGCAGTTGGGCAGTCAGTTTCTGATTCCGAGTTAGGAAACAGGAGTACTGTGACCACTTAAAGGGCAGATTCCTGCATTGACAGAGAACACACATTTAGCCCTCACAAAACCTGCAGTGTTTCTCAGCATGGACTAAAATGATCTTTACAATATCCTGCCAGTAAAATCCCTCAAATACTGGATTATGCTCTGACTCATCCCCTTTGTGTTCATTGAATATATATGATGCTAGCTGGCTTGAAGGAATCTTTCTTTTGATTTCCCAGGGGATATCCACTGAAGGTTTGATCCTGCAATACACTGAATATGCTGAGCATTTAAGGAAGCCAGAGGAATTTGAGAATGTAAAGCTGTCTGCTGGCTGAAGACATGAAGAAATGTGTTGCACTAGATGTGTTGTGTGCAATGTCATGCAAAATATTTCCAGGATGGCAAGAAGAAATAGGAGTACTTCAAAAAAATAAACAAACAAACAAACAAATCTAGTAAGAAAAATACTTCCTGGAGACCTGGAGGGAGAAGAAAATTGTACCAGATACACCACATTCCTGAATGTGCACTGAGGATCTGGTTTCATGGCAAGGACTTGGTCAGATCAGAAGACTTTCTACATTATCACTACCTGCACCACTTACGCCTATTAAGTCCAACAGGAAACATATTTTGCAGATTGGCTGGAAAACTAAGATAATAAGATACATTTAAAATACAGATGTTTCCATCTGAGCGTATGTTGATTGATTCTCGAATCTTTCAAAGCCACATTAATCATGCAAAAAGGCAAAAATGTGACATAACAGTTTAGGAATGAAAGAAAATGGAAGTGACTTTTTCACAGAAAGGGCTATGTCAACATATTGCTGAAAATCAATCAATAATCAAATAAGTCTAGTGAAGAATTGAGAATTACTTCAGGGACTACAGGATGTAATACACTTTTTTTTTACAGTTTATAGAAAAAATAGTTTGCTAATATAAAGAATAAGTGGATGTGTCTTTTCTTATTTCAAAAAGGAATTTTGTTTTTTCAGTAAAAATAAAAGTGGTTGCAGTCCTGATAGGAAAACTTACTTATCATTTAGCAACGCTTTGAAATATATTCAGTTTGAAAAACAAAGAAAGTAAAAGCAGTTTGTCTTCAGTATTCAAAGCTTGTTTCTGTTCTGGGTAAAGACTGGAACTGGCTTCAGAGAATGACATTAGTGGTTTCTGGATCTAGCCCTTACACTTAAAGCTACTGCATGACCTTTTGCTATGCTTTATACACCACCAAGCACATGGAAATTGTTTAAAAATTAATGCATGGATTTTTGTTTTTATAAGTGTCTGTAGCAGAAAGGATTTGTTTAAATGAAAAATGCATACTTCATGCATTCACTTTCCAGATTCCTCATAATGGACAAGGTTTAATCAGGGAATGGGTTAAGTTTCTTACTTATGGTGTGTTATGTGGTACAAATATTTCCCCAATGCAAAATAACTGTGTGTGCATATGTGTGTGTACACAAACACACAGACACGTAAATAGGAGTGCAGGTATAATGTACATATATGTGAGCATGTGGGAGTGCACATTCTTAGCAGCAACACAAAGAACCAATGCATATTGCAATTAAATACAGCATGCAATTTCCCAGTTAAGATCAAGACCTGGAAAAGAAACTCTGTGTGCAGGGCTGGCAATCCTCTGGGAAAAAGCCAGGAGAGTTGATACTCAAAAGGCTCATTCATTGCTTCTTTCTGCTCTGAAAATGCTGAAAGGGAAACTCAGGTGCAGCATCTCCAAAAGCCTGCACCAAGAACACTCCTGTCTGTCAAGGAGGAATGGGATGGGAAAAGACCATCAGTTTTCATGCAGACTCTGTTCCTTCAACCAGCCTTCCTGCAACTGCTGGGAAGAAAGATGTGGAGATCCTAGGATAACTGAGATATCTGGGGGCAGAATCCTTTCACTAGCCAGATGAAAATCCTTTTCTTCTAACGAGAAAACCTGTAGAACAGTTGAAATCCCACAGGTTTTTAGTCTTTGTGGTTATCTTCTCATGTGTTTTCACTGAAGAATGCAGTGGGGGCTGGAGTTATCTGTGAGGATGTAGCGTTGCTACCTCTTATTAGACATTTCCATTTCTTCCAGCCTGGAAGCTTTCCCATACCTTATTAGATTTATTAATGTGTGTTTGTAATACTGCAGTTGTACTTTGATGATTTTAGGATGTCTGAGACTGGAAGGGAATGGGATGACATTTCTAGTATAATTTGTTCTGCATAAAACCTGTTCCCATTAATACTCAAATTCATTCTCTATTTGTGAAGCTACTGGACCAAATCAGCTCATGCCAATGTGCACGCTCTGCTGACAGTTCAAGAAGCTTTGCCAGTTGACAGCAGCTAAGAATTTGGCTCCACAGTTTGAGGAAGGGAGGGACAAAGTTTAAAGAAGTGTTAGTGTAAGTGTCAGATTTTATTTCCACTTCCATCAGATCAAGTCTAGAATAAGTTCATTCAAAGCAAGGGACTTTTTTTTCTATTTTCTTTGGTGTAACAGAAGATAGTTTGTCCCTGAGAATTTATGTCTTCAAAAATCTCAGTCAGGCAGAAAAAAACACTTTGTAGCCAGTCTCTGAGATGCTAATGAAACCCCGAGCAACCCACTGATATGTAAAGTACCTCATTTAATGAATTTACACATACACATACGTGTATATGTATATGTGTAAGTATACACACAAACACACAGTTTAACTGAAAAAAAACAAACCCTAAGCAAAAGAAAAATCCTCAGGACTAGATACAGTACCCTTTAAGTACAGAGCTGTTTAAAATATCAATCTCCTTATTGTAATTTGATGTGTGAAATTCAGGCACGCATTTACAATTCAGATCCTATTCCTTAGGGATTCCCATTTAGGGCCTGTTCGTATGATTTATTTAGTGCCTTTCTTCACTTACTTACGCTTGAGATCGTTAGGTATAATGCACATATATGCACAGGGATAAAATGTTTATCATCATTACTTCAATGAAGTCATTTGCCATCCTTGACACCCTCTAATGTCCCAAGTGCTTCAACCCACTGGCTCATTTGCCCAGCTTTGCTCTGTGTTCACTTTTTCATCTCAAATTCTCAATGTGTTCCCTTCATCAATCACGGATGTTTAGCGGGTAGCAGGAGGGAAGACAGCAGAATAATTATCCAAATATAACAAAAGAAGGTCCCCTTTGTGATTCAGGAGGGACATGGATGGGGGAGGGGGAGCAGAGGAATCAGGAGTGTGGATTTCATGCTTCTTTGAAAACATTAATGATGTTTAATGGAAACCAAAGAACCCACTGGAAGTTATCGTGGTCTCAAATGTGTCCCACATAGCTGACGTGAGGACTTGGTCCCCCCACGAGTGTCCTCTTTCTGCTCTGCCTCTCATTGCCCCAGGTTGCCAGCATTTCACCACCACTGATGGTTGCAGTCAGGAACCACTTTGAATGTACCCTTTTGGATCTATTTTTCAAAAAAACCAGGATCCAAATCACTGCGCCCTGACTACATTCAGCTAATTGGCCCTTGCTTTCGATGACATCCATGGTGTGGGGATGAACAAATTGAAGATGAAAGGGTGGGCTGGGGTGGGGGCAGGGGAAGTTAGCATGGCCTGGGGCACAGTGTCGTGCACAACCGGGGAGAGGTGAGAGAGTGTGGGGTCCCCAGGTGGCTGTGTGCAAGGTGACTTTTTCACTTTGAAAGAAGATTGGTCTCTCTCATTTCTCTGCCTCCCTGGTACAGGCACCAGCTGCAACATGGTATTTCTCTATGAAGTGAAAGCAGGGATATACAAAAAGCCTTGCAGAGCCTAATGCTGGGGAGACAGATCCTAGAGATGTTCATGCTCAGGAAAACAAATATTTTTAGGGGTGCTTCAGAGCTCAGTCAAATGGTGGTTGCCAATGTGTGCTAGAGCTGGGACAAATTAAAACAGAAACTTCTCATGTAGACCACAAAACCAACACAGAGTAAAAAGAAATCCTTTTGAAACAGAATCAAACAATTCAAGACGGAAATGAACTATTTATCTACTTATTTTTCCCAGTAATTCCATGCTAGGCTTTGATCATTTACTCAAACATTAATATTTGCCCCACTCAAAATTCAATCAGAGTGACAATTACCAGAAAGAAAACTCAGGGTTTCTGAATGCTACCTGACACTTTAAAGTACACCAATAAATAGGTTGTCATAGCAAAAGCTTTATTTTTCTTTTAGTTCACCCTTCTCCCTTTCCCTAAATATGAAAACCTTTGCTATGCACTTAGATGGTAGATCTGGCATAATCATGGAAACTCTTCCCAGAGAGATTGCTTGTGGTCTTCATAGAAAACACAGCAGCGGTGGTTGTCTCTGATTACAACAGGAAATTCTGGCCTTGAACACATCTACTGCATCAGCTGTTAGAGGCAAATGTTCTGCCAGGGAATTCCCAAGCCCTTTGTTCACAGCTATACGGAAAGAAATGGAAGATACACAGCTGGTAATGAAATAAAGGCTAAAATCTATACCTCTACAGAAAACTAAATATTCTTGATTTGTCTTTTTTTAGGGCCTATATATAACCTGAAATACTTGTCATCTACTCCAGTTTAAAGCATGTGAGCTAGAGCTCATATCTTGTCCCTAGAGTCCCCATGGACTTCTCCAATTTTTTAAATCCCTCTAACATGTTAGTCTCCACAACATTCAATGGTAATAAGTTCTACTGTTTAATGAGGCAGTGTATGAAAATAATGGACTTTTCTGGATCTTTGATAGAGATTTGTCATTTTTGCTACCTGAAAGTGAAAAGAGTGCAGTTTTTCTTAGCCATTTTTCATGCCATACCTTAGGATGTCAAAACCAGAGTAGAAGAGGGAGTCTTTCACAGCTCCTTCCCATAATTATACATTGGGACCTTTTTCTGCTTTTCAGAAATGGTCACTTCTAGTTTACTAAACATTCAACATTCACTCACTCACTTTTCCTGCTAAGTGGTTTGGTCTATTTTCTTCTCCTTTCAGAGCCTTCAGGAGGAGATTAGAAAGACTGTGCTTGAAGATTATGAAAGAGATAACAGAGTTCATCACAGCTGCTTTGACCCTTGCAGAGTCAAACATAGTTTGAGCCACAACCTTAGCAAGTGATGGTTTTGGTTTTTGCTTTTTTTTCCTGATCTGAAGTATAAAAACAGAGCACTGTGGCACAGAAATGCATTGTAAAACTATGGAGAAAAAGCAGAAAGTAAATTCCTCCAAAGGGAAAATGAATCAGCATTCTTTCCAGGGGAATGGATAGAAATGTAAAAATCATACAGGCAGAGTACTTATCTGTGGCATTTATTTTTGGTTAATACTCTTTAAAGCAATACTTGGAGTGATTTAAGCACTTCTCTTTATGTCCACTATATAATTTGCTATTCTGTATTACCTGTCTGGACTGGTAAACACCAAATAAATACAGACATTTCTTCAAAAACCATTCAGAGTGGTACTCATGTCCTGGAAATAAAAGGAATTTACAAATGTTAGTTTGTTTTGGTTTTTACCTGATGCAAAATGTCTATTCTGCAGCATTATTTTATTTTCACACTGGGATCTACAATTCATGGCACCCGGTCTGTATCTTTTACTCTCCTGAATGCTTTTCCAAAAACAGGTAGCATGTGTCTGATGTATTGAAATCATACAAGACCATGACTCACATTTCACCTCCTCAGACCCAGCTTTTCAGGGTGAAATGTACTGTGTAATTAAGAGGTAGAGGAGCACTAACAGGTCCTCTGTGCTTGAGGTCCTGGCTGGACCTTGCTCCCTGGACCTTTCCTTCCCAGGTCAGAAATTTTATGCCCCAGGCCCTTCTCTCCTGAAGAAACATTTATTTCTATGAGTGCTGCTGGGGGCATCTTGAGTTAGCTCTGCTAACTCCATTTCATACAAGATGCTCCACACCTCAAAAACTTTGCAGTCCAAACACAGGAAGTTAAGCAGTCAGAAACTCCAGACATGCCACTGTAGAACTGTTTTCCCCATTCCACATTGTCATAGTATCTTTGCACAGTCTTAACATCGCATTTAGAAAGCAACAGGATATTTTCCTTCCAAAAATGTCCCTCCTCTATGGTCAGTGACATCTGGCTCTGTTAAGCATGTTTTCATCTTTCTTGGGATTCAGAAGCTGCAGCAATAAAACTCCTCTTTTCTGACATGCCAAAAGAATAAATGCAGCCTTGCAGGGCTCCTGGCTGAATCAGGATGTTAATGAGTAGGGAAACAGCAGTGAAGATGATGGCTAACCAATCAATAATGACTGAATTACAGTTTAAAAACTGAATGTGTTAGATAGTTATTAACAGTGTAATTATTCATAAATGTGCCTAATTATTCATAATTATTCAGAAACCTTATTACTTCCCTGATTGTCATAAGTGATCTCCGAGGCCAATTATTATTTGATTATGGCCACAGGACTCTATGTTGGCATTACTCCTTTTGTCCTAGAAAAGCACAGAGAAAGCTGGTGAAGTGAAACTCGTGGAGGACTATCTGCATCGAGTAGTCCTTTAAGAACAAGAAGCCTGTGATTTGAAAGCCTCTGTTGTGTTTCCTCTTAGCTCTTTCTTCAGATTTCCTTGATTCCTTTATTACAGAAGCTGCTGCTGCCTAATTAGGGTTTTCTTGTTGTAATTGCTGCATTTGATATCTTAATAGTGTTACAGTGAGTGTGAGGGAGGAAGGGGGAAAGGGGCAGAGGGACTATCAATGCACGTGTTTGTGGAGAAACTGAAAGCTCCCCAGGCTGTATGACTGAGCCAGAAAGGCCCAGGAGCCAAATCCCAGCTAGCTCAGGTATCTTGTAACTCAGCAGGGAGCTCTGTCAGATGCAGCTAGGGTAGTTTCTAGCCCCTGACAATGAGAATGACAGTGCCTTTCCCTTTAAACAAACAGCTGGGCTTGATTAGTCATTTCCACAAAAACAGGTGAGAAAATTTTATTTTACATTTGTTTACATTTGATTCACAGGAATGTAAACTCAAACCTAACTGCAAGCTTGGTTAAGTGCTGAACCAGATGTAGCCAGTGTGTTCATGCAATCAGACCTCATAATCAGAAAATCTGGGATTTTTGTCAGAAGACACTTCACTAATCAAACAGGAGCGTCAGCTTCTTTCCACTCTCTTTCCTCCCCTGAAAACATTAGAGCCATTATATTGTGGGGCGGCATTAGTCATGTTAAATTAGCATATAGATGAGTTCTGGGGGTAGGAAGGAGGGGGAGATAGGTTATGATAACCTGATGCTGTAATGCAGAAATCTTTTGGCTTATATACCAGGCCCCACAGTGCCCAGAGCTTGTTGCACAGGGGAAAACGTAGCTTCCCAACAGGGATGCAACCAGCTTCTATTATGTGACTTTACTGACAGTGTTTAATAAGAAAACACACACCCAAGCACTGAAGAATCATGAACCAAGCTCCACAGAATCATCCAGTTGTCTTAAAAATCATGAGATTCAAAACCCCATATGGTTTTTTGTTTGTTGGTTTTTTGTTTTTTGCTTTTTGTCTTCTCTTACTGAATAAGAAGGGCTGGAAATCTCTTTGCACTGACAGCCAAGGTTGTCCTTCTTATAACTTGAAGGGGTAATAAAGAAAAGCATTAGACACTGCAAGTGCTGTCAGGTCCATTAGTGGCTCACAACCACTACGGTGTGAAAAGAAGGGCTGCCCAGCTGTGTGGTCATTTCAGCATCCCTTGATCCAAAATGTACATGTCATAGCAGGGGGTTCAATGGGAAGCATTTATGGTTCCTCTGACTCCTCCCCATCCCATTATCACAAAGTCTGTGCCCAGGTACGGTCATGCATGTATATTTGAGTGCTGTCCTCACTTCAGGAGATGAGGCCAGATTCTGGTTGTGGTTACAGCTCTGTACCTCTGGAGCTGTTTCACAGACGGCAGTGGAATCTGGGAAATGAGATCACTGTTTTCTGATGGTACTCTCACAGTTGAAGACACGGTGGAAAATAGTTTCATGCTGAGAGAGTGCTACCAAATGTAAGAAATATAATAGTTCAGCAGTAGCTGAAATGTGTATATACATAGTTCTAGATTTCTTAAAATCCCCTGGGAAGTTTAACAGGGGCATTTTTTGTTTGTGTCAGACTATGTGATATAAAAAGTCAAATACTAGCAACCCCACTGTTTTGCAGCATTCTCTGCAAATTCTAGAATTTCTGTGATAGGGAATAAAACCATTAAACTGTTATAACCATTTGGTCTTTTGTGAAGGCTTTAATAAATGACAGTAGGTCTCAAATAGCACAAGTTTCTGTGCTCAATAGTAACATGAAAGGAATATACTTGATTTTTCAAGGTATCTCTGTGTAGGAATAAGAGTTTTGTGAGATGCATTCTTGCAGTCTGCATTTTTGCAAATAGTACAGAACAGAAGGTTTCTATTTTCTTTAGAATATATAACCAAAAGGAAAGTACTACTCTGTCAGACAAAGACTGATGACCTCTTCCTCCTTCAGAATTCTTTATTTCACCACAAAAGTGACATTTCTCTAGTCACACTTGCATACCTTTGGTCTTTTCTCATCAAAATTGTGATGGAAATTCAATTTCTACAAGTGCAATGGGGAAGCCAGTGCTCAATTTGCACACTGGGGATACTTCCAGGATATTCCAACATGACTTGACACAGTAGGACAGAACACTTCACAAACTCTTTGACAAGATCTGTCAGAATGGAAGTCAGGAATCTTATTTTGCCACAGTTCAGGGTCTATCATATTACAGCATCCAAGTCTCAGTGAGTCCAATTAGGATGTAACTTCAGATTTTGCAAATAGGATGGTTTCCTATTTGCAAATCTAGTCAGTTTGTAATATGGATATAAATTGTTTTCTTCTGTTCACCTAATATTACTGCAGCCAAGACCTACTGCACGTCTCCTTGGAATGACAACTCAGTCTAGGCCCAGAAATGCAAAGTTAAACTAGCTGCTAATACCATTAGGTATCTCTGAGCCGAGAAAAATAGAGTTCACATATATAGAAAGTCTCTCTGAATTTTTTGACTGCTGTGCATGTGTTTATTTCTTATTAACACAGAGAAGGGGAAGAATTCACATTTAATACTACAGCATAATTGCTAAGGCAGTGCAGAATATCTCATATATACCTTTTCTAGCACGGCTGCAGCTTTCTGACTTGTAACACAAGCTATAGCTACCATGCTGTCTTCTGCCTCCGTGACTCTCAGTAAAGTATATTTCACTGTAAGCTAAAGGATAAAGCTTTGATTGTTCTTAGCTTATATAGGATGGCAGCTTAATTTTGCTAAATCCTGAGCCTGAAAAATTAAGAAAATGCTTCATTTCCATGAATCTGAAAACCTAAGGCTGCTTTGCCACACAGCACAACAAACAGCCATGATGTATTCTATTAAGCAAAGTTAAGCAAAGCTCTAAGCAAAACCTCACAGGCACTATGAGCTACAACCCTGCTTCAGAAAAAAAACAACCAAAAAAACACAAGAGAAAATGTTTGCAAGTGTGTGTATTATTTGTACCCCCTCCCTTTGTGGCTTCAAAGGGTGAAAATGGAAGAATGTGACTGCAGAGCATAATGGGTCAACACTGCAGCTCTGATCGCTGGAGCATACACTCTAAATTTCACGCTACATTAGGTAGATTTTTAAACCTAATCTGCTGCTACGACTGTTTTATTGGTAATTCTATGAAGGTACAGATTTCTTGACAACAAGGGAGACATAAGAGAGGTACTTGGTAATCCACAACTTTGTGACACCCCAGTGACCCAGCAGTCCAGCACATTCAGCTCACCTTGGCTCAAGGGATGCACCATAACAAGCTTCCTTTCAGGTCTCATTCCCCTCTGTTGTGACAGTGAAGGGCATTCATTTAACCAATTACAATTTTTTCCTTGGTGTCCTCATAACTCCAATGTATTGATCTAGTAAGTGTATATTCTGCACTGAAAGCTTTACAGATTGGCATAGCTTTAAAAACAGCTCTTGTGTTCAGCCAAACACTGTTTGAGAGATGGAGAAGGCTTTGGCTTACTCTGCCTCGGAGCTGTTAATATGCTGTGCAACAGTACCCTCACTTTTTTTGTTTTTCCGATTTAAATTTCCCCAGTTTAAAATAAACCTTGGCCAGAGTGGTGTAATTGCTGAGCTAGAGAGCTATGGTTATCCTTTCTGTGCCTGGCTGCACTGGTGTTTCAATATTCCACTAAAAACAGAGCAACAGCAACAAAAGCAACTGGAGCTGCAGAAAAGGCTTTAATATGAGCTGTGCATCTCTGCCACAATGGAAACACTTCTGGTCACCTGTTGGTGGTGAGTAAGCTTTACTGCTGAAAACTACAGGACTGGAGATTTTGGGTGCCACAAGAGCCACCTGGAATTTGGCAGGTGGCTTCAGGGTCAAATGTGTTATTAGATATCTAAAGGGAGGAGATTATAATTCTCATGACTATCTCTTCAACTAAACCAAGACTCAAACTTACCCACAGGATTTAATTTATCTTTGAGAAGTCAACCAGCAATCCTTTCTAATAGAACTGGGCATGGCTGGATGGAACCCTTCTTTAGCAGACCCTCCATGCAATCTTTAACACATTTTGAAAACCTCTTTCTGTTCTGTGTTCATTGCAACCCCAGCTGTCCTATAATAGCATAATTCTTATGGACAAACTTTAATTTACAGTGCTTTTTCTTACTCTTTTTTATTGTAATAATTGTTTTGCAGATGTGTTACAAATAATCAGGGTCTTGTACACTACAAACAGCGGCACAAAGGCCCAGACTGAATAGTCAGGTTGTAATTCAGTCTCCAGGCTGAGAGGTTTGCTACCATACCCAAACCCTTAAGCAATATTCTTCAGTGTGGGACATTAGCAGGATCCCTCAATTGAATTACAGCATTGTATTCCATCTGGGACTTGGTATTGTAGTGTACTTAACATTGTACTATATAGGGAGGCATGAGAGTAATGGAATTTTACAGTAATAAGATTTTTTTTATTAAATGAGAAGTAGGCATATAAGATCCCCAACTATGTAGCATTAGTGGAGTTAGAAATAAAGAGCCTGTAAAACATACCTGAAAAATAACATTTTTTAAAATCTTAAAAATATTGTAATGTGCTGTTAATATACAATAAACATCTTAGAACACTAAGCCTTTCTCAAAATGTCAAACTTGCTATGCAGCTTTAGGTGGATTTTTATCATAATAATTACAATATATTGGTAACTGATTTTTGAAATGAAGCGTGTGTCCCCCCACTGCCCAGCTCAGTAAAGTATTTTGGCACATGTTTCAATTCATCCTTATAAGCACTGAGCTCATGTACATGTGCACGTTTCAGATAATTTATATCAGATATAAAGTAGATATAGTATATATGGAATAAATATATATATATTTATAAGATAGTGTAAAGGTTTTTCTGAAACCAGTGCAGAAAGTTATTTTTTATTTTTCATTCTGCTTAAAAAATCCATATACCAGAATAGCATTGACAAGCAAGTAAAGCAAATGCTAACATCAGTTCAAAATCTGCTGCTTCACTGCACTGACTTGGGTAATATCATATCAAGTAGTCAGTAAGAAACAAACTAGAAAAGCTCAAATTTTTAAGGGAAGACAAGAAGACAAAAAACTGGCAGACACAGCAGAAATAACTCCCTATCATATATTTTTTTTTAAAATTAATATTTCATGATCAGTTAACCAGCAGTCTGTTATCTTCCTAATAAAGTAAAGGTATAAAAACCAATTAAAAATATTTATTGCCACATTTTATGTTTTAATCAAGGGCAAGCCCCCCAACATATTCTTTTCTAATTTCTTGACATGGTGAATGATTAAGCAGAAAAAATAGCTTTTTAAGCTATTTTAAGAAAATGCTGTGCACTGTTTAGTTAATTAACACAGCATCTTTTGGAAGTGCAATAAATCTGGGGAATCAGAAAGAAATAGAGATAAGAATGTGAAAGATATAGTGTGCTACTCAAATTCTGAATTCACTGTGCTAATATCTGTTTTGTCATTGGCTTCAGGAGCCAGAGTTTTCCCCTTACTCCTCACTGCAGAGGTAGGGAGTGTTATAGGAACTCAGAAATCATTGGGGAAGTGCTGGGACTCGAGATTTCCAACAACACTAACCAGTGAATTTGCAAGTGCAAGCAAAATGGGCTGTATTGATCTTAATAAAAAATAAAATCTTAATGAGCCCCTAATGTGCAGTGGGACAAATTTCCAAGTACTGGCGGGTAATAATTAGGCAAAATGAAGTTAGCAGGCAACTCAAGTCAGTTCAGACTTGAATTTGGATCCTTCTCTAAGTTAAAATAAATCATGTGTTTTGAGTGGCTGGTTTTTAAATTTCTCCCTTCATTGTTGCCATCTTTCTGGCTACTGTTCAACCAACCAGTTTTTACCAGTTTCTCAAAACCCAGAAATTTTAACCTTGAGGCATAGACAAGGTGTATTTATCTTACTACTACTATGTTGCTGCTGCTACTGCTGCTGCTACTGATACTACTCCTGTTGTTGCTGTTAATCATTAAATGAATATATATTTCTAAAAGCAATAAATCAACTTTTACTAAAGTTTTGGCAAAAGTATTTGGAATGTCTTGTCCCTGTTTCACAGAAATACATTGGACAGTTTTTCTGATCTTCTGGGAAGGATTTAATTGAGAAGGAATTAGATATTGCTCTCAGTTTACAGCTCTTCACGGGACTAAGATATAAAATACCATGACAGCCTAAAGGTTAAGACAAATTTAAGTATTAGGTTAAAAATGAAAATGTGAGGGATGTGACATTAGAAACTTTCTGTTTTCCTGAGGAAGATGAACAAAAAGAGCTTGCAAATCTCACTGTCCAAAAATGTTAATGCTTCCTCCTTCCATGTCATGCCCTAGGTAGTCACCCTGCTGCACAGCCGAGCGAATGACGTGAACCTGCACCTCAGGGTTAACCACAGACCACTGAAGGGTGGTGATGATGCAGAGCACGTTCTGTTCTGCAGCCACAGACACAGGGCAGCAACTTCTGTAGGAAGTACAGCACGTGCAGCAAAAGGCAGTGATATTGTACACTCCAGTAACAACGTTTATCAGCTGGTCTGTCAGAGTCCATATGTAGAGCATAGTGAAGCCAACAGCCAGTTCAAGTAGAAAGATTTTATCCACTTTTAGCTTGGATAAGACAGAGTAGGTAATTTCAGCTGGTACAGAGAGGAATATCCCTTTTTATTTGCTACTACCTTCTTAGTCTTTGCTCAGAATATATTCCCTTGAAAAAAACCCCAAACCAAAAAACCACCTCACATTTGGTCCCATCAAAAATGGGCAGAAAATTATGCACCTGATCCTATATCAAAATTTTTGCATGATCCAGTTTCCCAGTGAGTGATACAGTGGGAAAATGATGAGATATATTGTACCACAAATGTTTCTTATATATGTCTGCATTTAGAATATGCAAGTTTAATTCCTTAAGAACTTTTATCAAATGCTAATCTCTCCAGTTGTTTCGAGGGCTTGTTGCTCTCCCACATTAAACATTTTAAATCTCATGGATTAGTATCTCATTTAATAGATTCTAGAGTTAGAATAACAATGGTAAAACAGAATGATTCATTAAGACCAACCCAAAGTCAAATTAAAATGACTTGTGCTGCTGAGGAAGTGGAAGAATTTTCTTCCTTTTTTGGTCACTGTTCATGTTATTCTTCCAGATATAAGAAGTGTAGAAAGAGTTACTAAATTATTTGCAGCTGTTTTAATAAATGGATTACAGCAGCTGAAAACCACATAACCAACTACAATTGCACATACTGATATGCATCTATTGCATATACTGATCATATCTGAAATGTGCTTATAATGTCCATTAATTATTTATTAACCTTTATAAACCGCTTAACATTGGAATGCTAATATCGAGTGCAATCTTGTGGGAACCAGGGATAATTTTTCCCAGCAGAAAAATGGTATTTTCAGCCTGATCATGTGATAACATTTTATGTTGTGAACAAAAGTACAGAGAGAATCCATGTATTTTTGAACATTCCAGGGTAAAAATTCCCAGCTTATTGCATGCCTTAGTCATAGCTGCATTTAAGGATATAGCTCGGGGAGAGTGGCCATTTTGTACTTAGATGAGCTGCTGTAGAATTCAAAATCTTATTCATATGAGTCCTTTTATAAAAACAATACTTCTTTTCCAACATGTTATCATGTTTCTAGGACTCCAAATATTCAATACAAAGCTCCATTTTCTCTGAAAAAGCTGTCATTGACAAAGGTTTTCCTCTTTTTTTATTTCTCTCTCTGGGGATTTTTGAACTGCTTTGCTCTGACATCTGAAGTACAGAGGTGTTAGCAGATATCACTATTTGTGAGAAAGTAGGAAGTGAACCAGCAGAAAACTGAATTTCATTAATTTCTTCTTAAAGATACATCTTGCTTTTTTATGTTTGCAGTAGCAGGGCTGAAAGTCAAAAAGTTTTTCCAACAGCCTCTCCTCTCCTCTCCTCTCC
>VZTH01002031.1:502702-814511 GCA_013397815.1 Aleadryas rufinucha
CTCTCCCTCTCCCTCTCCCTCTCCCTCTCCCCTCCCTATCACACCACTGATCTCAAGAGCTACACTTTTGTGACTAGGCCCATAGTTTACCTCAGGAGGAGCAACTAATTTTTAAGGTGTCATCCATAACTGTTTTTTAAATACTACCTACAGTGAAATTAATTCAAGCAGAAATTCATTCTGAAGCAAGAAGATCATATATGATATACTCAGTACTTGCTTTTGCATTCAAGCCTGGTGCAGGCTATCTGTGCAGAACTGACAGCATCCTTGTTATCATCTAAAGGACAGTCCTCAGCAGTCAATCAAAAGCCCAAGGTTGAAAGAAGCTGACATAATGCCCATCAAAGTCTTCTCATTAAAACTGATTTCAGATTGTAAGTTGACTCTCCTTGACCAGAATGACTCTGTGGACGTTCATGTAGTGTGTAAGGCATTGCTCAGACAGTTGGTAGCCCCAGCAGCAAATTGTGCAACATTCTGTATGGCCAGGGGGTCAGATGAATTCTGGGATCTTCCTTGCATGTCCGCTGAGGCCAAAGTGTTTGGTCTTCAGTTGTTTCTGTTTTATTAATGAAGGTGATATTTAAGTGCCTCTGAGATTTCATGGGTAAGGATGACTTCTACAATAGCTGACTGCCTCTCAGGTTATAAATTCTCACTGCTACAACCTCTCCCACTACACATATTTTTCTTCTTCCTATCTTTCTTTCTGATGTCATTTTCACCTCTTTCAAAAATAATCCTACATTCTTGATGTCAGGGTGTCTTGCCAGTGAGGCTTTCTCTAGACTGTACTACAGAGAAATGCAAACTATAATTTTTTTAATACATCATGTTTACTTCCATTTTTTAGTACAATTAATCTGTCAACTCTTTCTGGTTATGAATTTTTGTTTTGTAATACAAGAAGCATTGCATTGGTATATTTGTTTTCTTCTTTTGTTTTGCAGAATTGCTTTTCCTGAGATTGAGTCAATTTTTATTTTGAAAAACAAAACAGCTTTTTTTTGTGTTTTTTTTGGAGGGAGGAGGCAATAATAGCAGAACTACAGTAATCCTACAGTGTACAGGATGACCTAAAGTACCCCGAGATTCCAAACATCAGTGTATTTCCCTTGCTGGTTGCATTACAAAGTTGTGTTTATAAAGCTGCAATTCATCCCTTGAAGTGACATTTTCCAATCTCAAAACCAGAGAATTCGCTTAAATTAGGCAACTTTTGTGCCACCTAGTGGCCCCTCCTCTCTGAGAAATGCATTTGCCCAAAATTCTTCATGCCTCTGGTCTTTAAGGATGTAGAAAACCTTCAGTAGCAGTAAATTGTGAACTAAAGAGTCAAACTCACATACTTTAACTATGAAGATTATCCTTTGATATCTTTTCTTGCTGTTTTATTTGGCCGTTTGCCCCTCATCTCTGCAGGCACTTACCCATGCCTGGCCTCTGCTATGCAGAGAGAATTATCACAAATGTGAACCTCTTTATTACTTGAGTTTATTTTTGAGATGAGGTCTTGTCATTTCCAGTCACTTTACACTTCCCTATTTTGATGCTCTCAACAGATGACCCCTCAGTTCACCCTTATTCTTGGGGTCGCTGAAAATGGAACAAATTGCCACCACTTTGTCACTCAGTGGAGCTAAGTCAGTATAGAGCAGGAAAGGTGATGAACCTTTTCAAATAACTACGCTGTTAGCTGTACTAGCCACAGATTTTTGAGCCTTGCTGCTTGAAGTCAGTCACCTCCATCTATATTTGGGCAGTAAAACAGCAGTAGACCTAAGAAGTCCCCAGAGGCTGCAAAGATGGATAGATCCCATTGGCTTCGGAAGGAATTTGAGATGTCGACAATGCCAGCCCATCCCACATCTGATCTCAAGACAACTGTTGTGAGGGTCCTAAGAACGCATCTTATTCCTGTGGTTCCACTGATGCACTTCAGACACTAAACCCCAGTATTGAAAGCTGCCCCCAGCTGCCTTGAGCTGTGTTTGAAAGGTTGTGTGCTTCAGTTACATCCCCTAATGACACAGAGTTCCACAGACCTATGGAGGACCAGCATATATGAGGGATCTACTGCTGGACGCGGGCAGTCTGACACATGCCTTTTAATACCACTAGCCAGATTTTCTCCTGCAGTCTGTGTCACAGTGCCATCTGGATTCAACTCAAAAATTCAGCATTTAAACAGTGATGTAGTCAGGAAGAACCAGGTCATGGGTTCTTTTTGTAGCTGTCCTTCTGGCCTTCACTTGACAGAGTCTGACAAGTGGCACTGCAATGTTTATTTCAATTAGAAGATCTAATCCCTTCTTTCCCAAATTCTTACGGTACCCTGGGATACTCTGTTTGAAAAAGGACTTAATTATGATGATATTCATTTACAAAGACCACTGATTTGAGAAATGGTCCAAATAATAAGTGCTGTCAGAATAATTACAAGACTATGAGGCTAGCAGTAGTGATGTTTGCTCTGCTAATTGTACTTAATTTACTGTGAAGTTTTTCAGCGGCTCCTGTAGCTTTGAGTGCACTGAGTTGTGGTGCTGCTGTATATACCGGGGGAGAAGACTATCAGTGACATAGCCTAGTGGGAACCATTTCTGAAATGATCCCATGTGGCAAATTCTCCAGTGCTTTCATTACACACAGCCAATGCCGTGGGTGGCACTGTCCCTGGAGCTCTTGGTCATACAGTGGCTACTCACAAGGTGCAATGGGGAAGCCAGCAAGCTCCAATCTGCCACTGAGTGCACGTGTGAAGACTTTATTCTTTTTCCTTCCTTCCTTAACGCCTTGAACTGGCCTTTCTCATCATGGAAAATTATGTATGTGTTACCAGGGTCAGAACTAGATGTCTGTTTGCAGTGGATGCTGACAGATAATAGGGCTGAGACAGTCACATGCCTACAGAGCACCATGAGGCTGAGAATACATTCTGCATTTGTAACTGGGTCATATGATTACGTGTTACATCTCAGGGGACCTCATGGGAGTTCTTCAAAAGGGAAAACCCCATCCTGATGGAAAGGAAAAAAAGTCATTTGGGAAGAAAAAAAAAAAAGAGGAGGGGCAAAAGAAAACTTAGGAAGAAAAAATGGGCAACACACTGAGCCACAACCCTGGCTTGCCAATGACTGATTTTCAGGCTACTTGACAAGGAACAAGATAATGGAATAATTATTTTCTATCTCTTCGTGTGCAAGAGCATGTATCTCTCTTTCCCTGGCAAATTTTGAGTCTATTGACCAATATCAGCAGAATTTAATGGAACAGTAGAGATCTCTGAGAGATTAAACAACTTTTATGAGGGCTGGTCAGAGGAGAAAGATTCTACTGATATTCCAGTCCAGGCAAAGTACTTAAATCAGAGCTTACACCTTCTCATACAGCAAAGCTAAAATGTACAAATCTGTAAAGAGTCATTTGTAATGCTCATGGTCATATTAAGAAAAAATAATCTGGGAGATATCCATTTGTCTTTTGAAAGTAAGGTAAGACTATAGTGAATGTGGCCAGACTAAGTTCCCTGAAATCACTATTTTGATTTAGATCAGAAGAACTGACAGTGGCTGAACTCTGTTTACCTCCATGCTTCTTCTCCAGGTAGAACAATGGACCCAAGCTATCCAGGAGGTCAGCAATGTTAAAAACTCTTAATGGATGGACTCATGACCATCAAGCTCATCTGACATCTGAGTGTGGGCTGGAAAAAATCCAGTGTTGTGACATATGCCAAGCTCCTCTCAAATCTCAAGGCAGATGACAGGAGCTATTGCACAGTTTAAACCTTATCCTTTTTGTCTCTTCTGCCTCTTACCTGTTTTGCATTAGAGAGGCTGACAAGACCCATAATAAGATCACCTGCCTGTTGTTTTTGCCCTTCCTCCCACCACTAGATAGAGATCAGTGCAGGCAAGGGGAAGAAAGAGGATTGATTTAGATGGACCTAAGAAAAGCATTCTCATCTGAAACCAGGTGTTCCTAATGCCTGCCATAAGATTTATTGCAGTCTGCATCAGACAGCCCACACCGAGCATTCCTGAGTAATTGGGATTCGGTATCCTACCATCTGATGGGCACTGACCTCTCCTTGCAATCTCTCTTAAGTGTCTGAGCCTCTTTATTCCATCTTCCATCCCCCAGTCCACCTCTTCTGTCATATCGCAGCAGATACTTTATGACATGTTGCCATGCCAGGAAGCCGGCATGAACAATATTACTCTGCACCCAGCCTGGGGCTACTGTGAGAAATGGTCAAGTATCTGAAGTTTAAGCTAAATAATATGATCTTAATGAGCTCACGTGGGCTACAGATCAAAAGCATAACCAAAAGGTAAAAAGTTCAATCAGCTTCTTCTGTGTGCAATAAGAAAGACCATAACAACTTTGCACTGAGTCCTTTTGCAACATTACTAGAGAAAAAGTGTCTCAGAGAGAATGGGTAGAAGGAAATACTTCTCTTTAGCAATTTTGACCTCAAATTAATGCAGAGAAACTGTTATCCACTGCTATACAAAATTAACCTGACATACCTGTGCAGGTACTGACTACCCATCTTTCTGGAGTGGGAGTCCAGCATGGACTCACTGTAGTTTACATCAGGAAATTTACTTTTGTTTCAGATCTCTTTTTGGCAATTTTGGGCACTATTTGATTTTTCTAAGCTGCTGTTTCCAATGAAACTAAGCCCCCCCCGTATGTTAAAAATACTTGTTACTGGCTTGTGCCAATAACAGCATAACTCAGTTCAACTGGTCCTCTTGTAAAGAGTTCTAATGGTCACTGTCTCTCACTATCTTTTCAAGAACTTATTTCCCAGTCCTGCAGGTCAAAGAACATTCCAGTAGCACCTGTGAACACACAAGATTGGTTTGACTCCGTAGAAAAATTGAAGGGCACTCACCTGTGATACTCCCAGGCTTTCAGGCTTTCACCATCATGGTAAACTAACACCTGCAGAGCCAAATAACCTGCAGAACCTTACAGGAGTTTGCCACTGAGACAAAAAAGGGAGCATACTACTCTGGAAGCTGCTGGAGCTGAAATCTGGGCTTAGCATAGCTACAGCTCATGATATCATTAATAAACATTTAAAGGCACAATCACCCATGTTTTGACATATTTATGACATAGGTTTTCACAGTGGTCTTTCTCTCTCCAAGCCAGAAACCTACTTGGGCTTTATTTTAGAAGTCATGTTATATTGAGGTGTACAAAAGATCTACCTACACTAGTAAAGGAGCGGTTTTGCTGAGAATCAGGACAACTAGAGGAAAGAAGCAGCAGGAAGGCTGTGCCTGCTATATGAATACATTTACACTAATACTCCTACCCCCCAACTGTGTCACTTCCATAGTGTTACTATCAAGAGTCACACTTTCACAGAACTTTTATGTGTAGGCCAGGTTTGAATTCATCAAAAATCTTTGGCAATCTTTGGTATTAATGAATACCAAAAGAAGGTAACTTTGAAGGTTAATAGATATTTGACACCCTATCTTGATGAAGAGAGAGAGCCTGCCATACTGATTTAACTGTTACAACCGATTAACATTTTGATGTTCAGGAAGATATCAGAAGGCTAAAGTCAATTAGCCAAAAGATATTGTACTAAAGCTGATCTTTTGTTCATGGCAAACATCCTGCTGATGTTATTTAAAATCAACAAGTAAGATCAAACAACAACTGTGCAAATCACTGGGTTCCCTGCACACAGCTATTAAATATTGTCAAACTAAAGGCATCGCTAGACACAGTGTGTGCAGACATTTATTTTTATACAAGTGGAGCTTGTTTCAGGACACTACTAGTAATGTCTATGACATCCATTATCACAGTTTCTAAATGGATTTTCCTGGTTAAATGCATTTACCTCCTTAAATGTATTGTGTAGAAAAAATTCTCCAGCTTCATGAGATAGGCAAAGACTAATGCTTGATCATTATGTCCTGTACAGTCCTCATGTGATACACAGTTTTCTCCAAGATCTGTAATCCTAGTGATAATTCCATTTTGGAAGTTAGTATGCAAGTGTGAGGATGGAAAAAAGGCATTCAAGTTCCCCTTTTGGGTACCAAGATCAGAAAGCAGCATTGAGGTGCCCATTTTATCTGTTGATCCAGACAACAACAGAGTGTAGGTATTTTGGTCATTTTATTAGAAACATAACTGAAAGGAAAGAGAGGGCATTGTATTAATACAGTGAGAGCTTGCTGTGGCATCACTGCCTAGAATGTGTTCTTAAAATCCTGCTATATTCTGGACAATTTGCAACCACAGCAATTTTCCTGCCATTTTTATAGCTGTGTATAATTGTCCCTTTCCCCTCACATTTAAACACTATTAATTGGGAAAACACCAATACCAAGGTAAAAAAGTAAGCATAACAAAAGTTTAAAAGCAGGATTACAACCACGGCTTTCAGGAGAGCAGACTTTGAACTCTTCAGGGATCTGCTTGAAAAAATTCCCATATGAAATGGCTCTGGAGAGAAGACAGGTCCAAGAAAGCTGATTGACTTCTAGGGATCACATTCTCCAAGCTCAAGAATGATTCATCTCAATGAACAGGAAATGAAGCAAAGGTGGCAGGAGGCCTGCACAGATGAGCAAGGAGTTCCTGACAAAATTCAAGTGTAAAAAGGAAGTATATAGGAGGTGGAAGGAGGAGCAGGTGACCCAGGAGGAATATATGGACACTGTTTGGGTATGCAAAGATCAGGTAAGAGAAAACAAGGCCCATTGAATCAAATCTGGTGAGGGATGTGAAGCGCAACAAGATCTTCTGCTAGGACATCACCAGCAAAAGAAAGACTACAGAGAATATGCAAACATTCTGATGAATGGGTCAGTTGATCTGGTGTCAGAGAACAGCAAATAGGTCAAGGTACTCAATGCCTTCTTCATCTTGGTCTTAAGGCATGACTGAGTTTAAGGAATCCCAGCTGCCTCACACCAGTGTGAAAGTTCCAGAGCAAGGAAAACCTACCCTCAGTAGAAGAGGGTTGGGTTAGGGATTATATAAATAAATGGACACACATGAGTCCCTGGGACTGATGGGATACTCTCACATGGTGAATTGAGGTCACCTTCATCTCTGTCCCTGGAAAGGCCAAGTATCCATTTCCATTTCTGAAAGCATGGAAAAACAGAAGAGTGCGTTTACAAAGGGGAAATCACACTTCACCAACCTGATTGCTTTTGTGATGAGAAGACTGACTTGGTGGATTACAGGAGACCAGTGCTTGTTGTTTATATTGGCTATAGTAAGGCTTTTGACGCTTTTGACACACTAACATCTTCATAGACAAATTGCTGAAGAGTAAGTTAGGTAAATGAACAGGGGATGGGATGTGACAGCCCTGATTGCACGAATTTGGGGTGTTGGATGCAGTTTGAGGCTTCTCTGTACAAGAAACATTGGAGCAAGTCCAGCATAGGACCATGAGGATGAATAAGGGTGTAGGGCATTGTATGAGAAGAGGCTAGGAGAGATGGGATTGTTCCACCTCAAGAATAGAAGATGCAAGGGAATCTTTTCCAGGGAGATTGGACTAGCCTATCTCCAGAGGCCCCTTCCATCCTCAATGCTTCTATGATTCTGTGAAAAGCTTCCATACAAATACTTCTGTTGCCATGTAGCAGCAGTGAGAAAAGATTAAAACACTCTAGGGAAGGTCTAGACTATTTAAAGTAAAACTGTAAATGAAAAAAAATTCAAAAAGTATCCTTATTGTGGCCCATATTTAACATTAGATTTAGCCATAATTGATTTTTGTAAGAAGAAAGTACCGGTTTTTATTTTACATTAAACAAGCTGTTCACTGAAAACCATGTAGTTATTTACATTAGGTCTGATAAAACAGGAGCCTCCCAGCTCAAATTTAGGCTAGGAAAGGATTAGTGTGAAGACAGAGTTAAAGTCATGGTGCCATTTATCATTTTTAATGATGATTATTTGGGAATAAAATACAGATTTTATGACTCTGGAGAAAAGAATCCTCTTCAGGAGAAACCTGCAGCGAACATTTGACTACTCTCATGTACAAAGATTTTGCTTTCTGGCAGAGAAGTGCTCTTGTTCCATGGCCTTTATTAAAGTTTAAAAGAAGTGTTGACTTTTCCCTGTATTTCATGCTGTGGAGGGAAGAAACAAACTTCTCTCTGAGCTGACCTTTAGGAGATGTTGTGTTGCCTTAAGCCCTGTCATTAAACATAGCAGTGAGCACTAATGTTTATGATAGAATGCTAAAATAGAATCTAGACAATAGGAACCCCTCTTTACTTTTCTGCTGTATCCTGCTGTCCAAAAAATATATGTATATTATCCAGGGTCACTTAGTAACTGGTATGTATGGATATATTTTATGCACATAAAAGAATAATACGAATTATCTGTAAACATCTGTGGATGCTCTAAAGCTCAAAAGCATTTCTTCAGGACTGGTACTGAGCAGGAACATGTGCCTGTGATTTCAGTGCTATCTTGCTGTTTGTTTATATCAGTAAAACTTCAGACCCTGGTTTCCCTTTTGCCCTCTAAGCATTACGATCAACAGAACAGAGTAAAACAACAATTGAAAAAAACTTTCTTCTGCCAAATATCTGCTGCCTTCATAAGATCACGTCTTCTGATTTTTCTTAACTATTTTTTTTGGTGGATTTAAGGCCTGAAAGCAGTGACCCTGTTGCTAAGCAACTGAGATGCTTAGGCCTCAGCCCTGGTGGTTGAGATGAAAAAAGGTCAATTAATGTGGCAGGCCTGTCCTTATCAATACGCTACTGTGGCACCAACTTTTATTCCTTTACAGTAATATATCATAATAAGTTTTGTAGGTCTTTATACTGCAGATCTCCTTTTGAATAAAAGCATAACTAAGACTTGAGGGTATGTCTGATATAACAGAAAATGCAACCATAAAAAAAAGAAACCCAGAATAGAAATCATCTGACTGCTGACTATCCTGCTGTGCTGCCTGAGGCAGTTACACATTTCCATTGAGTTATTTTATGATCAGGCCAGTATGTTATTGAAATATTATCTCTTTAGCCTTTCTCATTCTGATAAGAAATGACAGGCTCTCAGAACACTAATACACATGGAGAACAAAATATGGAGCTGTGGAGAAAATTCAGTTGGGGCAAGGAACAGCAGCTCAAGTATATTCCTATTAAAACTTCAGCACCAGTCTTGTGTTGGATTTTAAATAACAGTCCCTTTTTTTATTCCAAAGTGAATAAACCTTTCTTCCTAGTACTAGTACTATTACTACTACTGCTGCTACTACTACTATCTCTACCACAAAATTTTGTCAAATAATTTAGCAGTATGAAATACTTGCTCTATGGAAAGCTTCGCTAACTGGGAAACATTTAAAAGGCAGTCAACTGCTCATTACTGCATTTTTAAAGCATTTGGACAACCTAAAATCCACTGTCTGTTCCTGTTGTCCTCCTCTGCCCATTGATCAGGCTCCTGGCAGAGAACATTCCTCCCCTTCAGAAAACTATCAAAGGTGAACACCTATGCAGGCTTCTAAGGAGGCGGTTGCTGGCAGTGGCTGTGGTCACTTTGGGATCAATGCGTGATGCAGGGAACCACCTTCCTCTCTTCCAGGGTGCATGGTGTGCCTGTTAGTGTCAGCAGGTTCCTCCTCCTTTCCCACATGCTCAGGGCGGGATGGAAGAAGCACTCTGGATGCCCCAGGAATTTGGAAGCACCCTCTGCACAATCAGGGGCTGCCAGTAGGGTAAAGTGATAGCATCATGCATTAGCTGGTACTGAGATGAGCACTACCCAGACAAACTACCATAAGGAGAAAATGATTTTCACATGATGATTTGAAAACACAAAAAATGCTTTGTCTGCATTACTGATCATTCTTCTTGTCCAAATGCTGTTAGGGTCACAAGAAAACTTAATTTTACTTATTTTTGACAGTCTTCTCTACTCAGGTGCTGCACTGTCAAGAGTGATGCTCAATGCAGTTGTTGATGGACTGGGAGTGATATTTTTTGTCTGCTTTTTGCCCTTCTTTCAAACTTATCCTGCTGTGTAGGGCAGGAAGAAACCAGTCTGAGCACTGTCCGAGTACTTAGTTATGTATTCATTCCAGCAGTAATCAAGGATTGCATCTAGGTAATGATGGTGGTTTCCATGAGTGATCCTTTCTATGGGTAAGATAGTGTGAAAGAAGCTTGGTGAGGATCTTTCTAATGCCTACTAGCATCCCGTTAAACCATCCTATTCTGCACAAAATATGAGTTAAAATCCAGAAAGGCATCCTGCTTTTAATCCTATAGCTACTGCAGAAAGAAATCCTCCAGAAGACCATTTTGTTCTTATCAGATGAAAGAAATTCAAAACGTAACCTTTTATATCTTATTTGCAGTCACTTCATGATTTCAGGTACATAAATGTTACCTGTCTAATTACTGTTTATAGATAAGAATAAAACTAAAGGTCTCACTCCCTGTTCTGAAAGCATGACTATCCCTTCTCTTCCCCGCACCTCCTATCCAAGTTAAATAACTTTCTTTCATGAAATTCCTCCTGACTTTACATTAATGTGAGAGTAAACGCAAGGACTACAGCTGTCATCCCACTTCAGAGAGTGGGATTTCATATTCTCTCTGTTCTGATACCCCATGTACAGAATGGCATAAACTGACCTCCAACTAATTTGGAGCAAGGACTCTCAGCTGTTCAGCCCCATTTCCCTGCAGTTACGATGCTCTTCTGTGTTTTACTTCCTTGTTTTACAGCATTAATGGAGAAGCAGATGTTGCCTTCCTCCCTGCAAATGTTATATACAGTGAATCATCTTAGCCTCTCTGTAAAATTTCAACTTAATGGAGTCCTGGCATTTGTGATGAGCTGAGGAACTTAATTTTATAGAACAACCTATTGAACAAGCTGTTCTTGGACATTCGCATCTCAACTAAATGTTAAAAGTATTAAAATTCACATTAGCACAAAAGGAAATTTTGCATGGGTAATCCTTTAATACAGTGTTTTATGGCTCTATTAGCTGCACAGCAGCTGGTGACATGATGAATTTAATCCATTAAAAAATTCAGTAAGAGGTTTAAAAGTCAGATTTTAAAAACATAATCTTGCTGCAAGGAAAGAGAACTTCTCCTCAGGGCCAGAGACATGGTGAGTTCACAGTGTGGCAGGTATACGAAATAGACCTGCATAACAGGCTTTCATATGCTTATGGTTTCACACCTAGCAGAGAGCTTATGGTGATGAGAAAGAACTCAGGAGCACACAGGAATTCTTAAAGGAGCATGTTTAAGAATTGTATCTGTCCAGCTTTTTCTCCATCTCTCTTTATTTTTTTCTATTAAGAGATTTAATACTGTAGAGTTGAAAGGTTGCCTTTCTGCTTCTTATATATGTATTCCATACAAAGACCATAGCATAGGAAATATTTATTTCTCTTTTGAAGATTTACTACCTCCCAAAGCCTGGTAGAAAATTCCTGTGTTTGCTACACAAAGAAAAATTACAGATTTCTGAAAAGCTCCTTGTTTTTCTTTTTTTCCATACAAAGATAGAGGTTAACATGTTTGTTTTATAAAATGTGTATGAATACACAATCTTGCCATGTTCCTATTTTACCGTGATATTTAGTAGCCTTTTTGAGCAAACTCCAAGAGTCACATGGACTTAATGAAAATCTGAGCTTCCATTCACTAGTTTTTCTTAGAAGTTTCTTTGCAGATGCAAAGAACCTCCTGAAAAGATGAATTAAATTCCTACAGGCTTGTAACCTAAAAAGTTAATAAAAAGTACCTAAAATTTAATTATTATTTTTTTAAGCTGCGTTATTTTTAGGACATTTTAATTATTTTTGGAACCCTCTTCCAACACTGCTGGCAGTGTTATTATCATATATACTTGTTCCTTGCCAACCTTCTGGAATCAGCCCTTTTCAAAATTAGACTGACTAAAATTAATTTTTCTTGTCTGTGCAGTTTCAATCACGATTTCTCCATACAAATATTTCACCAATATCTACATTTTTCTGGATGACTTATCTGGCCAGGCACAAACACATTCTAGCTTCCCTTCCCAAACATTCACCTTTGCTAGGTTTTCCTGGGGAAATAGTGCATGGGCTTTAAATCAGGGTAAGCACATCTCTTTATGTAAACATGTTGTAGACACTTGTCCCATGACACCAGGGATTATAAGAACCCCCTGGAGCTAAGTGGAGAAATTCTCCCCAGGTGAAAGTAACTAAAAAGGCCTCTCTCAGAATGCCCTGCTCTGTTACAGAAATGTACCCTGGCTCTGTCTCTCCTATTGGCCCATTGGCTTCCCCTGCCCCCTTTCTACCCTATATGGCCCTAATCCAGAATGTTCTCCCTTCCCTGTTTCCCCATTCACCCTTGTCCCTTAGTCCCTCCCTCACTAGTTTCCTATTTGCCCTCACACCTTAGCCCCACCTATGTACTGCCCACACCCTCAGCTCTCTCGACCCCCATACTTAAGCTGAAACTCGATAGGGGTCTGCGTCTTTGTCACTGCCCCGTTCACTGCGTCTTTGTCACGGGCAGCAATGCTGGAATAAAGGCTGCAGTGGATCTGCACAGAAGGACCCTTCCTGCCTCTTTGCCTTCGACCTGTCGAAGGAGCTATCCGGTGTGTGTGTGTGTGAGTGTGTGTGTGTGTGTGCGCGCGCGTGTGTGTGTGTGTGCAGTAGCTGCTGGGCGACTTTCAGCCAGAATTTGGTTTCTGAGGCACAGCACCCCACCAGAGCACCCCTGGAACCAACATAAACCTATTGGTAATTTTTATTTATTGTGCATCTGATTATGATCTATGATGTACTGTTGCAGATCATAAAACAATAAAGGACACTTTAAATAAATAACAAATCAGTTCTTTAGCCAGTCAAACTATGCCAAGGAAGATTCCACAGTACTTTAGTAACATTGCCCTTTAAATCTTTTATCAAGTTTAAGAAAAAGTCCAATGGCATAAAATGCTTTTCTTTTGTGTATCCTACTCCTTCTTCCTCTGCCGTTGGAAATGGTTAAAGTGTAGGTGAGAAAGAATTGTACAGACAACGTACTCAAATTGATTGAAAGTGTGAAAAACGAGGTTCACTCTCCTGTTAGAATTTAAAAGTTTAATAAAGGACAATACGGGACAAAAACAATAAAGCAAAAAACCAGCATGCTGGGTGCTTGGCACTCGGCCAAGAGCACACCTGCTACCTCGGGGGACACCCTTTACATACTTTTACTATTGCATCAGTCTAATGCATATTCATAAACAATTATGCATATTCAAACTTTTCCTCAAAGTAGTTTACATGTTCCAGGAACTGTTTAGCATGGCTCCTCCTTGGATCCGCCTTTTTAGAGCATGCGCATTTCTTGACTGGGGTTTTGGTCAGTTCTTGTTATCACCTCCAGCTTGGGCTCTGATCTGTGAATCCCGTAGATGGTGTTTGCTGATAGCTGGCATGTCCGTAGCAGGGGTCCTCACCATATGTTCGTTGGATGTTATCCAACAAAGCAGACAGTCCCATTACCACAAGCATAACTATATCAACTATTTTACTACTGTCTAAGTCTAGTTAACAGAAATAAAAAGCATTAGTTACTTTAACATTATACATAGAGTATTCATTTTAATATTTGCGAAAAGCCAATATTACAACATGTGTTTTTCACAAAAGCAAAACCAAGGGAAACTTTTTTTGCTCATTGTATTTGATACTCTGTGACATAATTTTATTTAATTTTCCTCTAATTGGCTTTGTGCTTCTTTTCTTCTGGGTGCATATAAAAGTAAGCTTCATTACAAAATGAAGTCGATAAAAAGAAACTCTTGAAGAAATTGCATTTGGTAAAAAAACCCTACAAAATGCAAAACCTAACAGGAATGTGTGTTCTAATTTGAGCTAGCTGAAGGCATATCTTCATGCTCAACTGCCTGATGCTGTGCAGTAACTGTGCCCATACTCAAAATAAATTCATGACTTGCAGTCTAGGAACATCCAGAGATGAATTCTTAACTGCTATATGTAGATATGCAAAGAGATTTATTCATAGAAAGCCATTATAGTATTCAACTTCCTTTTACCTTGTTTGTGGGGGGATCTCTAATCGTGTACTTTCTGATCACTTGGGGACTGTATTTCACTAAATAAACCTCATGTAGATGCTCTATTTTGCATCTGCTACACACATCCGCTGTACTAGGACAGGCACCATGACAGTGCCATTCCTATATTTTGGGAGAACCTTTGGATGTGAAGGTGTGTAGAACGCTGCGTCAAAGTGTCCTGCTTCCCTCCTGCTTCATGAAGTCTAAACTTGGGGATGTGGTGTATGTATGCATGGGGGGATTATGGGTGTCTTAGAGTCCATCTTGTCTCTACACTTGTTTTGCATATACTTTTATGGCTATGCCTAACTCTCCACTGCTATTGACTGTCTTCTGACTTGCTGTCACATCATTTGAACAGCTGCCCTCGGTGCAGGGAGTTGGTCAGTATGGAAGCGTCCTTACTGATCTAACCTCCAGAGTGTGGAGGTTATTAGGGTGGTATATTTAATAATCACAAAACTCATACTTGGCTGTCCTTAACAAAATCCAGAGATTTTGCAAAGGACAAAGATAATCTAAAAAAAAAAAAAAAGAGAGCGAGAGATCAAAATAGCAAGAAAAAACTGGTTTAGAAGCACACATGCTCCTAGAGATCTTAGCCATGCTTTTCCTTAAAACCTATTTCCAGATAAACTGCTGTGAAGGTTACAACACTAGCTGAGAGAACACATTTTCCTTTGTCCCCTAAAGTGCTCTGGTTGTCTAAAATGTACCAATTTTCATGGCTTTTTTGGTTTCTTGATTACAGTTATGTACAGTGCAATTAACATCTCCAAAAGCACAGAATGAACTTCCTTGAGATGAATGTAATTACCATTGAAGAAGAAATCTAAATTAAAACTATTCTAAATCACCACATACAGTGCAATTAGTAAAGAGAGAAATAACTTATTTGACCACTTAGAATTATGAAGCGTGTTATAACACACCCTTAGCAATACCTTATACTTAAAATTAGATTTATCAGAGTAGCATTTACTGGCAAACTTGATTCCTTTTTTGTTGTCACAGTGTGTATCACAAACGGCTGATTTATAGACTTTCAAATAACTGACTATATTTCACACTTTCAGTACAAATGATTTTTAAAATAAGATCTTGATGCGGGGAGAAAAAACTGAAGAAAGATTTAGAACAGCAAGAATAATGCATTCACAGAATGATTTGCATATATATATAATATATACATGCAGACACATACAACATAAATGCTTTGCATTTTAGAACTGCGAAAACTGGATAAAACATCAATTAATAAAAGTCCACACCATATCTCCGAAGTAGACATTGTTATTGCACTCACATAAATAACAGGAAAGAGCTTATCAAATGTAAATGGGTGGTTCTTAATGTTTTTATTATTGAGACACACAGTTTAAAGTGTTTACTGTGTAGCATAAAAGTATGTGCCTATAGGCAATTTCTGAAAGCATGCATTCTACTTACAATAATAAAATATTACATCCTTCATTTTGTTACTGGAAACTGCCTGATATAGAGAGGAGCATTTTAAGGACTTCTAATACCTTTTATTTGATAATGGCAGTTAACTTTCTTCTAAGTTTAGATTGTGCATTCTTTTGAATCTTTCATTTGAATTGTGTTTGAATTTAGCAAGACAGATTTGTCTGTTTGACAACTCCATTTGGTGTAAAAACTGCGCGAATATTGTGATATAAATTAATGCTACAATTTCATCTATCATTCGTTTGTCATTTAGCCAGTTATTGAAAAATGTTTCCAACTTTAAGAACACCTACTGTCCCTATAAAATTTACATGAAAACAAGGTAATGGATTTTATTTGACAGAAGTCATTGACTGAGGAACCTCTGTGGACTGCATTAGAAGAAGACCTCTGAAAGATGAGGCAAAGATGACTATTCACACTACTTTGTGCTAGCAGCTTCTCAAGTGGACCAGGAACAAACGAACAAACAAAAAATGACTAAAAAATAAAATCATGTAATAAAAATCCCAAACTGCCTAGAAAAGACAATTTTGTTAGTATGTGGTCCAAAATAGTCTAGTCTTATACAGGAAGACACCTCAGCAACGGGATGCCTTTATTATCCGCTTCTAATTTGTGATGTCATTTTGATCTAAAATTAATATAAGCTATATTTAAAAAGGTGAAGAAGTGCAAAAAGTCACATATGGAAGGAGAAACAGGGCTTAAGCATTTTTTAAATGACCATATTTCTTTTAATTTCATCACCTCAGATAAGGAGTATGTGCAGCCATCATATGCAAGTTGAACATCACCTGCACATTGCCTCAGCTCTTATTGAATTCTTTACTGCAGATGTCCAAACATGTGAGTAACAGTGCCAGGAATATGGTTTTTTTTCAATCTTCATGACCACTTGGAAGGTAACAGGTATTCTTTATGAGTTTTCGTTGTCTTCCCTAGAACCACCAACTTCAAAGACCACTGAGCAGCTACAAGGGGCACAGCCAGATGCTCCCTCTGTTTATGAAGGACAGACTGATGAGAATACATTTCCATAATGTCTGTTTCCTGCTGTTTCACTTCCAGATGAGGGGAGAGGTGGCGACCAGTGATTTGAATGGCCTTTTTGTCCATGCCCCATCACAAATAACACTACTTGGAGTCCTGCAGTATAAGCAGGAGTGAGTGGGAGGTAGGTGCTAGTTTTGCCATCTGTAAAATTAGGATGTTAATATTTTGCAATAACACCATTTTATAATGATGAAACAATCAGTTCTTGAAATGTTTTTAAAAGAGATAAAGAGGCTGTAAAATTTTATTCATTGCTGTTAGTAAACAAGCACTCTGAGATGAGCAACTTCCACACATATTATGTCAAAAACATTTAGCAACAACTTATCTATGGGAGCTGGAAGAATATAATTCATAAAAAAGGCGTGGAAATACAACGGCTAACTAAGAGAGACTCTAAAATGCTGTTTTACTTTGTGAAGAACTGCAAACCATCAGTGATGAAAAGGATCTTTTAAGTTGTCAAGAAAGGCCAGAAATGTATTGCAGGGAAAGAAGAACCATCCTGGAAATTGTTCAAAAAAGAGAATGTGGAAGCTCCCACCTGTGAAGGGACAAACAAAGCAAGCAGTGGGAAAAATGAGAGCTGACATGTGTGTCAAAAATGAAGAAGACAGAGTGGATAATAAGAACTGACATATGGGGAGATGCCTTTGTCAAATTGCCAGAAGTTCCAGAGCTGGTGACACCTTGCTGAAGGCAGATGAGGTTGGGAAAGATGGATGCACCATGCCACCTTTCAAAGGTCAAGACTTTGCAATGGCATCGATGAAACACTGCCACAGCTGCCACGCAATCTAGGTAGGGAAAGAAAGATTTCATTCCTTCCTGCAACGCAAAAATTGAAGGGAAATCTAATAATTAGCCTATTACAGGATAGTCAATCATTTAACTACTGAAAATCAGGGGAGACATATTCTAATCTCATTCCACTTGAGAAATCCTGTTGCCTTTATTGGCAGAATTTGTGCCACTGATGGGAAATCTCTCATTCTGACTTCAAGAGCAGTTGTTCTCTGGCGGCCTGATTCATTAAGTTAATGGGACACTTTCTCTTGAGTCCTCTGAGAATAAGATCTGTGCACTGATAAATCTCAGTAGTTTCAAAAGTTCATCTAATCAAAGGTGATCTGAATGTCTTCCATCCAATTACTGTGCCAAAGACAATCAGTTTCATAATACTTCCAGATACTGCTTTTTCAGCTGGGCCCATCAAGCCAGGAAAACCAGTTCCTTGCACTTTATTGTACATCTGTATCCTTGCCTATAGCTCCTGACAACCCAGAGAGAAAAAGGGCTGGATGGGGGTGATGGGGAAGAGTGGAACATCTCTGTTATGCCAGCACAAAGAAGTGAGCTTAAGAGTTTATGACAGATTCAGAATTTGATGTCTTTTTGTTTAAACCGCTACAATAATTCCTGGATTTAGAACCAAAAAGTGCATAATCCCTTTCTGTGAAAATTCCATGTTTTCTTCTCTTCCATGGCATCTTTGTCCCAGACTCAGGTCCAGTGCTTGCCACTCTTTCCTCACATTTTTTATCCTACCTATCCTTCATGCCCATCTGCTTTTCCTAAATAACTAATATATGGAGCAGTTTCTTCTGTTTTTTAATTTTCTTCCATTATCGGGGACGGTGTGTCTTTTGTGCACTTACACTTGACTACCAGATTTAGGCAGCTACAGATATCTGAGGCACCCTCTCTTGATTGCAAAAATGTCAAAGTGATCTTTGCTTCTAACACACAATAATTCTTTGTCCTTACATTCCAAACTATGACCAAGACACTACATTTTGCTATGTCTTTTCTGATGTTTAATGTGCTCACGTGATATTCAGGAAAGGTCTTGCAATAAAAGCAGTAATCCCCGTTTCACCAATGGAAGTTCAATCAGGAAAACCCACCTGCTTTGTACTTCCTTAGCCCTGGTGATTAGATGATACTATGTTAATGGCAGTGCAGGGGAGAATACGTTAGCTGAAACTGATATATAAGCAGTCTCACTGTTTGTAGGAACTCAGTGCAGACTTCATGGTTCCTTGTCATGCTGCTGTGGATTGCTTGTCTTTATCTGCGGCACTGGGCAGCTCTGATTTTCTTGAGAGGCGCTGGAAACTAGGCAGTGCACATTGGAATCTAGTGCTGCACAAAAACAAAGGGAAGGTGCTTCGCTTGTCAAATTTGGCTGTTCTGATTGCAAAGTGTTGGTGGGGGCGAAGAAGGCCGTACAAAAGATGGGATATAAAACCATCATACTGCACTGGTCTCCTTCGGCACTGACTGACTGTTAATCTTTCCCATTTCAGTGCACCTGATGGAGATGAGAGATGGAACAACCAAACTAGTCTCAGTTATGATGGGTGACCTCAGTGGGGTCATGTGTTTGGTCTGAGTAATTGTCAACGTGTTAACAAGACCTGCATTTAAAGGAAGAGAGAACAAAAGAGGTAAATAGCCAGAATTTATCTGGCTATACTATCCATTCTTACTAGGGACCAACTAGAGCAAATGTTCCTAATTCCATCAAGGGCATTTCTTCCATTTAATGAGCACATAGGAAAGAGAGACATTGTTCAAGTACAAGGGTTCAGTTTGCAGCAAGCCACAAATCACATTTCATTTATCAGGCCTACAGATGACAGGATATCATCAAATCCCTGGAGAGCCATATTCATTAAAAAGAAATCTTAAGTAATTACAACAATTAATTGACTTGAAACAGTTTCGGGTGGAGAAGGTTTACATAATTCATTTGCCAGACAAAACAAGCCTTACGAAGTCAAGGCAACATATTATTTAGAAGCATCCTCCCCTTCCTGTCATCTTGAAAAGCACAGGATAACACCAAACACCTGGAGACAACTGAAATAGGAAAACAAACAAACAAAAGACAGGAAAAGAACCTGAACTTTTATAACTTTATCAAAGGGATAATGTTTCACTGTCTTGCTCTGATCATCACTTAGAAACCTGAGAATAAAACATTCTCCCATTTCTCCTTGTTTATTCTAAATAGACAGAGGATTTCTAAGGATTAATTATGTAATAATAAAATTTGAAAACTAGTAAATCACTTCACACAGCCTCTGTACAATGAAAACATCATGTGTGTCTAGTTGCCAATTTATCCTGAAGTTTCCTCCTGGTTGCAAAATGTGCAGATTATTTTATTGCTTCCTGTTGACTGATTCTGAATTTCTAGATATCAGAATGGCATACTCATGCCCATAGTATAAATAAGAAGAAATATTCCTCAGATGAAACCAATTATGCTATCCAGTATTTTCTTGTGTTCCCTAACCTGCCTGTTTCCCAGTTTTACTTCTTGCTTTATAGTCATTTTACACAGAGACAGAGGGTTTTCTGTTCCATGTGTGTTTAGTCTCTAATACAGTATTAATCCATGAGTAGGACTTGTAGGTGTTGCAGCAATCAGGAATAACACTGAGATTTCCACTGTAACTCCAACTTCTTGAGCTGAGAGAAGTTCTCTAAGTGCTCAGACTGGTTTTAAATATGTTACTGTTTTATTGGTGGTCCCAGTTGGTTTCCATTTCTCTGCACATACATATCAATATCTTTGGGGAAATAAAGGAAAAGAATAGTCATGGTTCACAAAATGTATTTGCCAGAATAACAGTCACAGAAAAGCAAGTGCCAGAAATACTCTGGGATATTTATGGAAGCATTTAGATTCAATATGTAGGTATACAACTCATTTATCATATAGCTTCACTTGAAGAATAAGGCAAATATTATTATAAGACTTAAAAACTAGTTTCCTACATCATTAACTAAGAAAAATCTGCAACTCTACCTAAAAATAAGGAAATGCTTGATTCAAATGATTAGTGATATACAGTGTCAGTGAGCAGGTTGACAAAAATCAATGTCCATATTTGACAAGGAACAATGCCATTTTTTAAAAACGACAGTTAAAGATCATTTCTCTTCACGAGTTCCTGGCCTTTACTATCTGCCTGCTGTGTCCTGTCACTAACAAAGATCCTTGTCTCATTTCAAAGCTCACCCCATGATATCTTCAGGAATGAAAAAAAAAATTAATCCTTACTTCTGGTAATGCCACACAGTGTGAGAATAAATAACGAATTTCCTGTATTTTCTGGCTATCTATAATTTCAGAATATTAATTTCAGATATATTCTGTCTAATTTCCAGATATTCTGATTATTTTTCAAGTCATCATTGCCTTTCTTTGAAGAGTTTGATCTGCCTGCCATGGTGGAAAGGCCCACACATTTAAGAGTTTTAATATGGCATGTTTTCCAAATGTATGAACATATAGTCCTAAAACCCCTGTTTTACATGAATTCCATCCCTCTGATAAAATTCCAGGAGTGCAAATAATTTCGTTTTTCTTAACTTGTTAATCAATCTATATCCATCAAAATAAGGTAGCGTAGAAGGGTTACATTTGCCTCAAATTTCTATACGCTTTGGAGGTCAAATTTGCAATTCACGAAGACTGAGTATGGCTTTGGTTTTACTTATACAACCAAAGGAGGGTTTTCTATATAAGTATTGTGTTTTCCTCTGATTCTGACCATAGCAGGCAGTGTAAAAAAGGAACGAAACACATAAAAGCACTATACATGTTATTTCATAAAAGACTAAGGCAACTAACCCATCACAAATTAGACATTGTGACTGCAGCAATGATTAATGAGATGCTAAGTGCAATTAGAAAAAAGTATTTTCTGCCTAGGCATACAATCAGAACACTGCAATTTTTTTCAGTAGCGCACACAGTTCACATGTGCTGGAGCCTGCATAGCAGAAGAGATGCATTTAAGTAGCACAGATAATCCACATACTAAAATTGAGAACATTACAAATGTAGACAACTTAAAAAGAAATCCTACTAAACTGTCGATTAGGAAAGCAAGCAGACTAAAAACCTTACCAACACGAGAAAGCTGGAGCTTGATGGCTGATTGCAGATCATGACCAGAGCTGGGGCTGATTCCTGCCACAGTTCCCACCAAAGCAGGTCCCACTGAGAATATCAAGGTGCATCTCAGCACCTCAGGCCATGCCCTGGCAGATCCTGAGATTTTGCCTGACAGAACCTACTTTAAAAAAGAAACTCTGCCCTGTGCCCTTAAACTGTCTCATCTTTGGAGTCTAAATCCAGATACCCCTTGGAGGGGAGAAAAGGCTCAGTCCTTGTGTCTCCCACTGACCCCAGGCCTGGGGCTGTGCCCCCACTGTGACTCTGAGAGACACTCCCAAGATGGACACTCACCCAAGGGGGCAGCTGCATTCCTCACAGCCCCCTGGGACCCACCTGTCCCCTCGGGCACCTGTGGGCAGCGGGAATGTGGCTCAGGCAGATGTGACTGCACCTGGGATATTTCCTCTTGCAGGTTTATTTCCCCAAGGCAGCCTCAGCAGCCATGGCACTACCCTGCACAGTGTGCCTGCGCCAACCAGGCCATGCCATCACAGTTCTAAGGGGGCTGTGATGGAGACCGAATCCTGCCTGCACTGGTGCCAAAAGCAGGGAACCACAAGACTGCACAACCCTCTTGCCATAATATTTTTTGCCTTTTCTTGTTAAGAAAGAATTTAGCAGAGTGGTTTTAAGCCCTGAGGCCCCAGATACTTTTACCTCTTGCCCTGTCCTTACGCCTCAGAGAGCCGCCTCTCGCTGCTTCTGGTTCCTCCGCAGGCCTCCACCACTGGCATTGACAAGATGCATGGCAGCAGCCAGGGTTTGGGCTGGCTTAGGTGGTGGGAAAGGGCTCTTCCTCACAGCCACCACCGTGCTCTGCCCCTCACAAACAGGCATGGGAACCTGGGCGGGCTGCAGCTCTCTCATGGAGGGAGCTTCTTCCTGCTGCCTCACAGCTCCCACACTCACAGCCACGCGGGCCTGTTGTCATACATTTCCTTGTGAACTTGAGAAAAATTTGTGACTGTGGCTGTGAGGAAATGAATGGACTAACTGACCCTTTATTACAGTCTTAGTTTATTCAAATATCTGGTATTTTTTTTCCCCTCTCAAATTTCTCTCCAAAGCCCATGAGGTAGAAAGATCATTGTTAAAGAACTGTACTGATTTTTTAATATGCACTTTGCTTTGCTTTAGAAAATAAGGAGGCAGTGTCCTAGCTGGTGTGATCCAGCCTCTTCAGTCACACAGATGCAGATCAAATGAAATCCAGAACAGCCAAGGCCTTTGCTTTTTCTAATTGGTTATTGCTGGGTGATGCTGCTGGTAAGTGTTTATCTACACTGTCTGTGGAAGGAATAGAATCCATTTTGTGTCTTGCATAATTGCACTCATCAGGTACTGTTCGACCTCAGGAGACAGTCCCTCTATAGCCTTCCCTACTTATTTTTCTTCTCAATTCTTTCAGTTTTCGAGTTACAACATTCACAAATTAAAATGAAGGAAACCAGAGCAGCACTTCTTTGGAGGCTTCAGTTTTAAAACAAAACAAAAGAGAAAAAAGGCCTGGAACAAAAAATATCTTTATTTTTGTAGAGAAACTCAAGGTCAGCAGCCATTTCAGAAGGCTTATGGAAAAACACAGCAATTCTAGACTATGGGTTCAGAAGTAGTTTAACTCCCATTGAAAGGGTGTGGGACAAATTCCTCCCTTGTTGAGGAGACAAAGAGGTTTAAGAAATGTAGGGGAGTCAAAGAACACAGCAAACCAAAGTAATACAAAAAGAGGAAAAGAACTGCTTGTTGTAATTTACCTTTGCCAAGCATATAACCCTGACAGAAGGGGCAGCATTTCAAGTGGTGTAAATCATTGTCACTCTGCTGACCTCAGTAAAGTTGCTCTGTCAGGGGATATGACCCTCTCGATAGTTCTTCTCAAAGCACAACAATAATAACTGAAAATGTAGAAAATCTAGAGTTTTTCATATTTTTAATATTGTGCTTCATAAATCCAAAATCCATGGAACTCGATAGGAGATTTTAATTGAATCTATCAGTTTTGGATTGCCGTGTTCAAACTAAGCATGAATCTACAGCCATGTTACAAACCCTAAAAAAATGGTGTTCGCAATGGAATTGCTGACAGACCCTTAGCCATAGTGGTGGTAGCGGGAGTCACTATAATATTGTAAATAAGGTGAATAGGCTCTTCTTATCTCATTTCACAGCTGAGCAGTGTATTGCCAGATAAATCAAATCAGGGTAAACGGTTTCATCTAATAAACTGGGTCAACATATAATGTATTTTTCAGGTTTGCACTTTCATTGATTCTCATTTGATTTAAGAAGAGATATTTCAGTTTGTGTTTACAACATTTTAAAATATCTCTTTTGCCCCTTCTCTAGAGAACAAGCAAGCAAGAGAGACTATGAAAGCTGGTAGCATCACAATATTGTCAAGTTTTCTGTTTTCTGTAAGTTCTACTTTCCATTTTTATGCATCTGGGAGAGAGTGGGGGCAGGGAATGAGGGAGTTACTATCTCATATCTGCATTTTCTCAATAATGTTTTAGTGATGTTTGCTAATGTATCATTCATTAACCATCAGCCACTATAAAAAACATAATCTATCTCACAAAGTGGACATTATTATCGCATTAAATCATTTCGCAATATACCTGAACGGTTCCACATGAGGGGCCTGGCCTGACTGAGCTCAAATGCCTTGGGGGCAAACTCTTCAGTAGTAATGAGATACGAGGTCTGTCTGTGATGAATATGATATTACTCGTGTCAGTGGCTGTGGACTGCACCCAGAATATTTCTTCTTGCAGGTTTTTTTTTTTTTTCCCTATTGCAAAGGAACTCAGGCAAAGCACTATTAACCCAGTAAATGAAGCTCTAAAGATCACAGAGTGTGCCCATTAGTCGACAAGATTGTGACTAATCCAATTTTTCTTGCAGGGAGCAATTCTAATGCTTCTGTAACATCTGGGGATGGCAGGGCCTGCATTACTGATGAAGCTGGATATTTTTTCTTCTACCTTTTTCTTCATCGAAGAAAAATTATTGCACTTACTTATTTCATTGCTTCTTCCCCCTCCCCCACATTTTTTCCCTGACTACTTCTGCCCTGATGACCTCTTTGAAGATGGTTAAAATAATATTCCAGGCTGACAGAAGAACCAGAAAGGGTGCCTGTGAATGAGGCTAAAAAAGATACCCCTTGTGTTTACTGGAGTGTGGACAGAAAATGTGCTTGTTCAATGCAGAAATAAAAAGAATTAGGTTCCCTCAAAACAAGAAGAAAAAGGACCTAGAACATTTTGTTATCAGTTACCACTAATGGCATGCTGTGTTAAAGTGTCCCAGAGTTGAAAGAGAATGTCATCTTGCTTCTCCTCACTCTGGTAAAAACAATGACTATTATTCTTTGTGTGACAGCATTAAACATCAGGAACAGTAAAATCCCGCTTTTCTGATTTATTTATTGCCAATTATGGAATTTTATTCTAATATAAAGTGCCACTGAGGACAGGCTGGAGCAATTTCCTTTAGATATAACCTCAAAAAATGTTTTACAATAGTGAAAAATTACCAAATTCTGATGGCTAACATATGTATATTTCACCGGTTAATTTTTCTGTGTTCAGAAGCAAATCTTACATTCACCTATTCAAAGATGCAAAAGATGCTAAATACCAGAAGAGTTCTGTTCTTATGGGTAGGGAACAATGCAATAATTTGGAGGAAGAATGGATTAAGGCCAGTTTACTGTAACTTCATTTGCAGAGTTGCAACATGGGAAGAAGTTCATGGATAGAAAATAAGTCAGGCAATTCTGCACCTAAATGCTTCGATCTTTGATTGAAGGAAGTTATTGTTGCTCTCATAAATCAGTTGCAAGCCTGTGAATTTTAATAGTGATTATATTCAGTGTTTCGTGCTGAATATCTCTTGTGTATCTCCCCTCTAAACTATCTTGTTGGGTTTCACACTTAAAATAAAGTTTGTCCAGTCAGAGCACCTGAGCTAGAACTCTACCTCTCTCAGCAGCTGCTAGTGTCTCACACTGTGGCTGTATCTCTGTGGGAAATATTGTCTCTTCAACATATTGCAGGTAGCCCAGATGCTGGAAGCAGAAATATTTCTCACAACATATTTCTGCTTCTAACTGAAACCAGAATCCAGAGCTATAAATGAACAAGAAAGAAAGATATAAGGTTTCAGACTATGGCTTTTCTTCTCTTTTCTAGAGTCATGGAGTGTGATGACACCCTGTTAACAGTCACTAACAATTTTGCAGTGGCTCACAAGTTTGTTATGAAATATCTGGAGGATATCACCATGTGATTTGAGCAAGAGTCCTTGAAGAGCTGGTACTAATCAACATGAGGAGAGTCATAAGGGAAGTGAGAGACAAAGACCAGCATTTGCTAATATTTGTAACAGTGTAGATGTAGCAAATAGAAAAGAAAAGGGTAGAAGATTTGAAGGTATTCAAACCACCTAGACGTCTGGGCCATTAAATAGAAATACCTGTTAATTTGGAGAAACAGAATAAAGTTAGAGATGCAAAGAATCAGAGAGAAAGTCAAAGAATCAGATGTGGGAGTATTTATTATGTGGAACAGTCGAGACAAAGGAAAAGGTTCAAGGCATGAAATATCTTTGATGCTATCAGTCCAGCTGAAATACTAAAACCTGGCAATGCAGACAGTGGCTTTCATCAATAGGAAATGGAACACAAAAAGGAAATGCCATTACTGCCTTTAGGAAGCTGTAGTTTAGTTTCACGGAGAACAATCATGTTTAATTTGAGGCCCTATTTATCATTCAACAAGAAAGCAAACCATGAAGTCTGCAGCGTTTTGTTGTGCAGTTAAGAAAGAATGTAGCAAAAATATGCATTTTGTTACAAATCCCCCTGTCAGGGCTTAGCCTAAGTAAATTAGACGTATTTTGAACTCTTCTTTAATTACCTGTGTAGTCTGAAAAATCTGTTTCTCCAGTTTGAGATTACAGGGAGGTTTAAGGTAGGCACTACTGAGATGCATACATTATGTATAACCAATACCAATAGCTGAAGTTAGAGAATGAAACCCTCCAAGTCATCAATAAAACTGCTTTTGGACCCACTGAGCCAAGATTTCGTAGGCAAATTCATTTTGGCATTTGTCAATGTATCCATCTAATTCTGTTGCTCTTGGATGTTCTCCAAAACAACCAGAAGAGAACCCACCCGATGATGTCAGGGGATGATATGCAGAATCAGGATATTGCCATGCACTTTCCAGAACAGATTAGCCAGGAACTTGGCCAAATGTGTCTTACATGCCTTTCCTGGCAGATGCATGCGTGTAGTATTGAAAGGGAGTCTGCAAGACAGGGAACACTTGTGCTTGTGACTGAAGTGATTAAGTGTGCAGGTGTTTTTTGGATTAGGCCTTTAAAGAGGATCTTGCCTAACAGCCGTAACTGTTATGGATGTAACTCATGAATCAAATGGAATTAGTTGATGTATGATAATGTTACAACACTGGCAGAAGAGAGGTACTTATTTTTGCCTTTGAAGCGATAACAAACACCATAAATTTTAATGTCAACTTTAGCTATTATTAACTCATCAATTTAATTTTATTTAAATTGTTTCATCTTTTTATTTTTTTGTTTGGATATTTGTCAAAAGCCACCTTTGACTTGCTTTTGAATAACTGAATCTGGTAAGCTGTCAGCTGACTTGTGTGAGGCCGCAGTAAAACTGCTGTTGACTTCAATGGTATCAGGTTTTCACTCACAGCTTCCAGCGTGGTTTGAACTGACATGCAAATCCAAATTCAGCTATAAGATGACAGAAATAGGATTTTTTTCAGCCTACAGATTGCTAAACTGCCTGAAGCATGCTACTTTCTTACATACATGTCTATAAAAATGTTTTGAGAACCTTTGTTGTGCCTGGGTAATTCCAGCAGTGGTAGAATCTGAGAACAGTCCTTGCAGAAAGTGTTTCTTACAATATATGTAATTGGAAATCAAAGCCTTAAAAGCTGTTTTGGTGGTGGGTCATCAAAACTTGACCAATGGTACAATTCAATGATTGTGAAGTGAATTTTTTCCTCTGATGTTTTTATTATCATACTTGATACTCGGTAGCATTTTGCTGTATCAAAACCTATTGAGTTTTCTCTCTTAAATTTCAAGAGAACTGTTGCAACTCACTTTAATATTGACTCCAAAGCATAATTTTACATTTCACATGTCCAAGTCTTGAAATACTTTCTTGATAGTTAAATTGGCAGCAAAATCCAGCCACTGCAGAGTCCTGAACAGAACCTAAGGGCTCACTGCACTACTAACTAAGCTTAAACTAGCAGGTATTGAGTTGTACTGGTAGCAATTTTACTACTGAAGAATGTTATTTTAATGCTTTTAAAAAAGCCACAAGTATTTGGGGATAAACTATGTCCCAGCTATCGAGGTACAAGGGTATTCCTAAAGATGGTTCTTAAGGCAAAAAAAGCTGGGCAGCACTAAGGCTAAATATCTCCATCTGCCACCGTGTATTTCAAGTAACACTTTCAGGTTACATTGTTAGGGCACCCATCCTAGAAATAAAGTGCTGCATAGCAATTGGAGCTTTTCAGGCTGTTTTGAATTGGCCTGGTAACAGTGTAGCTACACTTATTGCTAACGGTAAGAGGGGTGCAGAATTGCTGTCTTTAGCCTCAGCAGCATGAAGTAATCCATTTCAGAAGCTACACTTAAGAAAAAGCACAAAACTAGGATATTTCCCACTTCACTTCAGTGGGAACCTTTTTTTTCTTCCCCTAAAAAAAAGACACACTGTGTTTTCTTACCTAATATTGTAAAAGGCACTTCACTTCTGTTGGAGATATTGGAAGTAGGAACAGGAGTCACAGGACAGCAGGCGGAAGGGAATATTTAGGAAGGGTGCTACCCAGAGTTACAGGCAAATGGCTTTTCAGATGTTATGGCCATCAGTGTAAAGCAGCAACCCACTTGAAAATGATCACAAAGGAAGAGAAAACAGGTATATAAGAGGAAAGCAGGCAAACTTATGGGATGCAGTTGTGCTAAACTAGTGGGAGCTTCATCCCGTTGTTCAGGAATAACCACAGTTCTTTCACTGTCATCTCAAAAAATGACTGAGTGAAGTTTGTGCCTGGTTCTGACAGGGCTAATGGGAAAAGAGGCGAGCAACATATTTTTAAATGATAGTACAGTAAGCGGAAGTGGATCTGCTCGTGTAGTAATGCTCTATTAATTAAGATCATCAGGAGGCATTAGGAAGGAGAAGTGGAAGAGAAGGAAATGTTTAAAAAATTATTCAAGATATTATTTATGAGCTCTATTTCTAGGACTGTAGCTAGTGTGGTACCTCTCTCAAAAATAAATGATGGAGACTGATGCTGCATAATGGGAAAATTTACAAATAGAAATGAAAGAAATGTTTATAATTTTGACCTTAGTGACTCCAGTAAGATCAGTACTTTTCTGGTTTAATATTGTTTCACAGTTTGTGCTGTTAAATCAAAAGGTTATCTATAATACATCTGGCACTATTAATGCAAAGGATCAGGGGTATTCAACAGACATTTATTCATTATTAATATAGATAATAAAGGATCATTTATGAGGTTACAGATGAGATTTTTATCATCAAAAGCTTAAAAAGGGAAATGTATTTTTGCTCTAGGACAGAGATGAAAAGAGTCAGTAATGGGAAATGTAAGAGTCAACATGAAACTGTCAAATTCATTCTTTTCCTGAAGACAGCCAAGACTTGATGGCAATGAATGAAAAACAAAATAAAATTAGATGTTTTTGCTGTAAAACTGCTTTATTGACAGGGAGGGACTTTCAGTGGCAGTGTGGTTTGCTCTGTTTTTCTTCTTTAGCATGACAGTTGTGATATTTTTCCCTCATGCACCTAGGCTTTCCAATGCCTTTTAAGACCTAGAGTGGGAGAACATATCTGTGTCTCAAGAACTTCTGGAAGCTATTTGAAATTAAACTTGACACGAGTGGAAGTCACAGCTCTAAGGACCCTTTTGGGTCATTTTTGGGTGCAGACATCACACTCGGATGTCTGTGCCATAAGGTGATACAATTGCAGTTAGTAGTAGAAGGATGTGCACATGTGAAACAGGAGTAACAACAAGAGTAAAATATTGAATTTTTTGCTGTCTTGTAGTTGCTGGTATTACAGACATAGAACAACCTACTGAGGAGGCTTATGAAGTGACAGAACTTGATTCATCGAGCCAGTGGAGATTTCTTAATATCACAGGACCCATAACATTTGTGGAGACTGCCCCCTGCATTCCCAAGATTGCAGTTGCCTAGTGAAGTATTGCCTTTATGAATGGCGAATGCCAGGATATTCAGAGTTAAGGCTAAAACACTCTCCTTGTTTCACCTATCAGGCTTATCTAGGGCAGTTGCTTGAATCAGCTTCTAGGGTTCTCAGAATATTCAATTATCTTGTTTCCCATGTGATCTGCAATACCCAAGGGTGCATTTGGAATTTGATGAAGTTGTTTCTGATCCGAGGGTATGGACTGACCAGTCTGCTTGAGATGACCTCAAATCCTCACTAGGAACAGCAGCAGTAGTAAAATAGAAATAGTTGCATTGAAAATTAATTTCATTACTTAGATACTGTCTTTGCGTTGTCCAGAGTTTGGGTACAATTCTGAAAATCCTCATTTGCAATCACTTTTCCCCTTGTTTTCTTTGGTCTTTTTCATACCAGAAAAAGAGTCCACATTCCCTTCGTTATTTGTGGGATCTTACAGAAATTGTGTAGCCTTTCCTCAATCAAGGAGATGAATCTCTTCTCCATAGAAACGAGAAAATTTGGGTTATGAGATCCAAAGTGTTTTGTTTGTTTGTTTGTTAAGTTTCTGCCTTTTTGCTCATAATCTCATTAAAAAAAATTCTGAGGATGTGGAAAACCAGCCCTTTTTGAAACTTGATCCAATAGAGAAAAACCCACAGCATCATTATCTGGATGTGAAAACTGGATCCACTTTCCCATTGCTCCAAACCAAATAGGGTCTGAATATTTTAGATTTGAAACTGTGAATAACACTTGAATATAAAATAAATATTTTATAAGCAAACAAATTAATTTTCCCTGAAGGTGGAGAAAGGAGAATAATCCCTGGATGGGCCTGAGAACTCAGATTCTTCATCACTTGTCAGAATTTGTTGCAACATGATGTATCACAGGGGGTCAATGAGAAATGGAGCAGAGCACAATGGGAATTTCTTTGTTGAACTTTCTTTTAGTTGGCATTCCAGCCTCTAACTCAAGCATGATGACAGGTAAGCCCTGACTAACCTAGCAGAGCCTTATAAGTTACCTCCCCAGCTTCCATTTCAGCCTTCTACAGATATTAGTGTTATCACAATGAGTCAGCAGGATTTAATTTGCACGTGTCTAACTCAGCTGCTTTCCTGCAAAGTCCACTGAACTGAGTTACTGGTTTGAGTTGCTGGAAAAGCAGCTGTAGGGTGACCATTCTTCAGGCCCTTATGTGGGATTTTTAATCCTTACACAGCTTGTAAAATCTTGTAAGATTGGATTTCCTTGAATATATGACACAGAACAAAAGGACTGTAAACAAACATTTGGCTGCAGGGCATCCCTGGTATTGCAGATGAGTTTTAACTTCTGATTATCCATCAGAGTTTAGATGGAAAATGGAGCATTTTGAATAACAAGTCAATTTAGACAGTTCATCAAGTTTTATAAGTTCCTTTTCCTTTCTCATGTCATGTCTCTAACAGGAGTAGATTAATATATTACAGAAAGTCATTGTTAGTCCCAGGTGCAGCATATTCTGCCAATGAACAGCTACTTATCTAATTAAAGAAATCACCTTAGCAACATCTGTAGTCACTCCTGGATGCTGATGGAGACCTGTGAACATGCACTGATGACCTGCAAGCTGCAGAAGCCATGAGAGGGCATCAGAAAGACAGAGAAGCAAAGCAGCTGGCAAGTTTGAGGACAATGTGAGCTAATGTCTTAGCTGGGCAGTGCCCTGTATTTCAGTCACAAAAGATTAAATCTTACACGACATGCAATGCAGATGCCAAGGTCTTTTCTATCAAAGAAGCTTCTTAAAATTCATGAGAAGCAATCAGAAAGACTTTATATGTGTAGAAAGTGAGAAGAAAGTGATTGCTACATCAGGCAAATACATACCTGCCCAAGTCATTAACATGAGGGAGGGAGAAAGGATACCATGGTTCACAGAGAAAATGCAGTTTATAGAAATATCTCTGAAAGCATTCAGCTAATTAAAGGCCTGAAACAGGAAAGTATTACTCACATGAGTAGTCAAAATGGTAATCAAACCACCACTGTAAGGACAACTCATGAGTAAAGGTTTGCTGTCAAGACCTGAATGAAGCAAAAGCGTGAAAAGCCTGCACTGATGATTAAATCCTGTGCTTGTTAAAATGTAATAATTCCAGTGTCAGGGAAGAGATTTGATTAGTGTGCTTGGACAGGAAGGCATTATTATGGAGGAGTGATTTATAGTATTGAGAGGTAAAATTTGCAGATTTTTTGTACGTGTTCAAACAGAATTCAAGGGTATTTTTTTCACAAAGTAAGGCCTTGTGCAATTAAAAGCATTCTTTGATTTTACTGGATAGGTATTTCTACTGGTTTACAGTAAAAGAAATTACTTTTCTAGTTTGTAAATGTTGGGTTGGTGGTTTGATCAATTTATTTTCCATATTAAACAAAGTTCAAAAGCACTTTGCTCTTGAATAATTGAGACTCTGTGTGGATAGGTGGCATAAGATCTGTGTCAGAGTTACTTCTTGTGCTGCAGATTATGAGGAATCACAGTACCTGATAAATGAGTGTACATTTCATGAAAAATCAAATATAGTCCACTTAAATCACTGGGAATCTTTCTGCTGGTGTGGTATTTTCTCCAAGTCAGCAGATCTACTAGATCTTCAGAGAGTATTCTTCTTCTACATTTAAATGCTAATGAATAAGGATTTACTCTGTTATGGGATCACTGAGAAAAAGAAATAGAGCTTCTGTGACTGGCTTGAGAGTGCTCCCATGGCTTGGGCAGCATGTCACCTTCTCAGCTAATATAAATTTGCACGCTTCCATAGCCTTGAACACAGCTGTGATGGTTAATACCAGATGTGGCTCACAGGCTGCTGTATTCTTGGAAACTGGCCTCCAGTTACTTCTTCCAATGAGCAAGTAAGTTTTTCCCAGTGCTCTCGTTCCATGCCTTTTCATAACAAGTATAAAACCTTTGTCTAGAGGTTTGGGGGCCCTGGGACACTACTTGGAAGTAAAAATAGTGAACATGTCCCTATAATTACCCATGAGACTGCATCTTGAGCACTGTGTCTAGTTTTGGTCTTCCCACTACAAAAAGGACATTGTCAGACTGACACGAGTTCAGTGGAGGGCCAACGAGATGGTTGGAGGGGGAAACACAGGGTATATGAGGAGCGGCTGAGGGATTCACTAGGTGACTTTACTTGAAAAGAGGCAGTTTGGGGTGAGATTTTACTGCTGTTTTCTACCATCCCAGAAGGTATAAGGATGGTTCATAGTTAAAGGATGATGTGCAGTGGGCCCAAGCTGCAATAAGAAAAATTCTGTTTAGATATTAGGAAACAAATTTTCACAAAGACAACAGTCAAATATTGGAAGACACTGCCAGAGAGGCTGCGCACTCTCCAACTTTGGTGATATTCCAAACTTGCCAGGCCAAGTCTCTGAGCACCTAGTTTGATCTGTTTTGTGCTGGGCTTAAACCGTTTTACCAAATAGGCTCTTTCCAGTCTCAGTTATTCTATGGTTCTGTGTAAGTCTTTAATCTCACAAGCAGAGATTTGTTACAACTGAAATACCTCTTCCATGTATTATCATGCATTAGAAGAATATCATATGTTCATCTCTGGGTTTTCACTAGATTCAAGTTCTGTTTGTGCAGAATGAAAATTATAACCATAGATAGGTTTGTTCACCTTCCCATACAACAGCTATTGGGATGTTAGAGGGATAGGAGCAAATTCAAAACAAAGGAAAGAGGGTTTTTCATAGCAATCCTTTCTGTAGTATGGAAGCTTGAGGTTTCCATGGAGTCCAGGACTGGACAGGCTCATTGAGGAGAAATCTGGTGATGATTTCATAAACAGAAACTACCTCTACTCTGGAAGTCCCAGAGTTGCAAATTTTCAGAAAACTGAAGTATATTCAAGGCTGTTGTTTCATACTTAATTTATTCTTATACTTTTCCTTATGCATCTACTATTTATCGCCGTCAGAAAAAAGGTATTGGATTAGATGATCTTTTGATCTGACTTAATATAGCTGTTCTTTTGGTCTTTTCTCCTTTTCTGGTATGTTGAGATAATTTTTTTCTTCTCCCCTGGAGCTCTTGGCTAAAGAATGCCCAGTCCTCTGGGAGCAGTGCACGTGCACCTTGCTCATTGCAAGGGGCTGCTTAATGCAGTCAGGCTCTTCAGAGACTTCAGCTGTCAAAATCTTTCCAATTCTTGACAGCAGACTTCACAGAGGGTTTATAGAGATTTGAGATTTGATCAGATTTGTGCTAAAGGCGTATATCTAGTATGTTCTTCCCACTTTCCAACTTTTGCACTAGAGCATAAAATGTGGGGCATATAATCAACGAATAACTATGAGATTCTTTTATTAGAACCAGAAAAATCACATTTTTCTCTCAAAAATATTTAGCCCTTTTTGCTTTAAAAGTATTAGTGAGACACAGATTCTTGCCCTGAAAAATAATTTCACTACAATTACTTAATTAATTGAAAAAAGGTGATGAGCAAATGAAAAATAAGGTCTCATACTGGAAGGTGTTGGACAGGTTTAATCTCATATATCACATATACCAGTACTTTGAGTTAGGCTGGTTTCTAAACCATACAAGTTAGTCTGGACTTCCAGGGCTCACAGTCTTTGGAACAGTGTAGTTTAAATCCCATTTAGTTTAGCAAACAAGATGCAGAACTGGGGTGAAGAAGCTGCAGGTGGAAAACCAAATAAAATAAGGAGAACAGGCTTACAAGCTTGTGCTGTTTATGAGTATTCCATACCTCAAACTGTGCTCTGGTTCAAACTCATCAGGTAGAGTTACAGAGAGATACTCCCATGTTAGTTCTACATAATAATTACCGGGGGGCTGGGTTGAGGGAAGGAGAGGAGACTTCATGAACCCTCTGAAGTCATTTTTGGGGACTACATGCTATTGAGAGGTTGGAGACTTTGCAGGCTACCCAGAGGCAGCAAACACAAACCCACTTTGCCATGCAGAATCCCTGATCTGGCCAACCAGCCCACAACCCACAGGTTCACAGCCCCCCAGCCTGCTGACCAGGCAACAGGAGGTAGAGCAACAGAGGAGTGATGCAGGTATGACAGCCACACTACATGACACAATGTCGTAGGGAATCAGACTTTGTCGCAGCTACAGATTGTGAAACTTCTTACTGCTCACACACCTCAGCAGAGTCCTGTAGTCTAGGGTTAAGTTCCTGTCTCTTTGACAGTGATTTTGTGTTTATAGCACACAAGAAAGCTGGTAATAAATTTCTCCTAGTCCTTCTCTTTGTAGTGCCAGTCTAGTTTTTGGTGGGAACTATTTCTTAATGGGTATTAATGTAGTGTAGATCCCATTATGATTATGATTTCATGTGAGGCTAGAAAAGCAAGTAAACTAGTGACTACATGATGCAAGCAGTATTTTCTGGGTAGTTGAGAAGAAGGCAAATAAAATCTGACACCAGATCTGGTGTCATTTATTCAAGCATTTTTCACTGGGAAGTATGTCTTGATGTACAGTGTCTGTGGCCTAATCTAGCCTGTTGTGAAATGCTGTTAAAACAAATGATGGTTGGATCAGGTTCATGTAGGCAAACAGGTTGCAGAACCCAGCACAGTTATGAACTGTTTATAACAGAAAAGAAAATCAGCTGTGTGGAGAGAAAATAAATATTTTTTAAATTTTGGGGTGTTTTTTTTGATTCTGATAACAGATAAAACAACAACAAAAAAAACTTGTTTTGTAAAATACAATAGTGCCCTACTGAGGTATATACAAAATTAAGGGAAAACCAGTCATTCAGTTAGTTCAGTTCTCTTTTCCTTCTAACTCTGAATCCCAGTTTCCAATTTCAAAGGAGCTCATTTTGGTGCACAAACCAAATAGAATTTGGACATGGTACCACATTGGAATAAGCCCTTGTGACAAAGAGGTATTCAAAGCTCAGTGAAGTGAGAAGTATATTAGAATTGGTATATCCAACATGTCCATGTGCATTCCTGAGATATATATCTATATATTTTTATTGCTAATACTAATAAAGGCAGGGCACGGGTGCAGCAGGCCTTAGTTTCTGTCTTTGGGGACTTTCATCTTTAATATAGTCTCTTAAAAATACATGCATTGCTACATTTTTCATTACCCTTAATTTTTTCATCAATCACGTTAATTTATACAGGGGGCACTTAATAATAGCTAATTAACACTTATGACTTTTTAAATTAAAAGACCTTTGGAGAGATTACTGCTGATTGCGAAAAGGTTTTTGTTCCTCCCATTAAAAAGAGAAAGAAAGAGAGACTGAAGATCTGGCTCGGGCATGTGAGGGGAACTTCTCTCTTGCTTGACTGATCACAAAACAAATGGAAACAGCCAAGGCCTGTGCCAAGGCAATACTGCTATTAGCCTACAGTCCTGAAAGGTGCCTGTATTTTAACTGATTATTAAGCAGCATATATATTATTCAGAGTGACCTTTAAATAGCTGAAAATTAAATTATAATTTACTGGGGAGATATCTAAACCCATGTAGCTATTATTACCAAAAAAAAACCCCATGATGTCATACAATGTCCTGAAAATATATTTTTATTATTATCAAATGAAGTGAAGAGAGAAAAAGCATTAAATTTTGACAGTGAGAAGGCTTTCATGGATTGAAATAATATTTTTTAATAACCCCCCCTGTTATTACAGTGAGAAATAGCCCATGTTTAGTTTTTGACTGCAATCACTTTTGTATGTATCAGGGAGCTGTTGGGATTCACACCACTTTCCTTCTCTAGTAACGACAGTATGATTCTTTCCTTTTAATAAAAAAATGTGTTCCTCAAAATTGAGCGTCTATGCTAAACACTTCCAGCGTTCTCTAAGTCTCAATGATCTGGCCAGAAAACTTTGCTTTAAAGCATCAGTGAGGACTTTTTGTTCTTTTTTATGGTTGTTATTGTCACTGTTATAACTATTACTATAATAATAGTGATATTTTAAGATGATGATGATGATGATGATGGTGGTGATGATGATGATGATTATATCCCACCAATAGGTGTCTCCATTCCCTGACAGAGCCCACAGAAAGACTCAGTATCTGTAACATCTGTAAGATCCTACCTCAGTCTGGTGACGACAGGAGGGAATCCAGTCTAGAAGGACAATATCCTATCCCTGAGGTAACCTCTGACCACTTCCCTTGCAATGGCCTCCCTTCAGCTGCCCAGGGCCTGAGGGAAGGCTGTCTGACATGCCCGGTGCTTCCTCCCAGATTCACCCAAGGTCATGATGCTTTTATTCTTTACAGCTGAACATATCTGGCTGCCAGTAGCACATACTGTTTCATGAATATCTTTTCTCGATAAGATGAAGGCAGGCTCATGCAGTATAAAAAGACCAACATCATCCCTGTTTGGGAGCTGCTCATCCTTTTCTTAGGCACATAGCAAAATGTGCCACCTTGGTGGTGGCAGCATTCTGTAGGCCTCATCTCACAGTGGGGCCTGTGTTTCACACAGTCTGCCTATCATGAATTTAAATCACATAGGACAGTTTGCTGCTGCACGTCAGATTTAATAAACATTGAACCCAATTGAAGTGACCTCAGTTGCTCCTTGTAAGGCTTCCCCTCCAGACCCTTCACCATCTTTGTAGCCCTCCTTTGGACCCTCTTAATAGCTTTACATCCCTTTATATTGTGGCACCCAAAGCTGTCCCCAGCACTCGAGGCGAGGCCGCCCCAGTGCAGAGCAGAGTGGAACAATCCCCTCCCTTGCCCGGCTGGCGATGCTGTGCCTGATGCACCCCAGGACACGGCTGCCCCTCCTGGCTGCCAGGGCACTGCTGACTCATGTTCAACTTTTCACTGACCAGGACCCCCACGTCCCTTTCCATGGGGCTGCTCTCCAGCCTCTCATTCCCCAGTCTGCCTGTACATCCAGGGTTGTCCTGTCCCAGGTGCAGAATCCATCACCTTTCGTTGAATTTCATACAGCTGGTGATTGCCCAGTCCTCTAATTTTTCAAGGTGTCTTTGCCTCTCTGCCCTTGAGGAAGTTGACAGCTCCTCCAGTTTACTGTTATCTGCAAATTTAGTTAGTATTTCTTCAAGTCCTGCATCCAAGTTGTTTATGAAGACATTGAAGAGCACAGGACTGAGGATGGAGCCCTGCAGAACCCCACTAGGGACCATGCTACACAAGGTGATGCCTCAGCTCTCTCACAGCTCCAAACTGGAGAAAGAAGCCAGCAAAGAGGGGTGCCAATTCAGAGCACTGCATGCCTGTTCTCCCCTTTCAGTCCAGATTTTCTGCAGGAAAGGAGTACTGAGTCACGAAAAAGCTATGAGAAAATTGCTCTCAGATGCCAAGACAGTCTTAGAACTGGGGCAGCAGGAGTCAGCAACAGTGTTATAAGAGGCAACATGTATCAACCTAGCTGAATGATGGGACTTGAAGTGCAGTGAGGGCATTTGCTCGCTTCTCATCTGAGGAAGGAGGCCAGCATGTATCAGGGATCAAAGCAGTGTAACAGAAGAAACTCCTGTGAGTGGGTAGCAAGGCAATGCAGCATGGCTCTGAAACTGCCTAACATCTCGATGAACTGGAGCAGGATTTACATATAAATGATGTCAAACAAACATATTCTCTGTAATGCTTTACAAGTAACCACCTCAACATTATTCATTTTGATATCATTCCATGCTGTGAAAACATGCATGAGCCTGAAGAGTTTTACTGTGTTCTACAGGGTAGAAAAAACAATTATAAATAAAACCAAAAAGCAAATAGTCATTATTATATATTGGCAATTTACTTGATAATGGCCCACATAGTTACAACCAACATTCCTTATGTCAGAATTTCATGCTACAAGTGCTCTCACAGTTTAAAATAGAACTGCTGTGGTATACTCTGTTGAATTACCAAGTAACTGAATAATAATAATTAAAAAGGAATTTGGAAAAACTAAGCTTCAATTTACAATGATTTGCAATTGAACACTGAAATTTTTAAATCCTTCAGACTCTTTAATCCACATTTCCAGAAGGTTCTTGATTTTTTCTCTCCCTAAAAACAGACAAACATTTTTGCATCATTATCAGTAACAGCACCAATGATTCATACTTACTTTACTCTCTCAGAAAGCCTCAAATGCTCTGCTGATTGAAGTGTATGAAATTCTGATCCTGCATATAACAACAGGCAGTGGAAACATCATCTGTAAAGATCAGGAAGAGGGACATATGTTTAATCTCTTGATTTTCTGCTGTGAGAAAGGTTATAGCAATACTTAACACAACTTGAGACAACAAAAATGCAAGGGAAGATGGAATTCACGGTAACTGGTAATGTGCTCTCAGACAATGGATTTTTTCTCCATACTATCTTTATAAGTAAAGAGCAAAATCACTTTACCAGCTAATTCATCTCTCTATTTATCTGTTCAACAATTTAAAATCATCATCCATTGTTTTTTATATGACAGCAATAGACATGGTGAAACCCCTGATGGATTTCGTTAAGTCTTTGGCAAGTCTTCCCTACTTGGGATTAAATCTCTTTGTCTCTTTTTGGGAAGTGGGTGGACATTTGAGGTTTATAGTGAGTAGACAGTTAAGCTTCAGGGGCTTAAACTACATGTATGGCTCAAAGGGAAGTTTCTCAGAAGGCTTGGCTGTTTTCCCTGGAGATTTAACATCTGTTTGATCTCTACTGGAAGACTACTCACTGTGAGATACTCTTAACTGAAGATGTCCCCAGCATTTATATGCTGCATCTGGGACTTTGTGAACTGCCTTGTCCCCAGGAAGCACTGCTATCATGGCAGTGCATAAATCAGAACTGGAACTTTGATGTAAATGGAGCTGAATCCATTAATTGCTTTAAAAGTCTTTGTGATTTGCATTGTCCCAGAGGACATGCAGTTATAGTGATTCAGAGATCATACCACGCTTTGATGTTGCCAGGGCTGGATTCATTATTGCCTGAAATTGTAAGAACAAAGCTTTACATGGACACTGGAAATTAGTTGGGAGCCAGTGCAAGGATGGGATCCATGTTATATCCTTCTCCAGGCTTAATAAGCCTTGGAAGACCCCAGAATTTTCTTGGTACACAGGAGTTTAGTTTCTTTTCTGGATTGCTGTCAGCCTGGTTTGTGAAGTTTCGGGCTAACAGCCTGTACATGAGTCTGCCGTATTGCACACATGAGGTAGCCTCTCTGAACATCTTTTAATTGTAAAAGTCACCTTTCAGCTCTGTGTTTAGAGTCTTCAAAAGCTGTAAAGATATCTTTGCTCATGGATAGGTCCTTGAATTGCAGAGCTCAAGTCCCATTGTTCAGAAATTGTAATCATAATTCAGAGCCCAAAGATGTAGTGTATGTGCAAATGTCAGTCCAACTCTGTGGGCCAGAAAGACAAGTCTATTACTGTGCCAGGATGAAGTTAATTCATTATACTGTGTAGAAAGCTAACACACATGTAAGAAATAATTCATGTTCATTTTGTAGCCTGCACAGAAATATACACATAGAATGGAAAAATGGGCAACAAAATAACAGTAATGAAATAAATAATAATAATAGTAATTAGCAATTCCTTTCCATTTTCTAGTCCAGGCAAGGAAGAGTTAAAACAGTTTGTACCAATTATTGACTACAAGATCTGCAAATGATTGCATAAAATTTCCAAAATATGCCTGCAAGCTTCTATTATTGATGTTGTGCCCCCGGACATGCACATATGGATTTAATTGTCTAAAGTGTTTTATTAATTAAATTGCTATGATTTACCTCTCCCATGTTAGCATTTACAGTTTATGAAACAGCTCGTAATTGGGAAATGACTATACTGATGTTGCTTGTTTACTTTGCAAGCAATACATAATAGTGCCACATTCCTCTTTTTAAACCTACCCTCCCAGGCTACCTTTTTTTTCTAGCCCGATTAATAGGCAACTGCTGCTGGTGCGTTAAATTGCTTTTTGGATATGTTTAGGGGCGAAGATAACTGCCAGGGCTGCTGCTGCTGTTGAAGTGCACAGCAGCATCCTTCTTCCTGGACTGGAAGCTTCATCCAGAGCTCAATGAAGTTAACAGACCTCTTCCATTGGTGTGTTTTGGATCTGACCCAACAAGCAAAAACTGGTCATTTTTTCCCCCCTAAATAGAGTGTCATGTTGATTGTGGAACATCCAGAATACTCTAACCAGACACATACCACTTTATTCTCAGAGACAAGGTTTTGTGTTTTCTTTACTGACTCTCAGAAAGGTTTTCTAAAATACTTATGAATAAATGCCCTGAAGTAGCGCAATTGAATTTATCCAAATGAAAGACAGGCTGTAAGTTTAATGTGGAGGAATATTTGCAAATGACTAGATCAAAGGTGCATCAAAAGGTTACTTAGCTGATGAAACAGATAATCCATCTCTGTCTGAAAGCTAGTATTACTAAATCCATAATTTAATTCTACAGTCTCAAATTCTGTACATTTTTTTTCTCATTTGGAGAATACAGACACCATATAAATGGTCCATATGTATATATGGAGGAAGAGGGAGAAGAATGGAGTGTTATTATAGCAGGCAGTTGGACTTGATGATTGTTGTGGGTCCCTTCCAAATGAAATTTCTATTCTCTTATTGTCTAGTCTAGTCTAGTCTATGCTTTAAGAACAGGATGGAAGAGAGTAAAATTTGCCACAAAATGTCACTTGCTAGCTTATATAAATATTCCTACTCCTTTTCCATTCTCCTACTCTTCACACTGGGATAAGATCTGACATAGGCATGGCCTCTTGTGCTCCCATAAATTCCAAAAGCCTTTACAATCCTTGCTGATGCCAAACAACTCAGTACTCTGCTCTCACCAGCTTCCTACTGAGTTCAGGGATAGTAGGGACAGGCACAATGCAATTGATGGCATTAATTCAACATAAATGTGTGCTGGCTCATTTGTGATGGAAACTAAAACCTACCTGCATCTTTGGGTGAAAGTTGCATTTTAAAACAGATATTTTGCAAAGGAAAAATGATATGAGGGATAAGAAACAGGAGCTGAAATGTTCATATAAAAACTGGTGCTTTCCTCTGAAAGGGAATTTAACCCTTCATATGAAACAAAAGTCTTGCTCTTCTTAAGACTTCCTGTTATTAGTCTAGCAGTGCAGTAGGTACCTGGGTAGTGTCACATCTTGGATTCCCCTGACAATGTAGTGTTTAATTGAGGCCTTACACCAGACACCAGAGGATAAAGTAGTCTTTCAACTAGCTACTGTCATTGCTCTTAGCAGCCTTGGACTGTTTTAGAGGTTTTGGTAAAACATGAGGTTCTCTTAGAAATTATTGCTGCCCCTGTGGCTTATTGAGCATTTGGTGTGTAGTGGGTTATATTTCAAAGTGGTAAATTAGTAGAGGAGCTCTCTACATGTAAAAGTTCTTTTGTAAGAGATCATTAAATGGGATTTACTGACACTGTTGTCTTGACTTTGATTCTCTGATGAATGAGTAAGGTCATGTCCATCTTCAGTTGGGTGGATAAGTTAGTTTCTTCCTCTTTTTTTGCTACCTGTGTGATAGGAATGGAAAATTTCTGTGATCAAGCAATGCACTAGAAGAGAGCTAAAATCAGATAAAAAGGGAGCTTTCAGGTGGAGCCTTATTTAATGTCCCTCATCTAATGTCTCAAAATGTTCATCAAAGAAGTTCTGCTTAGTCTTATGAAGCCTGCTAAGAAGGCAACACCTTTGAAAACCAGATCCTCATTGCAGGTGCAAAAAACCTGAGAATGCTGACCAAAATACCACTGTTCCCTCAGAGGCAGACTTCCATGTGACACAAATATTCCTTATTCCAGGCCAAGTTTTTCAAACATTGACAAATTAGTCTCATGCTGGTTTACTACTGTAGGTACACAGATACTCTTATTGGTACATTCACAGTTATGGAAATAGAGTGATTCATAGGAGCTAGAATATATCCTCCTGCATAAAACCAGTGGCAGAAAAATACGAAGTCTATTATTTTTCTGCCGTTTCCAAAGTTGCAGTGGACTAAGGATATGGACATATCCATGACTTATCTATCTTTAGGAAATGCAACAGGGTGGTTATTATCCTACACTTGCAGGAGAACACAAACCACACTGATTCAGTGTTATCTGTTCAGACCCTTATTCTTCTCTGATTGATGGAGAGTGACAGGAAGGTGATTTGGAGGAGAAGCCTGATCTGGGTCTAGGTTATTGCTGTAGAGCCCAGGAAAACTCTCCTTTGTACTGAGCTGGGTACAGGCCATGCTCTTTGTCAGCTCTTCATTCCATGTGTACACCTCCTTAGTGCTCTGGTTTTCCTAAAGGTAAACATATGAATGAAAGCCAAAGGGTTCCATCACATCTCACAGAGGTCCTCACCCATAGCCACCACTGCCTCTTGGAGGAACCTCTCTTTTCCCATCCACTGCCAAGAAAGCCTAGAAAGATATACTGGAAAGCTTGACTTCCTGCTCGAGTGGCAGGAGTGGCAAAGTTTGCTTTCCCCACAGCTGGGAAGCTTTGGGAGAACTGTGCATAAATCATGTCACAGGCTGTTCTCTTTGTGAATGCTAATGCACAGAGTCACCTCCTTCGCCATCACGTACATGCTTCAGGCATCCCACACCTTCACAAGGTGATTTCATTAGGATTCCAATTAAAAGCCTGTGAAGAAATATATCTGTTGCTCTTTTCCCTGTAAATATTGTAACTTCGGTTTGCCACTGGAATTTCAAAGCCTGTGTCTGTGCAATTAAAGTACCAATTAACTGCTTTTCAGTTTCATTTTCTCATTCACTTCTGGGTAAACTCCCTTACTATAGCTAATAATAATAAAAATGAACTAATCAGAAAAAAAAAAGAAGAAATGCATGAAATCCTCAAAGATACGATCTAACCTTTATGGGACTCAGAAAACCACTTAGTACCAGCACTTGCTATAATGTTTAGCTCCATGAGGGCAGCAGCGGTATACCTACGAGCGTAATGTTTTCGCCTCTTTATAATATTAATTGATTGAATTTAAAATGGCAACATCAGTGTCAGCATGACATCTTCAAATCCCTGCCACGATTTTCAGTGTGTCTACAGAGCATTTCTGGCTGGAGCAGCATGTGGGCAGCCTCTGGCTGGTGCAGGGCTCTGCTTGAGCTCTGCGCTTGGCTGCTGGAAGCCCTGAAGTGTTTTCCCCTTATGGAACAACTCACCTTTGCTATAATGGACAATGTAGCAAGCAACAAGCGCTGGGTATGGGTAATGCTGCTGTGCACTCCTGCACTCTGTTGAAGCTCTTTGCTTCTGAACTAAAAATGACAGAGGAAAATTAATATAGTATGTATAAAAAGTAGACTGTTTTTAAAGGCATGCATACATATCTTGATATAAAATGCCATTCCTATCTGAGGGCTTGGTACAAAGCCCAAGAGAATCAAGGAAATAGTTTCTGCTTATTTCTTTAGGTTATGGATAAAGTCTTTCAAGCAAGTATATTTTTCTCTCGTCCATAACTCATGTAAGTGATGTGTAGAATCCCTGATGCAAAAAAGTGTTCCGTAAATTGTGCTTTGTAAGAAATAAAGAGCAGGAAATTTTCCTTGCCTTGTCACATCTAAAATATACCTGAAGTCGTGAAGTACTGCATATTACTGTGGCCATAAATGTAAAAAGATCTCATCTGTTTATATGCAGGACCAGAAGTTCAAAAACACTCAGCTTGCACAGAAGGACCAAACTACATAGCCAGAGCTGTGAGACCAGTCCTCGGATGACATCAGTTGTAGCAGTCTTCTGGTGGCCTTAGGGCAGGATATGATGGCTGTGGATCCATCCCATGGCTTCTAGCAGCCATCACCACACTAGTCCATATTGACTATGGTCTCTTTTCTAAGCCACAGATAAAGGTTGTCATTTCAGGTGCCCAGAAACAGAAGTTAAGCCCATTTTTTTGAGCCTTTACTTGAAAATCTAGCCTCATATATGCCTCTGCCAAGTAGCATTGAATAAATGCTACCTTAACAGGGAGATTCCAGAAAAAGTGGAAGCCACACTTGGCACCCAGGAAAAGATAAATCTATGTCATTTTCCTCTTCCATTTTATCTCTTGCGACGATATTCATCAGCCCCAAGTGACATATTTTATGATGGCCTTTTTTTTATTAAGCACTAAGAAAAACCTGTATTTCTCCAGAGCACTAAGGGGCCACCAGTGTGAATCTGTCATTAACATGCTAAAGAGTTCTGCTCCAAGATAGTGTGACCTGTTCGTTTGTATGTTAATAGAGCTCGTGTCTAGAAAGATTGGAAGGCAGTCTTCCACCAGGCACAGGCTGCTCCTGAGAGCAATGGACAGGGCTGCTGGGTTATAACAACAACAACAAAAATAACAATAACAATATAATCAGTACCTTTCCCCTTCTATAGCACCTTTCATCCAAACAATTCCAAGCACCCTGAAAATTAATTAGACCTGATAGCAATCTGGGTACATTGCATTCCCAACAATCTGTTATGGGATCTGAGAGACTATAGATGGGAAAAGAATGAGATTTGCCCTAAACTCCAAGGAAAGTCAATGGGAGAGCTGTGGATAGAAGCTGGAGTCCTGATTCAAACTTCCCTGAAGTCAGACTATAAGGCAACTTTGTCTATACAGTGCAAAGATCACAGTAAGTTTAGAAGACGGAGAAAGAAATTTCTCAGAAATAAAATATCCATATCAGTTATTAATTTTCAGTCTGGGTTCCCGAAACCAGCTTCTGTATAAACACATAAATAAAAGTGCCCTGCTTTTCAGTGACACTGAGCATAAACAGCTAGATCTCAGTTTAAGTCTAGGCATCTCAGTATGAATTTAAATATCTTGCTGAAAGCATCAGGGATTCAAACTGGTGGCAATTCAGCATCACAAGTAATGGAAACTGGATATTTTCTTGACGTACAATTGATCTGTCTGTGTTGTGGTTAAGGTGCAACACATCTGTGTCAGAATAACAGAACCATCTCATAGGACCAGGTTATGCTGCAAAGACATTCGGCTGATAGGCAGACACACTGATGAGAGCTCCAAGTCCCGTGCAGCTTCGGTGGCATCACCTGAGGGCAAGAGAGACAAAAGTCTGTGGAAGCACTGGGAAGTTTTCCTCGTACCCACCCAGGAACCCCAATCCTTCTATAAGCACAAATTCATATCCATTTTGTGTGGCTGCATCTCTCCTGTAGCTTATCCCCTACAGAATTTAAATAGATATGTAAGTGCACTCCTATCAGCAATATTAAATACTTTCGAAATAAACTCATAAGAGTCACTGCACAGAATGGAAAAGGTTGTCTCTGCTTCTTATCCCAGTTTCTTTGTCACATAGATAGAGTTAAGGGGAAGGATCAAATCAATTGCTCTTCCTCACTGGGCCCAGATTTAAAAATATGCCTCCTCAGGAAAGCTGTGAATTGCACATTCCCAGCTCAGTACTTGCTCTAGGTGTTTTTTCATATCACACAAAGAGTGCAAATGGGCTGAATTAAATTTAGTAGGGCCGGACAGGGTCAGAAGGTTCAAGTTTTGCTCTGTCCCCAGATTTGCATGTTTTGCAACTCAAGATATCTTTGATTCTCCTTGTCGGTCGTTCACGGGGACTGATAAACAGAACAAAGTAAATGCTTCTGTACAGCAGATAAAGTTATATCTTTAATCAGGTGGAGACCATGTTGCTCAGTTCTGTACCTGTGCTCATTTGTGCACTTGCTGTTGTGCTGACGGTGGATGCAGAGCAGACCATGAAACCAACAGCATCTTTGCCCTGAAGAGCATTTAATCTGAGGGACAAGGAGAAACAAAAAGTCATACATATAATCACTTTGTCATAGGAATAAGAGAGTTTCATCTGGCTGATTACAAGGACATGTATTTAAATGAAGAATTTAGGGGAAAAAAGTAATTGCTTTACTGAAATAATGGCAGGTACCTGCGAAGAGATGCATAAAAAAAGGCTAAAAATGATTCATTAGGCAGGAATCAGAAGAGACCTCAAACACACACCAAGGATTTTCTTGCTGCATTGAGATGAAGCCAGAAGTTGGCACTGTATAATTACAAGATTTTTTTTTTTTTAAAAATTCAGGTGGAAAGTGTCTAAAACTGCTGTTTAACCTGCAGTTCTGGCTCTTATCTATGCCATGGTCTGGCCACATTGTGTAGAAATTCTTTCTGTTTTCCTTCAAGGATTTCCTATTTTATGCTAAGGATTAATGTTGTCTGTCACTCAACAATATTTCAGATGACTGATTTACCCAGCAAGGTAAATGTCAGACAATGACCGGGAACACCACTTGATAAAGTAACAGTAGAGCCTAGTAATAGGGGTTTTTATTCAAAAAAAAAAAAAAAAAGGAACACTGGGTAATTTCCACTTGATTCCCTTTAAGGCTGGAATGGGTTGAAGTTTACTTGAATTCAAGGAGCTAAAATCAACTAAATCATACTCTATCTGAGGGGATTGAAATCCATGATAAAGGGAAAGTTTTGAAAACCTGAGAGATGTGAAAGAAAAATGAAGCATAGCAATTAAATTTTTAACAAAAAGGAAAAAAGAAAAATCAAGCAGAAGGGAGGAGACCCAAAACAGGAGAACTGTGAGAGAACACATTTTGGAGAGGGCTTTCTGTAAATGAATTTTTTTGGGTGCATCTTTACTTCCATACATGTTCATGTTTTACAGAGTTCATTCAGGCTAATTGAACCTAGAACATTTTCAAAGGTTATTTTGCTAATTACTGTATTCAGAGCTTCCCTCAGCCATGCAAGGCTATGCCACTTTGGGCCACTTGATGTATCTCAGCCTACTGGTAAAACTAGCAATAAAATTTACTTAATTGATAGAGTCATATCAAAACGAGCAATATACTGCTAATTGCAACAATCCAATTTAGAAGTGACAAATCAGTCAAGGAGAAGTTAGCATCAGCCCTTGAAAGCATTTATGACCTTCTTCCGAAGGGCAACGACAGAGCATTTTGGTAAAAGAGTTAATGTGAGTTAGATTAGGGTTACAAGTTGCTCTGGGAATTACCTGTCAGCTAGAAGTAGAAGAAATGATGTCTATCTTACTAAAGTCCAGAGACGTAAATTTTGTTGCAGGTTGTGTGAAACTGTTTCCCTAGGTATTTTTTTCGTTTGATAAACAAATATTATTACATTTTTACATTATTTAAAAAGCATGTAATTATATAGCCAGGTTCCCATCTTGTTTAAGAGGGCAGAAAAACCTCCAAAAGCCCCTGCATGTCATGAGCTCCAGTCTCAAAGGGTGACATAGGAGCACAGTGTGTGGGGGTGGAAAAAAAAGGAAAAAACAGAGAATGTTTAACATTCAGAATTTGTCCACAGCCGATAATTTATTGGAACTCATCTGTAACAAGGTCTGGCACTGATTTATAAGTTGATTTGAAAAATAAATAAAAGTGATAGAAACCTGCGTTTGGTTTTAATGATAGACTGTTGCAGCATGAAAAGTAAGGATATGAAACATTGCAAGGAAATTAGATATTATGCCCTGAAGACAACTGCAGCTACCAGCCCATTAATTGTTAGATATTTATTATTAAAAATTTCTTTTCATGAGTGACTGCAGAATATTTGCACTCTAAAGTTGTTGAGTCCTGACATGAATGAAGCATATGAAGCTCATTTTTTCTTCCCTCTCTGTGTGTCCGCATGCGTGTGTTTGTGTTTGTGGAGCTGACAAGGTAGCTGACCCAAGAACGTGATGAATCTTTCCTGCACAAACCAAACACACAAGTGCTGCCTCTGAATTGAGACTGAATAGAATAATGAATACTGGGAGGTTTGCTACTGCTCTGAATTTCAATAGCAAGGGGCTTGACAGTGCTTGGAAACAAGTCTCTCTGGAAGTAAAGAGGGCCCAACTCTGTTTCCAGTGAAACGAACAGCATCCCCCAGAAGCTCTGACAATAAGTATGGATAGTGTGTGTTCCCAGAGCCAGACCAATTATACACCAAGTGCTGCAGAAAGGGGGAGACAGGTAATGAGTAAAAACCAGCAGTGTATATTTAAAAAAATCAAAAAGAAGTCAAGTAAATTATCTTTTTTTAAAAGTCCTCTAAAGCTCTTGACAAACTGAGGCACTATATCATATTATAGAGGAAATCCAATGAAATTAACTCTGAAACAAAACAAGTTCACGGAAAGGCAAGGCTTTCTAACATATCCTCCTGCTTCTCCACTCCCACCTTAGAAAACATCCAGCATCAATGGCCCTGTGACAAAGCAGTACCTAAGAAAAAAAGCATGAATAAGACTCTTGCCTATGATACACAGGGAGGGGTGTGTGTGTTGACTGCCACATTGACCTGCTGAGTGACTGGGGGTGCTGAGCTGCCTGTAGGAATACAGATATTAACATGCCATTTCTTTTAAAAGCACTTTGAGGTCAACTAAGGAAAATGGGAAAGGCACAGGGAAAGAAAAACATAATGTTTTATTATTACGTGGTTGTTAGATTACGTTAACACATAGATTCACAAAACATTGCCCAAATACATAAAGAGAAATGGTCCCTATTTCAATTGGCTTATGATTTACCTGTCTCAGAATTTGCTATGAATTATTAATAGCATTTATAATAATTAAGTATGATAATAATGTGACTACAGAATGGAGGAAGATAGGATTTAAAATCCTTGCTAGTTAGATTGTCTAAGGCAAACCATGATGAGCCTGTGCAGTGTTTGGACCATAAGAGGCAACTATTGACTCTGTCACCAGAAAGCAATACATGCATCCTTGTTCCTCTTTTCCCTTCAAGGTTGCATAAACAGTTTAGCCCCATTTCTCCATCCTCATTTCACTTGGAAAATTCTCTCTAAGGTTTTTTGCTCTATACAACAGGATTTCTGGAATCAGGGATGTGTTGGCACTTCATCCTTGGGATGTGAACATTTCTTTCTCTGTAATGAAATACAACTTCAAGTATACATTGCTGTTCTTTCCTTGATATTTCTGAGTTGTTTCTAATGAAGATAAAATCAGGGAGGCCAATACTTCCTCTTCAGAACATGGATTTAAAAACAGAGGAACTTTTATGCGCTGCAAAAAAAGACAAGCAGCTATTAAAATAGATTCACAGTTATAGGCAAATATATTAATAGTGGGGTTAGCTCTTGAAATGAGAATTTATAACATGCCTTAACCTAATCCCTCATTAAGATAATTTATTCCCACCCTCAAGGTCTCACATCACAGCTAGCACTAGGCAAATAATTAGTAACAAACAATTCATTTGATCAATTTCAACTCCTCTTTTGAAATGAATTGTCAGCCAGTGCAGTACAATTTTCTCAAATATATTTATAATTCAACATTATTTTCCAATTTTTGTGACGTATTTGTAGCCTGTTGTTTATCTAGGAAGAGTTGGGTGCTCGATGGTAGCTAGTCAAGGCATTTTGAATTTTGCTTGCTGAATACTCATGCTTTCAAGATATGAATACTATTTTCCCTAAATAAAGTTGAGTACATGAACCTTTTAATCCATAACTCATAGATTACAATGGGAGTTCTTTACTCTGAGGTTACATTACCCAAGAGGCTCACAGCTCCCTTTGTAGCAAGGTGAGAAAGAGACCTATTTCTATCCTGCTGCTGTGAGAGACCATCCTGGCATAGTGAAGGTTGCAAGCCTATGTGCTAATTAAGGTAGCCTTAGGAAGTTACTGCATCAGAAGCATTTCCCGATGAAACTCCATCAAGTATCCGAACACTTGCTGAAGTACTGGCTAAGCTTCTTGCTCATCTGCCCTTCTGCCTGCTGTGGAGAAACCTGTGGGAGTCTAGTTAGTAAACGTGGCATCCAGAGGACCTAAAGGCTGTGAAATGAATTGGGGTCTCTGACACAGCCCTATCTGGGCCACCACTACAGCCCTGGAAGGTATTTTCAAACTACATTTTTTCCTGTTATATCAGTCAGAATGAGAACAGTTATCAAGCTAATGAAATTCTCACATCTCTGTTAGCTGATGGGAATAAAGCCAGGCCATACAGTTTCCTAAAACAGCAGCATAAGGCCACTGACTGTAAGTTCAACCTATAAAACAAAGGAAGAGCAATACAGAGGTTATGGTCCAAAGGCACCGGGCTGGGATCCAGCAGGTCCAGTGACATTAGAGTTACTCTCTCTTCTTTTCCTCTGAAATGGGGAGAAGCATCTTGTCATTTTTCATGGCTGACTGCCTGTTGGTTAGGTTTGCTTCCCATGACAAAGGTGACTTTGTACCACAGGGCTGTTTGCAAGGCAGAGCTGGGTATGCGTTACCCCAACACAAACAGCCAAAGCTACGTGGTTCAAATAATCTCCCTAAAACAAGTACTGTAAATCCAGAAAGTTCAATTAAAGTTACACTTATGAGACTATGGAGAACAAAGCAGAGAACGTAACTTAAGCCCTCAGCCTCACCTCAGCCTGCAGAGACATGAATTCAGTGACAGACAGGCATTTTAGATCTTCAAATTAGGCACTTTTTAAACAATGCTATACATTTTTCCTTCAGTGTTTTATCCCTTGGATGCCTGGATGCAAATCAGGGAAAAAGTGTGGGGTGTTTAGGATAGGAGGGTGGGTAGGTGGGTAAAGTAACAAACTGGACTTTTCTAGTTGGGGATAGCTATAACCTCCCCACAGAATCTATATTCTGTGCATTTAGACTATCAAAATGTGAATTTAAATGTAATTTAGCTCAATACTTTCCTTAGGATAAACTATTAAAAACCTGTTACATTAATGCCAATTAAGAAACTCTACTAAGTACCAGCACTCAATATTCCTAATAAAGACATCATTAAAAAATAAAAAACCCATACACTCATGCGGACCTCTACTCCCCAAAAAAAAAAGGCTACAGCAATATCAAAGAATAACAAGTAAGTATTCTGGCTATTTTCCTCCCATTTAATTGCTGTTTTAGAGGAGTTTCAGAGTGGTAAGATCTTGAAAGGATAGGTAAAAGAAACCCCAGTATTTATCCACACCGAGAATGCACTCTTGACCCCCTGCTAAACTGCCATCCCAGCCTTACTTTGGAGGAGTAACAGAAATGTGAAGAACAGATTCTTGGGCGTTGATGCTCCAACTACAATGCTAGTGAAATATGAAGAATAACATTGAAAAGAATAATTTGTGCTGAATCTATTTTGTCCTGTAAAACTGGTAAGATGCACTGCACCTTTAATAGAAAACCTACACAGAAGACCTAATTCTTTTATTTCACTTCTCTCCTAGCTACAAAACTGCACAAGCAATGTGGTGGGAAAGTGCCCATCTTTTCATCCTCGTATTTGAACCTACTCTATGCATTTGTATCATTACAGCCTTCTCAAGAAAAAGAGACTGAAGGAGACTCCAGGAGCCAAGATGACTGGTCTGGTAAGTCGATCGTTGGATAAGGGTCTATCCCAGCACTTAACTAAAAACACAACATCTTGTCTTAGATCAAACATTACTTTCCAGTAAGTACAAACTGTTCTCCCTTGGGTTTTGTTTTTTCTGCCTCTCCTACCACCAAAATATTCCCTACACTTTCCCTAAGGATGAAATTTGTCCTCAGCCCAAGCCAAACCATATACAGAATTACTCCAGTTTGGCTGTTCAGTTTGAAGGAGTTTAAATTGCTGAAACTCAGCCCCAGAGAGGAGCTGGTTGATCTCCTTTCGCGGTAACCTGTACGTTTTTGCTTTTCAAGAATTTCTTCAGGTCTCAATTTGTATTCATGGTTTCTTTACAAATTACTAATTGGTGTTCGTTATTCTGCAAAAAACCTCTAATTTAGTGCATATTAAACATACGAGATCACACAAGTGTGCTGTTCTTCATTTACAAGGCAAGATCTCAAATACTTTCTTTTTCTTCAGGAAAGATGTTCTTTTTTGGCAGAACAGAAGAACTAACTCCTCTGTTTCAACAGGAGATCCCAAAGATATGAGATGCTGTTCTCTTCTGAAATGTAAGTAGCAATTACAGTCTTCTTGCAGTGAAATAACAATAGATCTGCAGTCCATGCAGCTTATACATGTCAACAGGCTTTATGGTACACTGTGCAATGTACTATATTCAATAGAATTTGGACAAATTTGTAGTTAATGCACTTCTTGCAAACTAACAATACAGATTTTCATAGATAACTGTGGAGAAACAGGGAGTTGTGTCTGAACAGAACTTTATTAATCCACTGTGTAAAAAATAATATGCAGTAGTGCCAAGCACAGACTTTTGAGCAATAAATACAAGTAAATCACTCGGTTTGCTTTTGGATACCAGAATTCCAGAGGCAAAGAGATGAAGTTAAGTTTGACTTATAAATGTCAGTTTTTTCTGTCAAAACAAATCAGCAATTGACTATACAGGAGTTAAGAGAGTCAGGATGCAGCTCACACTTTAACAGAAATGAAATTACACCTGACAGAAAAAAGTGTTGGTTTTACTTATCAGTAGGATAATATAACAGGTATAAATTCAGACTTAATATTAACTGGTTTAGCAGAGAGGGGGCATGTTCATCCCTACAGCAGCGGCCAACTCACAGGCTACTGGTACTGCTGTTTTGATAGCTGGACATTAATAGACCCTACAAGCAATGGGGCTTTGCTGAGATTTTTCACCAGTTTTTCCTTTAAAGAGACTTCTGAGGCTATGAGTCTACACATGTATTCAAGGAAGTACTGGCTGCATCCCTCTGCTCACTCCCAGACTTTCTCCAGCTTTTTCTAAAATGTGATGAAGTTCAGGTCACAGACACATGAAAGATACTGCAAGATATGGAAGAATGTGATCTTACACTGCCAGCTATTCCACAGGAACAACCTATGTGCTCAATACATATGAGATGATTTATGTGGCTTTGTTCAGTGAGAAGTGTGCACATATGGGCATCTCCTACTGAATTTACTGTATGGAATTTTTCTGAGTCTCATATCACAGGAATTTGTGGACACAAACCCTTTGCTATCATCCATTTAAAGGAGAAAAATGTTTACATATTTTTGGGGATCTGGTCATTATTTTTAATAATTCAAGACCTTAACATAAAGTCCATCTATCTTTAGCTCAAAAGGAGAACAAAATGAACACTCAATAAGGTCATAGTTGTCATGGTGAAAGGAATATAAAGTGATAAAAAAAATCTTGCAGAGTACAAAATTAGTAACTAGGATGCCAGATTTTTAAATGTATTCTCCAGTTATGAGAAAATGAAAAGGGTAAGGGCAGAGCCATAAAGCCACAAGCAATCCAATGTGGGTTGCTCTTCTGACTAAAATAAAACAATGTTCTCCCAAAGGCTCACATCCCCATGTAGCTACCTCAGCTCTTTTTCTGTTGTTGCCTTACAATATCAAAGGGCAGAAAAATTAAGCTTTCTGCAAGAAATAACAGAGGTAATGGATGTACTGCCAGGCCTCCCTGCTGTGGCAGTTTGGAAAGGAAGATGCGCTATGCACCATCTTATTTGCTGTTGTGATGAGTTTCAGACATGTACCATTATTTATTACATGATGCTGAGAAAATAATGCAGGTTACCAATTCTCTTGAAGAGAGATTGCAATAACAGAAATGAACACGGAGTAGAAGAGATGCAGACAGTTTTTACTGGGAGTCTCAGTAAATAAACTAAACTGAGGATAAAAGTCTAATATTGAAAATTACTGATGAATAATCCCCTGCACCATAAAATTCTAATTGGGAAAAATAAAATCAATTAAAAAAGAACCAATCTGAACTCCCTAAACTGTGCAAAACACAAGTATCTGCATTTTCAAAAAAAGACATTTTAACACTGTAAGTCATTGGCAGAAAGACAACAGTTAATCTGATCAAACAACCACAGCTCCAGAAGAAGAAATCTAGCAGATTGAAGAAATTGCACACTAAATCATATACAGCTCCCTTCAGCCACCTATATACCTACCAAACAGGCTTCACCCATTTTCAGTTTTGCACAGATATTCTCAGATTTGAAGGACCTGCAGTAAAGATGACTAAAAAAAAGCCATCCTGTTTCCAACCACAAAGTCTCAGTATACCTACAAACATATCTTTGCCCATCAAACAGGATATACGTTCAAGATTAATTTGTCTTCACAGTGGATCTCCACAGACAGGAAGAGAAGTTTTGCATAGAGAGAGGCAGTCTAATGCTCTTCTGTGGTGGTTGAATTTGGTATTTTCAGAACAGTAAAGTAGTAAAGGCTCAACAGTATTTAAATTGTCTTCAATTCCTTTGAAAAATCCCTGTCCTGAGCCTTGGTTTGATTACTGAAACCTGCTTTGTATCTGTTGCATCCAATATTATGCAATGTAAAAGTAGGATGGCCAAGAATTAATGCTATTGCTCTCCAACACATCTTGATTTTACTTTCTTTCCTTATCCTACCACAGTGCAGAGTGCAGAAATATAACCTGGTAAAAGGTATCACACTGCACCTTTCACACAACACAGCTACACCTGTTCTCCACACAAATTTAGCTCTCAGTAGAAAGAAAGCTAGCTCTCTTCACTAGTGACATTTCCACTGAGAAGCCAAACTATGTATCATTTGTACACAGCCTATGCTTCAACTTCTTGGAAAAAACCCCGAGCTCCCACCTATCAAAGAATAGATTCTATTGAAGCTGTGTTTCAATGCAATATTTGCCAAGTCTAAGATGGTCGATTCAAGCAGCCCTTACCTATGTGCCTGGGGATCCAAAAGCTTCAGGCAGCAAGTGGTCTCATACCCGGCAAGCATGCAAACATGATAGCTTCATCTCAGGGTGCTTTAATCCCAGCAAAGACAAAGTCTGCAAGCCAAGCTTGTACAGCCAGGCGTAATTCATTTATTATGGAAAAGGAGTCCAGGGAAATCAGGTATGACTTGTGGTAAGGATTGGCTACCTTTTAACCAGTTCTTATCTACAAAGTTACACAGAATTTGTTTTCTTTTATATATTTCCTAACAGCAAGAATACAGTCTTCTTTTGAAGGGGCCAAGCAATCACTCAGTTTTTGTCTATTAGCTGCACTGCACAGGATGGTGTAAACTAGGTATACAGCACTACCAGCTGTTAGCTTGAATTGCTTATTAAGGGCAATTTTTAGTGTATTTCTCACTAAAATGATTTTCCAGTACCAAAATTTGGATAGTACATAAAATAAATAATCCTAACTTTAGGCTACATCAACAAAAGATTAAAGACATGTTAAAGCCTAAAGAGCTTAAATTCTGCTTGTTGCTGCCTGAAGCCTGTATGAACCCTTCTTTATGCATTAAAGCCTTCCAGGGGCCTCAAATCCTCTTTGAGAACATAGAATAGTTTGGTTTAGAAGGGACCCTTAAAGGTCACCTAGTCTAACCCTCCACAATGAGCAGGAAAGCCTTTAATTAGATCAGGTCACTCAGAATCCTGTCCAACATAACCCTGAATGTTTCCAAGGATGGGGCATCTACCACCTCTCTGGGCAATGCGTTCCAGTGGTTTGCCACTCTCACTGTAAACAGTTTCTTCCTTATACCCAATCTAAACCTACCCTCTTTTGGTTTAAAACCATTACCCCATCACAACAGTCCCTGATAAAGTTTGTCCAGGTTTCTTGTAGACCCCATTCTGTATGGGACTTTTGCCCATTAATGCCTGCTACTACAGAACTCTGTTCAAGTGGAGTTCACACTCAGGTTCTGAATAAGTATGAGGGCATCTACCACAGCTATCCCTGGTCATGCAAAATGCTGACAAGAAGGCAGCAAGCAGTGTAGCAACACTTCCAGTGTATCTGTGGATCAGGTGCCGTGCTAGAGCAGCAAACAGCACTGCAAGATCTAAATACAGAAAATAAAAAGCAACTTCGAACTCCTTCTGTACTGACAGTATCAATTTCATCTACAAGTGTCTTGCATTTGCTCTCAGTCCCATAATCTTGTTTTGCACTGAGCAGCAGTTACCAAATGAAGGTGTCTCTCTCCCCATGGGATTGTGCTCTGAAGGTACTCACTGTTCAGCCAGAACCACACTATCAGGTGTCTTCAGCATGGCTTTGCCAGCTCCAGCAGTTACAGTAGCCAACTCAGAGATACTAGTTTTAAGTATATTTATTAACAATTTGTAAACAGAAGAAAAAGTGGAAGATAGCAGATTTAAGATCACAGAGTGACTGAGGTTGGAAGGTCCCTTTGGAGGTCATACAGTTTAACCTCCCCTCCTTAATGCAAAGCCACCCACAGCCAGCTGCCCAGGACCACATCCAGACAGTTTTTGAATATATCCAATGATGGAGACTTATCAACCTCTCTGGGCAATCTGTGCCAGTGCTCAATCACCTTGACTGTAAGAAAGTATTTCCTCTATTCAGAGGGAAGCTCCTGTGTTTCAGTGTGTGCCCACTGCCCCGGTGCTGTCATTGGGCTTTGCTGAAAGGAGCCTGGCTCCCCCGTCTTTGTGCCCTCCCTTCAGTGTTTATACACACTGATGGAATTCCCCCCAGCCTTTTCTTCTCCTGGATGAAAAATCCCAGCTCTCTCAGTCTTTCCTCACAGGAGAGATGGTTGAGTCCATCGTCTTCACGTCACTTCGCTCGACTCTCTCCTCTAGCCCCATTTCTCTCTTGTGCTGGAGAGCCCAGAACTGGACACAGCACCATAGGTGTTATGAAAATTATGAAATAACACTTTACACTTAAAATATAAGTAATAAAAAAATAAAACGGGAAAAAAAGAAGAGAAAGCATAAAACTGAGAAATCTAACAAAGAAAACATCTAAGTAACCAAAAGCAGAGAAGCAATACATTACCAACATACCTCAAAAAACCAGCACAATGGCACAATCCAGGTGTAGAGAAGTGTTTAGTCAGCATTGTATTCTAAGCTATTTGTGCATGAATGCTCTTTATTGCATTAGTCTTTGCTTCTCTACAAGCGAATGGCAAAATGATACAGACCCGACAAGGCACCATTATGCTCAATTCCTCATGTGATGACAATTCCTCACAGTTTCCCCATGGCAGCAGCTTTTGACTAGTAGCAAGGTGAACCAGTCACCTTAAAGTGAAGGGTATTAGGCTTCTCCTAAAACTGCCACTGTCTCTGGCTTGCTTCCACAGCAGTGCTCACAGAAAACAGAACAAATCAACAAGAAAATAACAATGCAAAAAAGCTTCAAATAAAATGCAGAAAAGCTACTTTATGGCTGTCTTAATTTCCCTTTAAATTATACTGGTACAGAACAAGGAACAGAAACAATTTAACACCTCTAATGCTGGGGGTAAAAGAAAACTGGGCTTACATTGTTTTCATTACATTACATTACATTACATTTCATTTAAAGCACAGATGGGCTCTGCCGGACTTGGGGCACAGGACAACTGAGGGTATTAACATCTATTCCTTGCTCATCACAGACTTACCAAGGCAACTTTGGGCAAGATACCATTTCTGCTACATCTCTGAAATGGGAGATAGGGCTTTTCTGCCTCATAGGCAAGACTGAAATGAATCTCTATAAACTGTCTGAACAGTCAGGAGTTTTATATTAAATATTAAAATTAATATAAAGATTTTTAAACAGGTAAAATGTAAAAGAAAAAAACCAACCCCTTCCACTAACAAATTCTGAGCTATTAACTAAACCATATATAAAATCCCTCCAGAAAAATGTATTAATCCATTTAATTACTTCCTTAACTTGTGAAGTTTACTTATTATTTCCTGCCCTCCAGAGTATACATGCAATTTTATACCTCTTTTCAGAACAGTAAACAACTCAAAAAGTTTCCATGATTGAACAAGCAGCGGTCAAACATGAGAGAAGGGCTTGTTTGTGCCTGGGAGCATGGGAGGCAGAAAAGAAACGAAACAATTAAGACACACCAGGTTAGTGAGGAAGGCACTTATTAAAGAAAAAAAAAGAGCACTTGCAATAATTTATTTCCACTTCCTTTAGTTCTTACAGGCAGGCAAGGGAGAAGAGAGATTTTCTTGGAAGATGGAATGAGGTCAAGGAGTTAACTCCTACATGCACTCATCAAGACCTTTCCAAAAATAATGAAAAGTATGGCAGATTTTTTCATGGAGAAAAAAGGATTTAAAAGAATCATCCAGATGGTTATAAATGATATGAAACAGAAAATCTGGAATGTGACCAACCTGCAATAGTGTGATATAAGCCCTCAAATGCAGGAATACAAACCTGAAACAATCCACAGTGCATAAACAGAGCACGTTGAAAAAGGAGTTCACATCCAAAAGCAAGAAAGACATGTAAGGAGGTGAGAAAGACAAGTAAGAATGACATAAAGCCCAAGCTTTAGGTTAAAATGTTTGGTAAGTTCAAAGCACAGGAGTGGTAAAACAAGATTAAGAAACATAGTTTAATGCAGTATCAGGAAACACTGTAGGTTTGGAGGCAGGGCATTAGTTCTTCCACACTTGTATTCACACACAGGTACCTGTGTAATTAGCAGTTCTGATGACACTGACGTACTGGAATACTGAAGAAATCCACTGCACAGTCAATTACTTCACTACTGAAGTGTGCCAGACAAATGCAAAAATGTAATATGAAAGCAACTGCAAATGCATGCTGATTTAGGAAAACAGAGCTCCCTCAGCTTTCCAAAGGCGGTAGAAGCAGGTGTCACAGAGGTAGATTGCTGACATCAATGGAGATCCTGGCCAGACTTAAATTTTACTAAGAATTTCAATGCCATTATGACTAATTTTTACATCATAGATTTTTATAGAGAGAAAAAGGTTGTTAGCACAAGAATAAGAAGCAACTAATTCACATTATATTTAGATAATAAATTTTCTGGTGAGAGACTTGAATATTTTTTTTCTATAGTTTCACCATGCCTACTGTAAAGAGTCCAGGAGACAATGAGTATAAAATGCAATAGTTACTATGACCAGCCTTCAACATCGGGAAGGGTTAACCAACATCCCAATATAAGTGTTCTCACACAAAAAATAAATAATTTACAGTTACTTTGTGGACAAGCCCTTATTCATATTTCACAGACAACACAAAACCAACATACATATACAGTACAGAAGACTCAACCCCAAAATTTTGTAGTAAGAACACTTGCAGGTTTGTAAGGTTTTCGTACTTGCATGCATTATGAAGCTTATTAAAAAGACCCCACAACCAGCAATTCACTGAAATGAAGGTTTTCTTAGTAAAGGCATGAAACTGCACAGACCACAAAGTGTGGCAAATTATGAACTACTCTCACTTGTGTGTGCACTTTTTTAACACACTTATTGTTGATTGGCAAGTACTAGACTCACACCTATGAAAATAAAGAGCTGACTCTTAAATTTATGCTATTAACAGTAAACCTACAATATTCATTTGTATATAAAAATAATTTTTAAAGTACACCTGTAAAACAAAACATACACTTCTACAATTAAGAAAAATATTTAAAAAATAAATCAAAACTTCCCCTACTGATTGTTTCATTAACTCAGTCCTGTATACAATAGAGAATAAATTAAAATGTGAATTACTGTGATTACTATTCTCTCCAAAGAGAGACAATAGAGACAAAACTGGATAATATAAACAGTTCAGAAACATACATACTACATTTGAATTCTAGTCAGAAACTTTGTGAGTGATTTCTCATCTATTTAAGTAAAACAAATGCCAAATGAACTATATTTACTATGACTTTCTGCATGTATTTTAGCTTTCATATAGTTTGGTTTCCTGAAGCTCAATAAAGTTTAGAGAGGCAGAGTTTATAGATGGCAGAACTGAGACTGTAAAATTATCTTAACCTTGCTGGAATGAACAACCTCATTTAGTGAAAAGAATGTAAGGGAATGTAAGAGTTGATAAATATTATGGGGAAAGAAGTGTATCAATCCCCTTAAACTGGTGAAATGCACTCTTACACCAAATTTGAAATTGTAATGCTTTATCATACCTTGCCATAAAACTTTGACTGCAACATGAAAATGGACAGCCATGGCAGGCCATCTGTCTCTTTCAAGGCATATCTGTTCATCAAATTCTCACCTCTCTACCTCATCCAGGAAACAATTGATCATGCAGCAGCTGGGAATTAAAAAACCAAAACTGTTCCATGTAATAAATTCTCCCAACCTGGCAACAGTGGGTTTGTATGTGTTGAGAGGCTTTGCTGACACTCCAGAGAAGGATCAGTGCTGGGAACAGTGCAGTTATGTTAGCACAGCTCTTCTCTTGTTCATCCCATCATGCTAAGACGGCTGTTATTCCGTGTTCTATTCCATAACATATTTAATATGGCAAATGCGAGCTACCAACTCAGTAAGAAAAATTAAGGCACATTTTGTGTCTGTGCTTTGATTACAAGCTCTTTTGAACAGCAATTCTTCCTAACTGCCTGAAAAACATTTTGCACATCTTGAGTACTTTCATCAGCTAGTATTTTTGACAGAAGGCCATTCTGTGAGATATTTAAATTCTTTGTTCATTCTTTCTGACTATATATTTCTATTATCCAATTAATTTTTGTCTAAGTTGAAAGAACACACACCAAGATGCATCTAAGAGACACAACAACAAAAAAACCATGACCACATTAGAACAATGATTTGTAAAGTGATTAGTATTTTTAAAGTGCTGTTGTTAAATATATAAAATGAAAGAGATGGCAAGCGATTCAAAAGAAAGTTGAATATGAAAGAAAGAGAGATAAATGGACTTAGTCTTCCTAAATTCATGATGAAAAAGACAGACTGGTAGCACATTGTCTCCTCCTGCCATTGAAGAAAGAAAATTGTAATCTGTACCCTAATCCTCTTAACTTCATCAGAAGACCACACAGACTGACACAATACATATTCCAATCACATTAGCTGATGGTGTTATTACTTACTCCAATATTGAAATCGAAAAATTTTGATTTGATGATATGAATTTAAGGAGAACTTCCATGTGTCTTTATACCACTATGATAGAGAGGGCCACAGGCCACTAAAAATTCTGTATTTCACCACAGAACAAGCAAGTAACAGTTTCTTACACCACTACTTCAATTTCACTCTGTTCAGGCCTAAAAGCCCGTTTTCCCCTCGGAAGAGCATGAGTGTTGGCTGCACAAACTCAATCTCAGTTTTGTTACTTGCAAGCAATAGCCAAAAAGAGTAACACTAGGATTTCCATAAAAATTTCAATTATTACAATAAATATCAAGTTCTGCGATGATCTAAACAATAACTTAAAAAACCCCCAACATTTTTATTTAAAATGTAAAAGAGTGACAACATACTGTATTCTAAATCTTCCACCTTTAAAATCACAATTTGGTCAACCAGTTGGTGATTAATACAGTATTACATTTCAATTACCCCACCTAGACAATTAACAAAGAACCACTAATCTCAGATCAGCCACATGGCCAATATTACTAAAATGCCCGAACTAGTCTTCTACTGTGTCCCACTTGAGCGCAGCTTCTCAGCAATTTGCCAGGAGCTGCTGTCCTTCATTGCTGATAAAACCATCTGACGATGGCCTACAACACCATTTATGATGAATTCAAGTGCTCTGAAGAAAGGGCTCACAACAGTGTGCATTTATAGCAATCTGCAAGCAGACAATATGCCTTCAGCTCCTTTGGTTTTAATAACGTTCCCTTTGGAAAGTGAATCAGTTGAAGACTGTTCCAATAAAATAGTAAGTCAAAGTCTAGACAAGGCATGAACCACTGTCTATACAGTTTGTGACAACGTCCTTGATTTTCTTTCTTCCACACTTTTTTTCCAAAGACCAAGCAGTGAAGGCAGCTTGAATTTGTCCATATTCTTACTGTAAACATTAAGAAATATACCAAGGACAACCAGTAAGCCTGACCACACATACCTAGAGGAGAGGCAGAGGAGGGGAAAAAAAGTTACCATTAGCACTTTATCTGTAGCAATTACACATCAATATTTGCGGATTAAATAAACCTTACATTAAGAAGAGAAGAATTGAAGAAAAAAATCCCACAAATCAGTGGGCTCTGAGATAGAATTTCCCTGAATCTTTACTATTACTATCCTTCCACCCTTCGTTTTCTCCTGTCCTGGCTGGAGAGCTTATTAAAGTGCATTTATAAGCTAAATAATAACTAAACAGTATTTGTTCTTTCTCACATGAACAAAATAATCCTGAGGGGCTTTGGTATGTTTTTCCTTCCTGTGGTTATGAGAGCTGTACTCTCTGTTACTGGTCCAAAATGTTTTCTCACTCAGTGTCTTATATCCATACTTCCCAATGTAGGCACATTTTTGTTTCAGCTCTCGATATTTTTACCTGGGGTAAATTCCATTTGGGTTTTGGGTGCAAGCTTTGTTCTTAAATCAATTTGTATATAGAAATAAAACAGAATATTGTGTTGTTTCAAACCTGAAGCAATTAAGATCAAAGTAGCAACTCAGCTGCATTTTTCAATGCAAAATCTTCCTTAAAATTAAAAGAAAAAGAAATAAACCCAAGCTCAAACATTTGGCAATCTAATATATCAAGATAATAGAAGCTTTCAGGTTATTTAAAAGGGCTAGCTAAGAATTCAAATCTGAGCTTATAAAAGCAGGAACAATATCATAATGGAGAAAATCCCTTCCTTCAGCCAAATCTTCCACCACAGAGAAAGTACCCAAACATTTTATTATGTATCATAAGCACTAGATATTATGTAAGGTTTTTCTTAAATTTTCTTTGTTGTCTTTCAGACCTTTAGAAAAATGTAAACTCTTTTCTCTAGCATGGTTAGTATCAAGCCAGTCAACAAGCCAGTCAATATTTACAGTAGACTGCCAGCATTTGTAGAAGATATGAAATGACAAGCATTAAACCCTGAATATGATTAATTAATGTCATTATATTTCCATGATGAAGAACATGTTTTTTTATAAAATACTTTGTAAAACACTAAAAACTATAAATACTTACTGTAATGTGAATGGCTTTGCAAAGAACAAGAAGGAAAGCACAATGGTCATTGCTTTTCTTCCTGTTGTTACTGCAGAGGAAAACAAATATTAACCTCTGTAAGAATTCAGTTACAACAAAAGAACACAACAAACGCTTAGAAGGTAACCTCATAAAATAATTAAGTGTCGCACTAAAATGATGATCACAGCCTTGATGCAAACACAGCCTGCAGATGGACCAGTGCAGAGCAAAACAGCACTGGAACCATGTGCTGTTTGAGAACGAGTACACTGTGTCAGTAGTATCATCTCCAGTCACACTATCTGCAGCAAGGAAATTTCCAGAACAAGACTTGCTATTTAATAACTTCATGCTAATCAATCTACAGTCTCTGCGAACAACAAACAACCCTTGCAAGTAACTGATGATATAAACTCACCTGTTAAAGCTTTGACCAAAGGTCAAATATCTTGCCATTTCCACCTCATGTTATTAAAATTCCATGGTGGTTTGGGCTCTATTTTTGAGTGGAACGGGATTAACCTCTCATCATTCTTTTGAAGTTACTAGAAATTTCCCTAACAGTGCAGGGAATTACAATTTTGGTTAGAAGCCTAAGAGACCAAGGATGTCTAACTTCAATGATTGCATTAGGAAGTTTTCTTCAAAACCACTAAGAGATATTTTTCTACATGTGATCTGTTCACTAGAAAGAATCAAAGTAGTAAGAAGAGTGGAGAACACAATCCTGTTTCCAAAATGGAAATAAACTCTTTGATTGCTCTGAAATAAACTACAGCTCCAAAAATTATTTGAACAATTCCAACGCTATCTGCAATGAACAAGGATAAAGCATTACTAGCAAACTATGTACCAGGAAACCTAGAAAGTTTATCACTGAAAAAAATCAATACATGAGCGAAAGCTGTAGGAAATATTTAAAAACAAAGTAAGAATGCAGCCAGGCACACAAGTTTAGCTATGAAGGCTAAGGGCCTGAGAAGGTGTTATTTTCTATGATGGCACAGGGTTCTCACTTGAGAACAACCCCAGTACAGGGTGCAGTAGGTCTGTACCTAAAGAATACATTTTTTATTAGCAGAAAATATTTTGCTTACCATGAAGTACCTTTTATTGTACCATACTGGAAAGTCTTACTGCAAATTAGTCTTACTGCAACACACTGGCAAAAGGAACCAGTGACTACTGATGTATTTTCATGTTGCTATGGCTAGAAAAGCAAGTTTCATTCTTCCCAACTCTACCCTACAAACAAACACTCATTTAAGTGTGTTTTGTAGTAGAAGAAACAGCCCTCACTACTGCTTCATCTGCTCCAACCTCAACTTTTTAGTAATAATTTTCTTTTTACATTTTAAGAAATTTATGCCCATTGAATAAAATGATTTTCTATTACATGAAAAATTAAAGGAGAATGAAAAAGAAAATTGAGTTTTAATTAGAAAACAGTTTACAGATGAATAATTTAAAAAATGGTTAAATTACTTCAGTTTTTCTAATTACAATTATTTCTGTTCTTTCAAATCAGTTATTAATTAAAATATTTATGTAACCATTTCCTTCTAAATTAAGTGCCTTTTCTTCTTTTTCCCAATTAAGTCTGATAATTTCTCATTCTGCTAATAGAAATACAATTTTCATTAAACTCTTTCACCCCACTCCCCTCAAGAAGGGGGAGGGTGGATGGGGGAGGTGGGAGGGACAGTAATGAATGTGGTGTTCTTCCAAGGCACAATAAACATTTTCATATTGCTACAGGCAAGACAGAAAGGGCTCAAGTGTTAGAATTGTCAAGGTCAGGGATAAGAAAACCTGGAAAAGGTTTATTATTCTACAGCATTTTAAAACTTTTTTTTAGTATAGTGAGACTTCTTTTTAGAGAGGTATTTTAATACATGAACCAACCCTCTCTTCTGGCTCAATTTCCAGTCAGGAGAGCTACTGAACTTGGTTAAAAGCAAATATGAGACAGATATGCTGCAGAGGAAATAACTGACAGGAAACCAGGGCATGCAATCTTCAGGTCAGAAAACAATTATGTATTTTCCTCTCCACTACTGTGAATGAAATAGAGCATCACCTGAGAGAAACCAGGGTGTCTTTTAGGGGAAGAAGAAAGGAAAGCAGCTACATGACATCTTGCTATACCTTCCCCCCTCCACCAGGCCCTTGTGACTAATGTTTGTAGTTTCATGTTCTTAGAAACAATGCCACTGCCTTCTGTGCCTTTCTAGAACATCCTTACTTTTCCTTTTACATTTTAAATGATACATATATTTTACTTTCTGTATTTCCCTATGAAGACAGGCTGAGAGACTTGGGATTGTTCAGCCTGGATAAGCAAAGGCTCTGGGGAGACCCTATAGCACCTCACAGTACCTAAAGGGGGCCTGAATGAGAGCTGGAGAGGGATTCTTTACAAGGGCATGTAGTGACAGGACAAGGGGGAATGGCTTTAAACTGAAAGAGGGTTGCTTTAGATTAGATATTAAGAAGAAACTCTTTACTGTCAGCGTGGCAAGACACAGGATGCCCAGAGAAGCTGCATCTGTCTTATCCCTGGAAGTGTTCAAGGCCAGGTTGGATGAGGCTTTTGAGCAAACTGGTCTAGTGGAAAGTGTCCCTGTCCATACTAGGGGATTGGGACTAGATGGTCTTTGAAGTTCCTTCCAACCTAAATGATTCTGTGATTCTATTTCAACTCCTTCATTTAGAAGAGTGTTTGTTTCTGCACTAAAACAGCACAGACTACATGCACAAGTTTACTTAACAGGCTCTTCACGGTTGAAACTGTGGCACAAAAAGAATCAGGAAGCTCTCAAACACATTCTACCAGTGAAGATCTATGCTACGGAAATCAGTCAGCACAAAGAACAGTAAAAAAGCCAGAGTAAGAACAATTCTCAAAAGCTCTGTCCTAAATAATAGAGTAGGATTAGTTTGTTTTTATACAAAGGCAGTAAAAATATCATTTGTTCATACCTGTTACAGCGAGAAGGGCACCAAAGATTTTAATCAAAGCTAGAACAAAGGATATGCCAAAATACCCAGTCAGGGAGAAAAGGAATGCATAACCATAAGTCTGAACTGGATGCTGCAACAATAAAAAAAGCCGGTTAGGAAAATGTAAAACAAACCCTGAGGTATTGCAAAATAACATAAAACTACAGACTTTAATCAACTGCTTGAGCAATAATAAGCTGTTCAACAATGCATTCATGCAAAAATCCTTATTTAATTTTAGTTAAATAATGGAAAAATAATAATGAAATGATAAGCTCATAAATCTGGTCCTGTGATTTTGTTGCTTTTTAAAACATTACCCTATCTTATACATCAAAGACTGGAAAAACTTGCTTACTGTATGAATTATACAAGTTAACCTGTTTATATGATGAAAATAGAACTTTAGAGAGAGAAGCTGTGAGATTTTCTAAATCATACAGAGCAAGGTTTTCCAATGAGGTTCTTCATAGAAAAAGGGAAATCTTTACACCTACCTTTGAGCAAAATGTTACTGCAGGGCTTAATCCACTAGTGCATGTTAATCCAAATAAAATATACACAAACCCTATTGAATAGGAATACAAAACCTAGAAGAATGTAAGAGAAAATAATTATGAGGTGATACTATACAAAAGGACAAAATTAAATGCTTTCAGATGCTTGGCCCTGTTAACATGCTCAGCTTCTCTGAGCTGAATTTGCAGCGTTTGATGATATTTTTACTAGGATTTATAGCTGATGTACAGTGAAAAGTCAACAATAAGTGTTAGACACATTCTTCCTACCCACAACAACATAAAAGAAGTTTGGAAAGCTAGTCAGTTAATAATATCCTGAGGTCAGTGTCAACTGTGGTAAATCCTTCAAGTTCAGGATTTCACAGCCTAAATAAAACTTCCCACAACTATGCAATTTAATAGTCTGAAGAACACGTTACACGTATTTCATTTTCTGCTACTTATCCAGCATAGTAAAGATCTGTATTACATTAAATGTGCAAAGGATAGCACAGAATCACCATGGGCTGCCAGAAGTGTCAATAAGTTTCATCTGTGTCACTTCAGTTCACATGCATGGCACACATTCATCATGGTTATAGCAAACAGGATTTTCAAAAATGACCAGCTCTGGTTCAGTGCTCAGAACACTCAGGAAACAGGTAAGCTCTTTATTTTGTCTGCACCCTTATTCAATTCATAGCTTCACTGAGCAACAAAACAATCTTCATCTATCCTTTCCCATGTTGAGTCAACAGAGTAGAAGCTGGAACTGCCCATCTGCCATCCATCCAGCCATGCAGCAGGAGGCCTTCAGCTGTTTGGGCAACATTTAGTAGCCTTTTCTTGTGAAACAGGGAATGAGTCAACGGAAGTATTCTATACAATACCGGCTAGAACATGCTGATTTCCTACGCTTTCAAAACTCAGTGTCTTGTTATAATATCTCAGTTTTTGGGGAAAATCTATTAACAATTAATAGCAATTCCATGAGAAAACAGACCACTTATTACTGCTCTATAATAAAGAAGGATGAATGCACATTTGAAGAGCAGACCTGCTTTCAAACACTTAAAAACCAATGACCTGATCCTCAGAGCTTTTACGTGACACTGTTTATACACAGAGAAGTCAGTCTCTAGTTCTTCACTTGCCTCTGCATCCAGCTTGTCTCCCTAGGTATCCAAAGGCCTCACTTTCCACAACCAGGAATAAGCACCACATTGCTATTTCCTTGTTAGGCAGTGCAATCTAAGTCACTTCCATAGAATGACACATAAGGCAAAAATCAGGTGTAAGCTTCCAGAACAGCAGTTACTATTTCAGCCACAGGACATCTTTTCACTTTTCACAATTGCTTAAATCCAGGTCAATTTCCAAATTTGACAGAGTAAGAGAGATCCTGTGGATGGCAGGTTCCTTTATTCAATTTTATTTCCAGATCACTGTCCATTAAACATGAACTTCAATTCAGATTCAATTTTTACCCACAGTCTCAAGTATAGAAAATTCTTTCCAAAATTCTGCCTGTACTTCGGCACCGAATTCTCTGAACAAAATCCTGAAATGTAATGTATAAACCACAAACGAACAAAACCTTTATATCCTAAACCACTACACTCATCCTCTATAAGTAGTATGAGTATGCAGTATGAGGACCAACATTTGTCAGCCTAATGCAGAATAGAAAACAAAGTCCTGGAGACAGCAGCAGTTTTGCAGGCAAGGCAACAACAACTGTCACATGCAAAGTAGACAAGAAAACAGCTACAGATTGCACTTTGGTTTGGATTTTGGAAATGACACCTATAGAAGGCTGCACCAGGTCAGGTGAGGTCCATGTAGCTGTCCCCAGCAGCAGTCAACAGTGAACACTAAGAAGAAGTATAAGAATAAAAACAAGAAGACAGTGACACTTTTATGTATATACTCTTCCACTTTCCAGAAACTTGTAGCTCAAACTTCTTGAGCCATCCTAAATCACTTCTAGCCTTAAATGAAGATTCCTTCTAATTTTTTCTCCATTTATGAAGCTATTCTCATAAGAAACTAGATTTTTCTAGTTAAATGTCAAATACATGCCAAATATAGAAAATAAATTTCAGTAACTTTTTACCTGTGGCATATTCATATTACGCCTTTTATAGTAAAATATTTACTTGTATTTACTCAACTTCAGAGAAGAATATGCCAAATTCAAACAAGTTAACCTCAGACCATGTGAACAGACAATCCACATTCCAAGTAAGCATATAAAAAATGAACAAGACTTTTTCAAAATTATGAAATTTTGAAATTTCATATTCAATTTCAATTTACTCACTGTGAAAATCAGAGTTTTACAGATTTCAAAAGATTTTAAAAAACCTGCCTCCCAAGTGCTAGCACACTCTAGAATGTGAAGTATAGCAAGTAAGAAAAGCAACATGTTCCATGTAACACATGTTCAACTACATCAGAAGAACAGTGTGTATTTTTCAGAGATTCAGCACATGATCATACAAAAAACCACTACATTGATCTCAGGCCTGCAAGTAGACAAAGGAATTGTTGCTAGAAATCAGTGTTTCTGTAGCTAAAATATACATTTGGGGCTGTACACAGAAAGCAGCACCCTTGAAAGGTTAAAAACTGAAACAGAAAAATCAGCAGAAGGCCTCAGACAAACAGAAAACCCCAAGAACAGTACATCAAGAGCTCTTCCTTTCATAAACAAGAGAAAAGAACATTAAATTCCATGTTTTGTCAATGTAGGCCTTGCCTATGATAAAACAAGTTCTTTTAAAATTGCAAATGTGGTATTTACCATTTCTGAATTAGAACCATTGTGCAACTTCATAGCTTTTTCTTGTACATTTCCTATAACTGCATCTGCGCAGAGGGCAAGGGATATTAGGATCACACCTATTAAAACAAACAAACAAAAACCTCTTCAGAATATTCACCAACAAAGTAGTGGCAAAAAATCCCAGGAACAGAAAAATAATTACCCCCCACCATAACATGTTCTAAATGTCAGCAAAAATATTTCATGACACCAGTACAAAGCAGCGCCTACCTCCACTCTCCCTCCACCAATTAACCCCTGAGCACTGTGTGTCTCTAAGCTTGATGGGAACATCTGGACATTGCTATAAAGAAGGCAGCTGTGTTTTTGTAGTAACAAGACAGAGCATCAGTTGCAGTTAGCTAATGAAGACAAATAACCAGAGAACATACTCTTTTTGAGTAGTTAATCCCGTATTATTTTTTTCCTGACAAAGGCAAACATAAATGTTAGATGTAACAGCAAAACAAATGCAAGAGGACTGACAGTAGAAATCTTTCATTACTGAAATATTAATTAAAAAAAACCCTACTGTTCAGGAACAAACCCCATGGTTTTAGGTTATCATATATGCTCACAACAAAGTCACTACACAGTCAATAACATAATCAGTTTTCCAATAACAAAAAACTAATAACTCTAGTCATGTCAGTCACAATTCATTTCCCAACCTCCAAACTTTCATGACTGTTGTATTTAATGATGAATACAGGTTGAAATACACTTTTCCTAAGTATACAACATTACAGAAGATACTAATCATCAAAATGCAAATCAAAATCTGCTCTAGTCTTGGCTCCTTAAAAGATCGTGTCAGGGAAGAAACTAGAAGACTAGAAACAAGCAGTGTTTTATTTTCTTAATCCTATGTTCTTACAATCAGAGGTGGAAGATTTAACATTTTTAAGGCCCACAAAGTTTAAGATGCTATTTTCTTGGCAAGCTTCTGAATGTAGAGGAACTTCTAAACCAGTGTTTTTAGTTTGGGAACCATTTCCTTTCCATGGCTAGACTTTTCAGGTCTCTTCATCATTCAAAGCTATCAGGCAATGGAAAAGGTATAACTCAATGAAGACATGATAACATGAACAATATTGGTAATGCTAAAAATATAGATATCTCATCTGCATGGATTCAGCTCTGGTCCAAAGATATCATAACAGCTCCAGCTCAGCAATTTCACTCTGTAAAGTGATGGATGCATGTCTCCATGGGCATTCTCCATGATTGCTCCAGCCTTGCTTAACAGCCCAGGCATACCACTGGACAAATGCATGGCTCAGCACTGGACTGAAATGAAAAGGTTACTTGGAATCTGAAGTACCAATGCACATGGAGAGGAGAAACGTGAGGATAAGACATATGTTAATCTTACGCCCATTACACAGTTTGGAGTGTGAGGACAGTTGCTCCACTCATTGTGGCAATGCTGAGCAGAAGCAGCAGCAGCAAAGCCATGGATGAGACAGCAATGTCGTGTTGTGTATAAAGCATGAGTAAAAACAATTGGAAAAACTGGTCCCAAATTAGTTCTGAAAGAAATCTGAATGGAAACAGTTCTACAAAAGTCATGGGAATTAACTCAGGAATTCAATTATCCTCTGTCATTTGAGAAAGAAATTCAACTAAGTTTTTAAATCCAAGCAGGTTAAAATCTTTGCTTTGCTTCTGATTTTGGACAGAATTAGAAGGTTAAAATGTGAGAACTCCACCTAAAAACTACAGCAAATCTGATTGAGATCATCAGTTAATATAAAGTAAATGGTTCTGAAATGGAAAAATACTTAAAAATTTAACTAGAAAAGACAACTAATCTTTTTAAGTTTTAAAACGGTCCAACTGAATTTTATCGTATTTATTTTAAGATATATATATACTGGGTTAAGTCTTTCTTGAGAATACACGACACATTTCAACCAAATGGGTGCAGTTTCCAGAAATTTTAGGAACCTAAGAACTTACACTTTGAATAAAGGTCTCTTCTGCCACTGACAGAGCTCCGCTAGTGGAAAGCCACAATGGAACTTGCATTTTCAGTTCGATACCTGAAGGGACTCCACCAAGAACTCAGAACTTTTATGGAATGCTTATTGTAGGAAAAAAACAAGCATTTTCTTAAACTCTAAAATGTAATATATCTTTACCTGTCAAGTTGAAGTTTGGTGCAACTTTGCTGTCAGCTAAAGTAAACCATATTAATCCTAGACTCATACATAGGGCAGCAGAGACGTCTACAATATTATAACGTTTTCCTGCAAAATACAAACAGCAAGAATGGACTGTTAGCACTCTCAGAATTTCATATTTATCCTGTTTAACAGACTAGAAGGCAAAGGAAACACTGTTGCAACATCATTCTTAAACAGAAGACTTAACGTTCTGGTTTTTCACAACTGGACTTAGTTTCTTCTACAACAGAAGTTCCTTCCACGGGGGAGGACCCTATGGGAACTCCTTTCCCTAATGGGAAATATCTGATTCTTGTGGTCAGCTTTGGTTTGACTCCTACTTACACAAAGCACATCCTCCCTGACAAAGCATTCTCTTAACAACTTCAGGACTGCTTAGATGTTTTCGTAATACTTTTCCCTCATACAAGACATTTCGGCTGCCTTCACTCATCAGAAAGAAGTCAATTCCAAACACTAATAGACAACTTTGGCACTCAGAGAACCCTACACTGTCTTATAGTTTGGGAAAGACAGGTTGTGGAGGGGAATGGAAAAAGAAAGTAAGGACATGAAAAAGCAGGAGTTAGTATGTGTTGTTTGAAATAACATATTCCTTGCTCAGAAGCTGAACTCTGAACAACAGCTACCAAGGGAACTGTTTTGAACTGAATTTTTTTAACAATAATATTAAAAAAAAATAGCTTCTGAGACTACAACACTACTACAACACAATAAAAAAAAAATCACAAATTTAAGGAAATACCAGTCACTTTGCATTAAAATGATAAAAAATTACTCCTAATAAAAGGTAAATACTGTGTAGGCATATGCATTTGTAAAGCTGCAACCTCCTCTGAAAATTCAGCTGTTTTTCAACCAGAAGGCCAGAATCACCTACAGAAGTAGAAATACAGCATTCTAGATTTTTGTTCCACAGTACTTGTCCATGTAGAGCTTTAGTGACTGAATTTTTGTGTATTGAATAAACAAACTTTTACAAAATACTTAAATATTCTAAATCCACAAATACTGAAGTATGTTTATTCACATAACTATAACCTTTAGCTGTTTTTCTCCAGATTCCATTGTCTCTTCTTGGAATATGAACTACAACTTTAGGACTAGCCAAAGACATGCAAAATCAGGTGTACTGCTGATTAAACATTCAAATCAAAATTTAGGAATTAATCTTTTCAAACAAGAGTAGGGATTTTCTTCACAAATCATGGCTGGATTTTTTTTTTTCCATTTCAAGTTTTCCATTTGAATATTTAAATTGTTTCATTTATAAAGGGACTTGTTTTAGAAACCAAACTTACTTTCCTTAAAAATTAAGAAAGCTTGTGTAAAAATAAAGCTTTGCAAGTGACATGTAGAATGTTTTTCCCCATATTTTCTGTTGATCTAATTACATTTGCACATTTTCTCAGAAGATGCTTCAGAAATCCTCATTTTTCCTTCTATAGGAAAAATTCTACCAGTGGAATTTAAAAAAGTACAGGTTTCCATATACAACTGCCTCCCAAAGAAATAATTAAAAAAACCCATCTAATAGCAAGACTAACACTTACCTTGTATAAAAACCCCACCTATCATAACTGGAATCAGCTTACAGCACTTGAAGATGACCTGAGTAGGGTAATTCAGATATCCTAAAGAGGTGTTTGACAAACCCATAGTTCCCACTGTCAAAAACGCTATTATCATGTAGGTTTTGCCAGGAATTCTACAAAACATAAACATACAAACCTTTGCATTAGAGATTCATCTACAGGAGATTTAGCTTGGAAATTTAGGTAAAGAAATACTTTTGTAATACAACTTCAACATCTTTCTCACTGAATTTCACTCCACAGAAATTAAAAAATGCATATAAATGTCTGATTCTATATTTCATTTCTTTAAATTACTCCAAATAAACAGCACAAGTACAAGACAATAAAAAATTTATGGCTCATGAAGTGTTCAAAGAGTAATTCTTTAACCTCCTTCTGAGAAGGTATGTTATTTACACAAGAATCAAGACAAAGGTTTCAGGTTATTTGCCAAAGGAAAAACGGAAGACTGGTATACCAAGATATCCTGGATCTTAGTTCTGTCACAGGTCACTGTGACAACTTCTTTGGTGAAGTTCTCACATGAACCTTGACATTTTTAAAATTAAGAAAGTTTTAAAAAGTACCATAGTTTTATGAAACTCAACAAAGCTAAGGGAGCAGTGATTCAGATACCATGAACAGAGGGGCTTGTTGAACATTTTCAGATGTTTTGTTCACAATTTGATGAAATTAACACCTGACAACAGATGATCCAACAGTAATTTCTGTGCTCACTTTGTGATTTTTTTACAGTTATTGCTGCACATATGTTCGGCTATTTTTCATGCATACTCAGACCCACGCTAGGAACATAAGGAGCTGTCTTGCTGTAATCTTGTCTTATCTGCAACTCATTATGTGATGCACACATACTCTGAGGTATGCAAGAAAATTTTAAAATTTAAGAAATATAGATTTCTGCATGTCTACAAGAAGATGTCCAAGTTATAGAAAATAAAATGTAAAAAAAATTTCAGATCTCCATTTCCAAAACAACTTACTTGAATGGTCATGCTCTGTAAGCATTACCAACTGGTAATAAAAACCCGTAAATATCAGTAACAGAACACCCAAAATTTAACTGTGCAATATTATCTGATGCACCTCAAAAAGTCAGATAACTTGAAATATAAGCTGTCAGTGTTTAAAATAAAAGGAATAATTTATCACAGTTGTGTTGTTTGGCTAAAAAAGAATTTTATAATCTAAAACCAGTATATGCAAAATCATCCAAGGTTGATGGCAGGTAAGGAAAACTAGTTATGTTCAACTAGAATATAGGCAGTTTTAAAATTCATGACACCATGACAGCTTCTATTCAAGTTTCCACAGTGCCTCAACATACACCTTGCAGAGGCTATAGATGGTAGGAAGCCGAAGAATGGCTACACTGAGTCAGAAAATATCCCATTTCCACAAATGGGAGATCAGAAGTCTCCTTGGTCAACTGCAGCAAAAACACAGAACAGTTTTGTGGCAGAGTGTTATGAGTGCTGTCTTAAATGAAAACCACAAAACTTTAGCACATCCTTTGGAGCAAACCCACTCAGCCACATGGCAAGCAGAGAGCAGACCTCTGACACTCCAAGATGCACAGCATGTTAGAGGAACCTCTTGGGGAGGAGGTGCCAATATTTGAGGAAAACATATTCACTGACAGATGGCTTCAAGTGCTGTGAAGTGCACTGGCTGTATTCTAGACATGATAATCCCAAGCAACACATGCATGAGTCAGTCTCTGTCAGCCACCTTAAGGATACAGTATGTTCTGTAAGTGGGACAAAGTGACAGCAGAGCCAATGAAATTACTTACAGGTCTGAAATCTAAGTGGGTACTTCTAAAATATTCCCTACATCACCCAGAAATTCACTTTTTTATCTACAGAACTGCTAGCAATGCCTCACAGTACTCATATTCAAAAAACAGAAGTTAAATTTACCATAAGTATCAAATACTTCTAATTTCATGGACAGAGGGTAAAATGTTTGGAAAAACACATACCTTCTTCTTTTGTCCTGAATCAACTGCAATTCTATTAGTCCAAAAATGGAATAAAATCCAAATTGCACTAAAGTGAGGTACCAACCAAAAGGTTTAAAACCTTCCACTGAAAATATCAATTCCTATAAAAACAAAAACCCACCAAAGTCATGTACATACACCAAAATATTAAATGGACAAAAAAAACCAACAGACCTTTTTCCTTCATGTACATGCAAATCTAGCTTTTGCAGATGCTGGTTATTAACTAGAATTTATCTGCCATATGTAACTTGCAAAGTATTGAAAAAGAAAAGACAATTTAGGTTCTCCAAAATGAAAGAAGAAAATTTACTTTTGTTGTAAATACACTGAAATTAATGGATCAATTCATCAAGGGAATACATTTGATCCACTAGTAATTATCTCAAATTACAGTTGGCTTTCTCTCTGCTTTTTTGCTGGTTTTCAGTTAATTTACTTCAGTAGACTGTTTTTATTCAGATTTTATAAATATCTCAGGATAAATTTAATACAAATTTTCTCTAACAAACATCCTTACTGATAATTTTCAGCTCTTAGGAAGGCACACCTAATATTTTGAGTGCCTACATTAAATAGCACTTGTGAGTTCATGAATTTGCAGGCTGTAGGAACATTTTAAACCAGAGCAATTTATTAAGGAAAAATACACACACTGCATAAAGGCTTATGTAGGTGTGTCAGTTACAGAAACAAAAGGGTACCTAGTATTTTCCTTTTTGAGATTCTACTTTTAATTACTGATAATGTTGTCTAAGTCTCTGGAGTAACTTTACATTAACAAACTTCTCAGCTGCTTTTGAAAACTGCATGGTTTTTAATTACCAAGTTTTCAAATCACTGCTTTATAGAGAATACTCAATGAACTTAAAAATAACTAAAAAACGGGAACAGAAGTGTAGCTGTTTAATATAAAAAGAGAAAGATTAGCAGAATGGTAAATGTTTAACTAAAATGGCATAAACATTATGCTTCTGTTTAACAAACTACCATAGTACATGTTTCAGCTCTGTCCTGAGAGCAGAGAGAAAAATAAGGTGACTGTAACAGTACAGAACTCATGGAACTTAGGGAGATGTAAAGGTTTCAACATCAATGAAGACCTTGGTATATCTTGCACACAGAAGTAAGAGATCAAGTTATGGAAGTCGAACTGATCTAAACTTTGCAGGCACATGAACTATAATGAAAACTTACATTATACATTACTTGCTGTTCTTGAATACTGAAAGGCTGACTTTGCAATAAACATCTAGTTTAAACATCTATACATATTAAATTACACACTATATTATGACACTGAAAAAGAAAAGGGGTAGGAGGAATTGGCCTAAGACACAAGTTCATAGCATTTACCTGTAAATATCCATAGATCAGATAAAACATAAAAACTCCAGAAACACAGATGAAAAATTGAGTAGGTTTGCTAAATTTGCTGAGATTTATGCCAAGAACTACAACATCATCGACTGATTTGATATGGGGAGACATAGCTTGAGATTTGGAAGGTACACTGATAGAAATGTATTTTCTTGATGAAGTGAATTTCAGATCCATGGCTCCTGGTTCGCTGCATTCGGTGCTATTGTTGTCTTCTGTCTGCTTTTCTCTTTCTGTGTGTTTTCTGTCTGAAAGCTGAAAGAAATGCTAAAGTCAGAGGACACAGCATACAGCCTTCCAAAAACAACAGTAAATGAACAGGACATTTATAGGAAAAATATAAAGGTTTCAGAGTTTTGTTGAATTGTTTTTATTCACAAATTTTACTTATCTTTTCTGATGTCCAAAGGTAACATCAGCTAACTTTGCGAACACCAAAGTTAACACCAGAGGCTATCAACACTTTATGAAAGCACTTTTACTTCATGTGGGAAATAGCATTGCTACACTCTACAAAGCCAACAGACCAACCAATCAACCCCAAAACATCAGCAGTAGAAAAGCAGATTGAGTTTCCCAACTGCTCTAACTAGTCCAATCATGTACTCACAGAACTGCTTGGGAGAGACTGCTTGGGAGAGAAGAGATCTCCATGACCAACTCACAGTGAAAGAACTGGTATAGAAGCACTGTGGTTCTGACTACTTTGCTTCATCTTCACAGCAAATCACACCAGACTAGTCCACAACATGGGAAGCCTTGCTAAAACTACAAATTTGAGCCTATGACCAGTTACAAGCGTTGAAGCAGCAGAAGTTATCCCCTCACATTTACTCACAATTGCACACTTTTGCAGAGAAGAATACGGAGATGGAAACAAGCAGACTGAGAAGCCAGTCTCAGAAATCAGACTGTTTATCTGATGAGGTCCATGATACGGCAATTCCTTTAATATTTATCACCTGCAGCTCTTTCCACATGTAACAGAAAACAAAACTGGATGACTGAAGCCTGGAGAAGGAATTTAGCAGCTTAGTAGACTGACATGCAATTAATTCTGTTCTCCAGCTCAGCAGACAGTAAATATGATGTTTGAGGGGTTTTTTTTTAAGATAAAACACACTGATCAGAAAATTGTCCCAATACTTTTAAGTGTAGGTCAATATCAAGTTCAGTGAGCAGTCAGTAATTAAACTCTGTCTCAGCTGTTTAGTGGTTTATTTTTCCCAGCTCAAGAATAATGCACCTCATCACACATGGATAAAAAAAGCTTTCCCCATTGTTTTTAAATGGGAAATGTCCTATTATAGTAACACTAGATCATGCAGTAAATGAAGTCTGCAAGAACACTGGCAGTTTATTATACAATATATTATACAATACTAGAAATTACAAGTTTAGCTGAAAAATGAAGGCTTAGTATGAAGCTTGCAATGTGCTTATGTTTCCTTTTTTCATACGATCTACTATCAGGTTGGAACAAGACTCCTACTAGAATTCCGAAAGAACATCTTGGGGAGCTAAACAGGAGTTTAGGGACCATAATAATTATTTGTGCTTAAATTCATAGCTCTTCAGCTGAAGATCAAAAGTGGGAGGTAGAAAGTTTACCCCTGTGGATTTTTAGCCAATCCCAAAATGAAGTGACCATAAAAAAAAAAAAAAGAAAAAAAGTTTTAGACTATTTTTAGTAAAGCCAGATAAGCATTAATGTCAGACAACAAGGCATGAGTGAACCTTCACATACAATATCATAGAGTTCTGATCACCCTCAAAGAAAGATTGAAAGAACAATGGCAAAAAAGGGTTATCAGGATGAAGGAACAGGTTGCCCATCTTAGGAACTGAAATAAGATGAAAGCATAACTTGTCTAGCCTAACAAAAGCCCAATGACAAGAAAATAGACCTGCTTTCAATAAAAGTATGGAGTATCACTAAGGAGAAAAAATAGTTTTAATTTTAAGGACAGAAGAATGAGAGCAAGTGTGTATGAAGTGATCATGAAGAAATTTACCCATTCCATCTCTAGACTATCTGTATTCTAGAGCAGCCTAAAAATGAAAGAAGGAACAGCCGAACTGGTTTTTTTTCAAGGTGAAGCTTATAAAAGCCACTGTGTACAGCTGTTGGGATTGGGCATGATAAACAGCAGTACTCTTTAACCTCATGTTCATAGGATCCCACCACTAAGCTGCCTACAAAAGATGCTTGGTGATCCTACCTGATCACTAAACCCAGGATATGAATTACTACTCTTCCCAAAAGAATTGCATGCAAAGTCAGGACTTCCAAGTTCAAGCCCAAAGATCAAATCCCCATGAAGGAGAATCAATGTAGTTCAGAACCTACCCCCTGGTGGCATCTCAGCTGAACTTGTATTTTTGTTGATGCCTGTTCAGATCTTTCCTGTCCAACAAACACTTCCTCTCACAGGCACCCAGCATTTGTTAATGTCACAGTTTCTCAGTGGAACAAGTGCTGCAGGAGCAATCTGAGCCTCATTTTTCAGCTAAGTGGAAACAGAGTATGACATATGCTCAGAAGAAGACACGGCCATGTACTGTCACGAGTGCTTCAAGAGTCCAAAAACTGAGAGGTTTAGTGACTGCTGAGAGAGCTTGCACAGCATCAAGGCCTTTTCTCTTTCTCCCTCTGCCCACCCCTGCAGTGAACAGACTGGGTGTGGGTAGCAGGCTGGGAGGGAGCACAACCTGACAGATGACCTAAACTAGCCAGAGATATTTCATAAAGCATCATGGACAGCAACAAAAAGTAAGGCAGGGGCAGGACTTCAGTGAGGTTAGCCAGCTTTTGCTCAGGAACTGGCTGGACTTTGATCTACCTGTGGGAGGAGTGATCATCTTTACATCACCTGTTTTGGTTTGCTTCTCTTTTGCCATTTCTTCTCCACTTCTTATATAATTTTTATCTTGACCCACAAATTTTCTTTTTTACTCTTTCCTTCCTCTTCCCCAATCCCTTTAGGGGTAGTGAGGAAAGTGAGCAAGTGGCTGTGTAGTGCTGAGCTGCCTACTGGCACTAAACCACACAATTAACAAAATTTTCAACTTTCAACCATTTCTATTCAAGGTATTTCCTCAAGAACACCATCAGATTTTACAATCTGTCCATTTAGTTTTTTGCAGATTACCAAGTCTGTCATGAAAGTAGTAATGAACAACACACTCACGACCATCCATAAACCTATGGTATAAGGTAATTGTTTTTCTCTACATCCTTCAAGGAACATTATGTAACAGCTGAAGAAACTGAAAATGGATGTATGCATTTGAAACTGTCTCCACAAAGTAACTTCATTAGCAACAGTGATAGAACTCTTTTGAAATTCACTGTGACTTCTCAAACTGCTATTTTTCTAAGTATGAAAACTGTTATTCCTCCTCATCAAAATCCCTCAAGCAACTAATTCACCTCTTGAACGAACATACAGAAAAAATCTGTTTTATGAAGAGTTAAGAGCTCTCCTGGTTTGTGTAAAATACCACTTTCCCTCTTTTCTTTTTCCTCCTGTGTGTAAAAGTGTAAACAACATATTCTTTAGATCAAAGACTTCCTGTTTCTTCCCCTTTAAAAAAAGTACCTTGCAGATCAGTACTTTAACCTACCACACAAAACAGTGATCACATGAAGGAGAAACAAATGAATAAGTGAGGAGAAAAGCAAAATTTCCTTGGTCTCCAAAAAGTTAACGACTTGTACTAAGCATGGAAAAAACATCATGAAGGAGCTTGAGACTTGGTTGGCCAAGGTTTTTTAACACTGAAGAACATCTGTTAAATCCTTAATTTTGGCAGAAACCAGCATCTTAGTATGCTCATGAAAACTGTTCGCCTGAGACACACAAGGCAAGCTCCACGTTGGCCTTGGCCATGCTCCTCTGGAAACTACGCCAGAAATGCTTGGTAGCAGGATAGAAGCTGGCACCACAACAGGGATGCGCCAGGTAACTGGGACGCCAAAGTCCATCTGTGGGAAACCTGAGCAGATACTTTGCTTGACGGTACCTGCGTCCTGCCCCGGAGGCAAAAGAGGGAAAGGAGATAGGGTCCAGCATGATCCCTGAGGCTTCCTTCCTGCCTACTCGCCTGCGCCAGGTGTGTCCCTTCCCGGGCACCTGGCAGCTGTCCCGGGCAGGGCTGGCACGGAGGCTTTCCCTCCCGCTGCCACAGGCCGCCATTCCCCGCCCTTCCCCCGGGACAGGGAACGCCTCGCTGCCCACGGGCCCCGCGGGACGCCGCCGCCTCGGGCCGGCCGAAACCCTCCCGACACTCAGTGTCAGCCTACTCCCGCTCCAGATCCTGCCCCCGACGCCCCTCACCGTCGCGCTCATGGCCCCTTGATGCCGGGCGACGCTTCCCAGGAAGCGACCGCGCCTCCTTCCCTCTCGCCCCCCGTTCCTGAGGGAGGGAGGAAAGAAGGGAGGAGCGGCCCCGCCCCCGTACCTGTCCGGCGGGCGAGGAGGGGCACGGCGGCTCCAGCCAGCCGCCCCNCCCCCCCCGCCGGCGCGCCCCGCCCGCCCGCCGGGATCGCTCCCTCCTGCGGCCCCGCGCCGGCGGAAGTAGCGACCGGGATGCGCCAGGGGTCGGCGCGAGCAGCGAGCGCATCGAGACAGCGCCGCTCGCTCGCTCGGCATTCCGCTAGCCGGCCTGAGGCGGGCGGGGACGGCGCCCTCCAGCTCACGCGCGTTGTGGGCGGGGCCTCGGTGCCAGGGACCGCCCACCGCGCGTGAGGGGCGGGGCGGGGCGGGGCGGGGGCCGCGGGCCNTCTCCTTTATGGCTATTGCTCTTCATCCTGTCACCGAGCACCACTGAAGAGAGTCCAGCACCATCCTCTTGACACCCACCCTTGAGATATTTATATGCGTTAATGAGATCCCCTCTCAGTCTTCTCTTCCCCAGACTAAACAGACCCAGCTACCGCAGTCTCTCCTCAGAAGAGAGATGCTCCAGACCCCAAATCATCTTTGTGACCGTCTGCTGGGCCCTCTCCAGGAGCTCCTTGTCTCTCTCGTACTGAGGAGCCCAGAACTGGACACAGCACTCCAGATGTGGCCTCACCAGGGCCGAGCAGAGGGGGAGGGTCAATCACCTCCCTTTACCTGCTGGCCACACTCTTCCTGATGCACCCCAGGGTACCATTGGTCCTGCTGGCCAATAACTCCGCTGTGCCCTGCCCCGCCGGAGAGCAACCGGGACGTGGGGAAGGAGCCCAGGGTGGCAGGAGCACCGGGAGGGGCTGAGGAGCTCCTCGCCTGCCTGCGCTCCCCGCAGTTGCCAGGAGGAGTGACAGGGACACGCGTGGGGGTGTCACCTCCCCGCCCAGGTGTACTTTGGTCAGGCACTGCTTTAGGCCCCCAGCGACTGGGACTGCCTTAATACTCTGGAAAAACCTCCTGGAGAAGGCGATCGTATTTCACAACGCGGTGAAATCGAGACTATTTGGAATCCGGAAAAAGTTTTTTCCCGAGATTTGGTTGATGCTCTGCCGTTCTGATGTGAGCAATGAATCACCCACACAAAGCTGCTGCTTTCTTAAAAAAAAAATTGCAGAAATGCGTTTAGAGGGAGGTGTTCTTGTGATCATTCCACGTGAGGCTGCAGGAAGGAAATAATAAGAGTATTTAATAATGACAAGCGAAAAGGTAAATGAGAGCAATAACAGCAGAATGCATAGAGTATAATGGCCAAAGGAATCATGGGAAGGACTTAGAAAAAAGGTAGCTAAAGGCATTTTGGGGAAAATGTGCAAATTAGATGTAGCTTGAAAATACATAAAATACAGTTATTATTCATATCAGTCTATAAAATGACAGTGCTGTGTTTTCTGTAATTATGTGCAGAGGTATTTAACATTATGCATAATCACTACAGGACAATAGATACGTATTTAAGAAATTCAAGCTTTTATGTTTACAGTGTTTTAAAAGTTCTCTTTATCCAGTGTTAGTGTAGTAAATCAGTGTGTATTATAGATAGTAGCAAAAAGTGCTCCAGCATTTAAAATCATCTTTTTAAAGGGTATTTATTAAGTGACAAACACCAAAAAGAAAATGTACACTACAGGGTTATTTAAAAACAAACAAATAAACAAAAATTTGAAATCTTTTAGCAAATCGCTGTTTCTGAAAAATGGGATTAGTGATTATTGAGAAAAATACTTGAATCCATCTTCTTGTGAAGTTCCAGTGCTTCTTGGTTCGAGTTTCCTTCACCTGGGTTGAGGGATTTCACATTTAGCAAACAATTGCTTTTTTTGCAACAGTATGGATGGTGCTTTTCACTGTCTCTGTGATAGAGGTAACTACCCCAGTAACTCAAGTAAATATATTCAAGCTTGCACTTGATCAGCTGGGATTTTCTAGTTCCTGTAAATAAATTCTCTAGGTATGTCAGCTGTAGTAAACTTTACTGTTGCAGATGTAAGTGGAGTGATTACACAGGAAGTTCCACCTGAACATCAGGGAGAAGTTCTTTTCTGTGTGCTTGACTGAGCACTGGAACAGGTTGCCCAGAGAGGTTATGGATTTTCCCTCACTGGTGATATTCAAAAGACATCTGGCCACAATCCTGAGTAATGTGGTCTAGGGGACCCTGCTTGAACAGTGATTGGACTAAATGACCTCCTTCTAACCTTACCCGTTCTGTGCTTCGCTGAGTGGCCCTTACTGACTCAGTGGAAGCAGGCAGAGAGCAGGAAAAATCAAACTGCCCCACTAAATTGGATTGACTAAATGACCTGTAACTGGGTGGAAGGAACCTGGGTATGTGAGGCCCTTGATTAGGAAGACTGTTGAGGAGAAACACACTGGCAGATGTGCTCTGATATTCCCTAATATCTGAGACTTGTTGATACCCTATTGTAGTCTTTTTTAGTTCAGAAATGTTGAAATTAGGCTGCTCGATTTTGGGAGGTCTCCTGCCTGTTGTTAGGGAGAATGTATTGTGCTGTTTGCAATGTATTTTTCTATTTCTATTGTTTGTATTCCATCATTCCAACTGGAAAGTGGCATATATGCTGGAGAATGTTCTCTTTAAATAAAGCAGAAGAGTAAATGACGAGTAGGATGTTTATTATTGATCTCACAGATGCTTTTGCAGTCTGCAATATGAACACGTATGGATTACTGGTAAAGCTGGAAAGCAAATTACATTTTCTTTTATCGTTTGTAAAAATGAAGTTAGGGCTTATGAAAGGTACTGGATTCAGGCTCTGGGGACCTAACTTCTCTGTTTATCCAGGAAATAGATGTTGTACATCACAAGCAGAGGCAGTGGAAGTATTAAAGATCTCAAAGTTCTCACACTCCCTGTCTGTACTTCTTCTTGGCCAACTCAAGGTACCAATAGGAAAGCTTAGTCTGTGCACAAACTTAATCCTGTTTTTTTCTTCTGTGAGGTACACAATAATGCTGTTGGCTGTAGCTTTATTAACCAGAGCTTTTGTTCACTACAGTCTAATTCAGAAATGCCAGCTCCATAATAGGCTTTGTTGCCTTTGTTGTCTAGCCTAGATTGTTTTCACGCCCTTTCAATATGAGCATTTCTAATTTTTCAGCACTGAAACTGTACCCCTGTACCCACGTCCCATACAGCAGGTTGGAAATTAACCAGAACAGAGGTGTTAGGCACTTCTTATTTGTGGAAGGGAACGCAAATGTGGAATATTTATAATAGGTGCGCATCTTGCATTTTGCTGATGGGCTATGGACAGTAATATCTTCGTGGCATAATGTCTGTTGCTATTAAGAATTTAAAGGAGTAAAACAATATTTCCGGTGTATGGCAAAATTACCCAATAGGGGTATGTTTCCCCATGAAACGTGTGTAGGTATACCATGAGTGGCAGAAGTATCCATGAACATTTTCACCCAGGCAATAGATAAAATGAAGCTAATGAAGCAGAATAATAAGGGGGATTTGTTAGATTTCAGCATGAGAGGCAAATTAATACCACATTCAAATGCTTGCACCCACCTGTCAGAGATGTGCGTTATTTGTATAAATATTTTTAGAATCTTCTATGTTGACTAAAGCAGGGCATAAGCAAATGAGGATGCAGTTTGTGGGTCTTGATACAGCTAAAGCCAATGTCATTTACTGGTTTATAATCTTTATCAAAAATGGTGGGGAGCTACATGCAAAGTGGCCAGTTTTTCTGTGAAGTTTGTTTTAGGGTTTGCATTTGAAACAGTTAAGTATTACACCAAAGAAAGTATTTTGGTTAGATGAAAGTGCATTTTGGCTGTCATAACTGATCATCTGCTGCATTAATGGGAGTTAGGTAAACCTAGAAGCTTGATTGACAAAAAGAAGAGCAGCTGTTTACCTCTGTAGCATGGGGAAAAAGGGGAAAACCAATAGTTCTGTTCTCCTGTTGACATAGATATAATGATATTCCTGGTAATTTAATACAGTAAAATTTTTCTGCCAGTTTTGTACAGGTTTTGATTGCTATTACTCTGAGACACAGTAGAATGAGAACAAAATAAGACACACACAGAAGAAAGACTTGATGGGCTTTTTGCTAGGAATATTTTTAAAATTAGAAATAAGTGCCCATCAAAACTGAGGATGGCTAGTTAAGTATCACAATATCAATGCAATTAAAAATCCATTTGTTTTAATATATGTGTTATTAGAACATGTATGTTGTTTGGGCTTCTGTAATAAATGTGTTCTGAATACTTTCCTATAATTTTCTCTACTTAAATTCCAGCTGCAATGATTTTTCTTAGCCTAATTTAAAAAAACCATTTCTAATGTATTCCTTGTACTACTGCATTTTACTGCCTCAGAACCTAAACTGTGGCTTTAACAGTAACAAAAAACTCTATGATTATAGAATATGGAGTTTGAAATGTGTGATACATCACTTCGTATTCAAGGGAAAGCAATTGTATCTGGAATTATAAAGTTAAATTAAGGTTCTGCCTTCTGACATTACAAAGTACTGTAATACTGATTTTTAAATTTTTAAATTGCACTTAAAACATGGAACTTAGGGCCAGACAGATAATCTATCAAGTGTTGATAACAATCTAGATACAACTTCATTATTTCTGTCTCGTCACTGGTGCATATAAATGCTAGTACTTAGAAATGCAAACAGTAAGTAATTTTTTCAGAGAGAGTGGATGTCCAGATGTATATTCTACAACTTGGTTGGAATAACAACGTATGCAATTTTGCAGTCATAACTGGTTGATGTCAGAAAAATTGTGCTTAAGCCAGGAGGCATTCAAATTGTTTCGGACTTTGTGATTGGAGGTGTTTAAAGTAACTTTACCAGTCAGTTTAGGTCACAAGCAGCCTTCTTTGGAATAACTTTTTTTTATTAATACAGAGTTGTGAACAGGCTTGCGACTTGATATTGACAGCATTACACTGATGACAGTCCAGAGCATGGGAGTAAAAGCAGTCTCATTTGTGCCTGCAGGTCTTGTGTTATGCTGGGGACAATGGCAGAAAAAGTACCAGTGAGGCAGGTTGATTGATAGAATGTTTTCTATAAAAAAAATTCTCACCGTCCTATTGCATGAGTTTTGAAATAATTTAGGGCCTTCTAGACTGTAAATAATAGTGTGTGTTGTGGCTGCGCAAAGCTTGAATTCAGGCCCTGCTTCTGAGAAGTGAAGGAGTGATGGATTTTTTTTGTTGAAGTATAAGATTTGGAAGGTTTGCTGAGTAAAGGGGAAGCTGCTTATACATCCTGGAGATATGGAATGTGTGTTTTGATAAATGTTGAGGGATATTTGGGTTTGAGAAGTAACCTAAGAACAAGTATTAGGTTGGATCAAAGGTGTGTTTAGTCATTCTCTGTGATGGAGTCTAGAGAGCTGAGGATATGTTAAGTAGTCGCTCTCTTAGCATAGCCCCTGGCTTGTGCTAGTAACTTGTGTGGAGGTTGTGTATAGATTGTTTAATAGCCCCTAGTAGAAATTTCCTCCTACACTTTGTATATTGCTTTGAAGCCATATAAGATTTTTGCCTCTATAATGTTCAGTTAGGAAGCTTTAACGGATTATCTGTCTGGATGAATCTAGGACTGAACAGTACTGCGAAGGTCATGGAATTGGTAAGTGAAGTTACCACAGAATGGTTTGGGTTGGAAGAGACCTTAAAGATCATCTAGTTCCAATTACCTTGCCATGTCAGGGACACCCTTCCACTCGACCAGGTTGCTCAAAGCCCCATCCAGTTTGGCCTTGAATGCTTCCAGGGGTGGGGCATCCACAGCTTCTCTGGGCAATGTGTTCCAGTGACTCATCATAATCACAGTAAAGAATTTCTTCCTAATATCTAATTTAAACTGACCCTCCTTCAGTTTAAAGCCATTCCCCCTTGTCCTGTCACTACATGTCCTTGGAAAAGGTCCCTCTCCAGCTCTCCTGCAGGCCCACTTTAGGTACTGGAAGGCTGCCCTAAGGCCTCTGCAGAGCTGTTTGTTCTCCAGGCTGAACAACCCCAGCCCTCTCAGCCTGTCTTCATAGGAGAGGGGCTCCAGCCCTCTGATAGTCTTCATGACCCTCCTCTGGACTTGTTCCAACAGGTCCCTGTCCTGCTTATGTTGTGGACCCCAGGGCTGGACACAGCATTCCAGGTGGGGTTATACACGACTAGAGTAGGGGGGCAGAATTACCTCCCTTGACCTGCTGGTCACACTTCTTTTGATGTAGCCCAGGTTATGATCGGCTTTCTGGCAAGCTTGCTGAGCATGTGCTCAATCCCACTGTCAATGAAAATGTTAAACAGTGACAGTCCCAACAATGACCCTTGAGGAATGCCCCTCGTCACTGGTCTCCACGTGGATGTTGAGCCATTGATTGCAATTGTTTGAGTGCAACCGTCCAGCCTGTTCCTTATCCATTGAGCAGTCCACCCACCAAATCCATCTCTCTCCAGTTTAGAGACAATGGCATAGCATGAGACAGCATCAAATACTTTGCACAAACCCAGGTAGATGGCTTCAATTGCTTTTCCCTCAATCACCACCACGGTAACCCCATCATAGAAGGCCAGCAGATTTGTCAGGCATGATTTGCCCATATTGAAGCCATGCTGGCTGTCATGAATCATCTCCTTATTTTTCATGTGGCTTAGCATAGTTTCCCGGAGGACCTGCTCCATGATCTTGCTGGGCACAGAGGTGAAACTAACCAGCCTGTATGTCCCCAGGTCTTCCTTTTTATTCCCTTTTTGAAAATGGGGATTATATTCCCCCTTTTCCAGTAAGTGGGAACATCATCATACTGCTATGACTCCTTAAATATGACGCACAGGGGCTTAGCTGCTTTCTCCACCATTATACCTATGCATTATATGGTATTTCGAGGTACATAAACTTGGAAGTTGGTGTTTGGCAAGAAGGGTATGTTCCTGGAAAACAAAGCAAACAGGTTTTTTGGTGTCAAGTAGATACTGGAAAGGAAAGATTGATATTTCTCAGAAGAAGAAAAGAAGGATATGGGGGTCTATTTTATACTTCTGATTGGTAACTTTAGGGAGAGAATAAGTTTGGACAGGCTTCACTGGAGAATGACACTTTTAGATAAGCATCAAAATATTTTATATTGAATTGGAATTGATTTGGAACAAAACTCCCAAGTTTCTGAAGTTCATTCTTCATTACATCTTAATTCCTCTTAAAAGAGGATTGAGGTAATTTTTACACTACATTGGTTTCTTCTTCTGAATTAGCTTATAATATAAGTTAATAATTGGTGTCAAAGAAGTCTGTGTACTTTGCTGATGTACTAGAAAATAAAATCAGCTGGGAATTAGTCACAATTGATGTTAAAAGCAATATACTGTATTTATTACTAAAGACATGGTGTAATAAATAATGGATTTTATAGGTATTCTCAAATTTTCTGAAGGCAAGATTGTGGAAAATCTCTGTAGCAAAATGTAAACTGAAGTAACTAATGTGTTGCATATGGGAAGATATTGAAATGAATTTTCACATCACTTGTTTTGTACTCATGGGTGTTTTTATGATATTTTATAGTGTCTTAGTAGTATCCTTCAAGACTAAAGCAGCACTCCTCTGAAGTAGTTTTGTCACTGCTTTATTGGCATCGGAACAGGTATGCTACGGGATGCGATGATATGCTCACACTTATATGGACTCCATTGTCTAAGGTAAGAAGGGAATGCAGATCTCCCTCTTGTGTTAACTCTTCCTGGTGTTTTACAAGGGTTGGAAACTTGTCCTCTGTGTGCTGAACCATTTTGATAGTAAGTTCTGTTGAGGTATCCTAATGTCTACCCTGCAGTTATCTGAGAATGAATCCATATGATACACTACAGCAAAGAATAACCAGTGAAACTGATTGTAATTGAGCCTATTTCTCCCTCCTCCAAATCAACATGAAATTATATCTTCTGTGTGTAAAAAGACTGCAGAGAAATTACCAGAGGACCCAGAGAGTCGATGGCAAAGATATTGTCTACCTGTCATTGGATTTATTCTCTTTTGAACTGACATGTGCCAGGTACAGCTTCCTCTGGTGCTTTTGTTGAGAAATGTGGTTCAAATTCGGCAACATTCAAGTGTTCAAAGCTGTCAAAGCCAGACACTTCTGTAAGAGCCAGCTTCACCCTCTTGCATCTTCCTTGCTAAAAAGTTCCATTCTGGAATGGTTTGTAGCATTTGGTCTCATTGGGAATGTTTTCCATTACAGATGTCCTAGAAGACCTCTAAATATTTTATTTCCATTGTATTTTACTTTTAGAGCAATTTAAAAAAAATTTTTATGTAATAAGTGTCTTCTTTGCCCATTAGTAGTAATGTCTCCTAATTATGCTTCAATCTTTTTTACTACTACGATAACATCTAGATTCTTACAGCAAGGCAGAGCTTGAGTTGTGGTCAAATTTGCATAAACTTACAGCAAATAAGCCTCTCTAACCAGGGGAGTTTATAATATGGAATAACTTAGGAAAAAAAAATAGAAATATATACTAATTCATATGATGCACATTCCATTTGGTGTAGTGCACCCTCTGCATGGTCACTTTTTATTTGGGCATCTCCTGCTGTTCATGGAGAGAATGCAAGGGTAACTGGAACTCCATTGTCTTTTCAAAGCTTGGGGTTTATCTGCATTATTGGTGTTATGTTGATTTCTTTTTATTAGGATTAAGTATGTTGGTAAATTTTCTTTTCACTTTTTAAAGCTTTGGCTTTTCAAAATAGGGTAAGATATGATGTATCCGAAGTCTCTCTAAAATGTTTGAACAGAATAGTATTTTGTGGCATAATAAATGCAGCTGACAAAGATAAATTTATATCTAGAAAGTTATATGCAATTCCCTAAGAGTTGTCCCGTGTCTTATGTGACTTCATTGCCTTCAAAAAAAGTCCTCATGGATGCATCCAGCATCCAACTACACAGGGATCGTGCCCAAATTTGTGCTCAACTCATTACACAAACATTCAGGAGAGGATAGTGTATTAAGTGTTTTAAGTTCTAGATAATAGCAAGAAATTGGAAAAAAACATAGTAGAGTCCAAAATATTTTGGATTCAATTTTTATTAAATTTTGAATGTTCTATTTTATAATTTTATTTGCATAATTTTTATAACAACTGAATTACTCCTGTAGGCATTAAGTAATTGTAAAAGCACTACATTTCTTTGAGTGCTTATTGAGTTATCATAGGTACTTCATTTTTATTTCATTTTTATTAACAATTCATGCACTAAATAGAAGGGAAAAGTTTACTGATTTTGCATGAAATTGCTAATTCCACAGTCTGTGAGTACCCATTACACCATGAAGCAAAGAATATAACTTTTTTTTCAATCTTCTACAAAGAAAGAATACATTATATATATATATATATATATTTTTTTTTTTTAAACACCATTATTTTTCCCCTCATTTCTTTTTCTGGAAATAGTAATTGCAATAAAATGGCATACCATCTCCAAATATGCTGAAATGTCAGACTATTTACTGCCATAGTAGAGATGTAAAAATAAACTAGTTTTGCTTTACTGAGTAAACAACCAAAAATATGTTGATTATGAATATGTAAGTGTCATTTATATGTAGGGTGGCTGACTTTTTCCCATCTGTCAAATCTACACAGATTAAGAGTCTGATGTAAATGTCAATATGAATCCAAGTATGACAGCTCTATTTATTTCTAAACATGATATACACTGTGGTGCCTGTTTCTGTAACAATGTGTGCCTGAAAATTAAGTGTGTCATAAGCATTCATTTAAAGAAACAGCCTACAGTCTGCTAAAGACATCATATAGAGAAAAATATCCTTTTCAGGAAGGGAATTTGTTACTTGACTGTTTTAATGTGTGTTGTTTCTTCTTTGCAGCATGTCTACTATGTCTTTGGTAGCCAACCTGATTACCCCGTATCATAAAAATTTAGTACCTTTCTACTGCAGTAGTTACTGGGTTATTGTTCATTTTGAAGGTATAATCAAGTCCATAAATTGCTAACTCTGCTGCTGAACTTAGGCCAATAATCTAAAGTCTTTTTTTTTCCCCATGGTCCATCTTGCAAAGCTTTTTTCCTTTGCTAAGCAGTTTAAACTGATATTTACAAAAAGTGAAGCAGCATTGTACCATGCATATTATTCTCAGTTTATTACAGTTGTATTCTGATTGCTTGGATACGTTGAAGATAGTGTATTTCTGTATTTTTTTTTCTTTTCCTGAACCTACACAGCATTATTATTTGGGGTAATCTGGCCAATTCTGCCAAGGCCTTCAGCATGTTCTTTATAGACCCAAATCGCATTGCAACATGGCTAGGTTGCAGTGTTCTTGGGCTCCATTAATTACATTGTTTAGTGATACCTGGAGCAGTAGCATTATTAATGGTGTGTGAGAAAGATGAAAATTACTTGAGGCACAAAAGCTGGTGGCAGAAAAATCCTTCTATAAGCAAGAATCAGCAGGGTTTACTGTAAAGGAGTAAGGGTAGTGCCAAACAATTTTTGTTTAGATAGAACCTAGTGGCCTTTAGTTCCTGTGTACCCACTGCATTTAATTTTGAAGATTAATCAATTCCTTTAAAGAAAGAGAAAAACTAATTTTGTAGGTTCATCAACATAAAGGAATGTTCTTTTAATGGTGATGGCTGTGGCAAATACTTAGACTGGTAAAACTGGTTAGAATTATTCTATTTGTTTGTATGAGCAATAATCTCAATCAGCCATTCTGAGAACACACTATACTACAGTTGTATTAGCAGAACATCTGCTCGTATAGAAAAATTCATTTCATGGTCCTTTGCTTGTAAGATATTACACTGCAGCTATCTTAAAGGCCATTCCTTATGGGAAGTATCTGTAACTGTGCTAGTTTGCAACCTGATAGTTTGGAACCTCCCTATTGGGAACTCTTTGATAATTCACTCACCATCACGATTGTTCTGGGGCTCACTAACCAGAATCATTGCTTTTGGCTGAGGTATCTGGCCATCTTTCAGTGACTCTTCCAAAACCAGCAGATCTATATTTTTTTAGATTGAAACAGAGTTCCTTTGTGTAATTTTCCATGAGATTCTTCAGTCTCTTAATGTTCAGTGTTTTACATGCTGGAGTGTCCGTATAGGTGTTAAAATTGCTTGACTACAAAACTGAACATCTACTCAGTTCGGTACAAAGTGAGTGTAGTGGTAAGCATGACCTTAAGCGGTGGACACTGATGTTTCATGACTCACACCATCCATTTATAACATTTTCTATTATGAAAGAATGAAAACCGTTGTGTTTGCTCAAATCCTGAAGTGAAAAGTCATCTGCATAGAAATGCGGCTTTTTAGTTTAACCATTTATCTGTAATAATTTAATCTAGTACACTGTCTGATAATTTCTGAAGCTGATGTAAGCTCTCACAAGTAGTCTTTCAACAACCATGCTGTTTTTATTCTAGCTCCTGTTTATAGGTGAGAAAACTGAAGAAGTGAGGGAAGCATTTATAACACAGTGGGCAGTAGTACTTGTACTGTTAGAGCTCATTAATTCCTTTCACAGCCCAGTGATCATTGTCCCAGAATGTTTCAGCTTTAAGGAGAGTTTGACTTTACTTTGCCATTTAAAATGTAGGCTTATTCTTATAGTATTATTTTTTAAATTTGTTGTTGAAGACATGCATTTTTTTCTTTGTTCTCAAAATTTTGCTGGCTCAGTGCATTTGTCACTTTTAAAAAAGAAATTATTTATATATGCATGTTTCTGTTCTGTGATTTATTTAATTTTTTTTTTTAAGAAATATTTGTGCATGTAGCATTGCCTTGGAAAAGTTTAATTGAACCTGGTTTTAGTTGGATGACATTCAAGAGTTAGTCAAGATCAGTAAGGCATCTCTGATCATGAATGTGAATAGTACTATTGCATAAATAAAGTCTCCTCCTAATAGTTGGTGCCCATTTCATTACTGTAAGATGAAGCCTGTGGATTAAGTCATGAATTTTAAGGAACAAAAATGCAACTGAACTACTAAACACACTTTTCATATAGACTTCAATTTCTGTAATGTTTGTTGAGGAGTAAAGTGTCTGTTTCCCACCAAACTGGAAGAGCCTGAAACCTTGATCTTAGGTCTTGCTACTTTTGTAACCATGTGCTCCAACGCTATTAAGCTCAGCAAAAGTTGCCTGAATTTAATATTCTTTGGCAAAACTATTTTTCATTTCAAGCAATTGGATTATCAGTGTGAGGTTACTAAAAATGATGAGGTGTTTTCACCTCCTGCTGAACTAAAAGTCTGGTAGAAGGACGTGTAGTTTTCCCTTCTGCACACAATACTTGGCAGTCTGTGCGCAGACTTCTGCTAGATTTAATTTTGCTGTGCTTGATCCTTGCTTGGTACTCCCTGCTGCTATGCAGACCTGGAGAAAGACTTTTTCATTCATCTGTCTTGTTGCAAATACAGTTTTGTTGGTTTTGTTTGTTTCTTTGTTTTTGTTTGTTTGTTTGTTTTTTTAAATTTTTTTTTAAGTGAAAATGCTTTTTAATCTGCTCAGAGAGGCACAGTTTGAGTCCATATTTTCTTGGGTAGCGGATTTCGGTGCATTATTTGTTGTTCTTCAGAGTCAGAATTGACTAACCTAATTTCAGCTGTGAATGTATTCTCCAGTATTTTTCGCTCACTTAGTTGCTTTGGATATTTGGCTGCTTGAACAGAAGGGACAGGAAGAGTAGGGATGCACTTTTCCATGCCCTGGAGACATGTGCCTAGAGGCAGCTTTTGTATAGTTCCTGGTGATAAGTGGATATAGTACTGACAGACAACAAGGTATTTTGCTGTATGTTTGTCATGAACATATAATAGTGTGGACAATCTTGAGGGAGCAGAGAAGAATAACTCAGTGGTTATATTCATAATCTAATCTGTTATATAAGCATGTCCAAAGCTTCCCAAACTCATTCAAGTCCTGCTATTGTTGACCTGCTGAATAGAATTTGAGGAAGATAATGCATTCACGAGTGGAAAATACTTTGTTTATTATTATTATTTTTTAATTTTATATCCCTTTCTAATGTTAATATATATCCTCTGCATAAATAAAAACTGTTTCACAAAAGCTTGTCTAAGAAGTGATATTTGCAGAAATGTCAGTTGCAATCTTTATTTTCTTCGTGTCAGTTTGATAAAGGAAATGATAACCTGCACTAGTATTTACTCTAGGCCCTCTGAAATTTTACTACACCAGTAGTTCTTAATAAACTACCTTGGTTAAACTAAAACTGTGTTCAGATGCTGAGAGTCAGAAGTGCTAGGGGCTGGACTGGGGAGATTTGCAAGCAGACAACAACCACCAGCATTACCACCCCAGGATGGTGACTGAATATGAACTATTAAGGGAGATGGCTTTCACAACAAGTCCTGTGCCTTTCATCCCATGGCAATGGCTAACTAGGAAACATACTCTTTTTGGCAAATTCTGTTGGCAGCAACAAGGAGACTTTGCATTCTTGCATTTCTTAACCCGATTTTGATTGCTAGATGGACTACAGAATGCAGGAATGGATGATAAGTAAAATTTCCTCACAAAGTAAGAATTCTTAGAAAACCATAGTACATTTTAAAATCTTTGTTAAACTTGCATATTGGTTTTGTAGTTCTGCCTATTTCTAATAGTCGGAATAAAAATTTGGGAGACTTTCCCCAGAGGATGCTTTTCTAGTACTCGCTTTATATAGTGATGCTGCAACTAGATGGTCTTAGGTGTCACTGCAAAGTCATATGTTCTGCTTTCAGGTAATGGTGAACAACTCTTTTATGAGAAAGGCAGCCTTAAGAATAGAAGATACTTTTAAACATGCAAAACATCAGGTGTGAGCCCACTCTTCATGTCCTTTATCTAGGGTTGTGGGTCACTATAAATATGTGCGCCTATACAGGGCTTTTCTTGTACTAGACTTCACTGGTGTCACATCTGATTGTGAATTTTGTATATGCAAGAGGTTTGGGCTGAGTAGACATCATCTACTTCCAGACGCTGTCCATAATTTCCGTAATGAGTGGCTCAAGGAAAATTTTTGTCTTGTGTAAGAAGAAGAAAAAGCTTTTCATGCTCCTACATAGCAGAAGTATACTGTATGACTTTCACAACCTCTTGCTTGACTAGCGTGTTACTAAAGACATTTAGGTCAAAGCAACCTTGTTAAATTTGGTATGGATTATTTCCTCCTCAGTGGAGTCCTCCCATACAGTTGCATCAATTCCAGCAGTGCAAATTTCTGTAGCTTGTTATTTACTAGAAATACCAGCATAGCTTCATAGGGAATTGACACCAAGGAAACCAGATTAAACTGTATGGTGTGATATAGACATATGTATAAATGTAACACGGTATATAAGTCTTTCATGCCTTTTTGAGTATTAATTGCCCCAGAAGACTGTCCATGTTCTACCACAAGGGTAGAAACAGAAAACATTTTAGAAATTAATGCTATGTGGTTAGCCAGCACCAGGACCCTAAGAACTTTGAAAGTATGAATAAATGTATTCCAATTACTGACTAATGCAGGTAATGGGTTTATGGTACTTAGAGGGCTGGATCTGTTCCCTGACAGCCTGCAGACATTAGGGGCCCCTCATGACCAGCCTGCAATGTAGGCCTTATGGAGTGATTTTTACTTTACTGCCTTTTCCATCAGATCATCCCCTTTCTTTCACACACAAGGTTAATTCACTTCTTGATCACATTATTTCCTCGCTGCTCTTTGACAATATAAAAATTCTGAGTGGACAGCTCAATCCCTCTTCCATCTCAGATTTGATTGTTATGGTATTGCCTGGCGTCCCTCAGAGGCCTCCAGCAGCCTTTGCTGCACTTTATGACACTTAAATGGCTGGGCTACAATTTCTCCATCTATTCACGAAATGCTGTTAATAACTCATTTTCAAAGAGGCCCTTCTTTATGTCTTGGCATTAAAGGATTTTTTATTAGGTGCCAGGATAGGTGACACACAGCCCCAGTAACCAAAGAGTTAATTAATCTGTTGAAATTTATTGCCTTTTATACTGCACTCAGTGTGACAGTCCCTAAGAGAAACAGATACTATATTTACAACCGAGCTGAAATATTCAGTAATATAGTCTGCATACTGACCCACTCCATCAGTGTATGCCTTTTGCTGGAGTACCCATTAATCAACTAAGATGGATTTGTGTAATCTGTCTTCTTTCTTATTCTGAGATTCCAATAAATATTGAAATAATAATTTATTGATTACTCTGCAATATAAATGTGTAGTAAAGCCACCCAAGATATTTGCATACTAATGTATTTCAAAGCTCTTGGTATTCTGTAGGTATGAGGAAGGGAGAGATTGTGACGGGGTTAGGATGGAATTCCTCTGGAATGTAGAACACCAAATGCTGTGTTAGCAGAATGTGGTGGTCCTCTAAGGTCATTTTTGAGATTGTATATTGAAGGTAAACCTAAGTTGTATTACTGGCCTTTCATTTGGGTGACAGTAAACACAGGAGTGTTTGTTTTGTTTTGCAAACAAAAATGTTTCAATTCTTTTCATGTGAGGTGTGTATCAGAAGATACTGGCTTTGTTCTTTCTAAAAATAACAGTCTGGGCTGCCCACTATATTGAAGTCCTGCTGTAAAGGATGTGTATGCCTGTAATATGCATGACTCAGTGTGGCAGATTATTTGATGCAACTCTCCTGAGAGCTGAAATAAAGAAGGTTCTGTCAAGGGAGGAATTATGACAGCTTCTGGCATAAATTAGAGAATTTATGTGGAGTGCTGTAATTCATTGCAGCCTTTCTCTAGCAGTGGGATGCAATATACTATGTGTCTGCTGTAGCCCTGAGATCCAAGGTTTTCACACGCCTAACCCCTCTCTGTACTAGGGCCTGGCATGAACTATAAGGCAGTTTTGTTCACTCTGTGCTGCCTTCCTGTGGTAATTTCTCCCTACCTCCTTGCGATTTACTCATTTGTCATGTTTATCACATTAGTAGTGGTTAATCCAAGCAGCTCTGCTTAACTACTGAAGTGTCATGTAAACTAGAAGAGTTTGCATTCATTTGCAGAGCAGATCTCTTTTGTTTATGGCCTTGATGGCACATAGCACTAAACAGGATTCAAACTATGATGAATTTTAATACTATTTTCTAAAAAACTACTTCATCAAAAAGTTAAGGCTGGACAATCTACTTGGACTATCACCTGAAAAATATTGAATGACTCTTGTGTGGTAGTAACAATGTACCTCTTTATGCTTTGTCTTCTCTTCCTCGTTTACTTCTGACTGTGACAGCTGGAAGCAGCCTTACAGTAAACAGTGAGACTGGTATTTTTGCCAGAGAAAGCTGCAAGAGAAAAGCTGAGCGAGGTTTTTGGATCTCTTGGAGATGTATTATTTTATGAATTTCAATTAGAATTTTTGCCTTTTCATAAAGGCTTCTTCCTTTGCCAACCATGGAGAAATGATTAGGTAAAGTTTTCCTGGCAGCCATTTAGAAAAAGCAGATTATTGTCCTTTCTTTGAGAATGCCTACAAGTAAAAAAGTCTGCTCTGGCAAATCTTTTTTTACTAAGGAGTCAGAAGAACCAGTCAGTATGCCTGATGATTTGCACTTCACTTTCTAGCAAGGCCTAAATTTGTTCTAAAATTTCAGTGGCCTGTTTAGGAAACTCTACTGTCTCAAACACTGAGAAAGATCAATTTTCAAGAATTAACACAGAAACACATCCCTCTAGTAAAGTATGAGATGTTAGCTCTGCTTGGCTCTTATGCTATAAATTCAAGAGTTTTCTCTCTCATGTGTATATGGATAAACCACTGTGTGAGGCTTTCAACGTAAATGTTGATCTGTAGGATAAACATGTCCATTTTGCCCTGAAAATTCAAATGAAAAATTTGATTGCTGCTAATCTTTTCTAAATTTCAAATAAGTTACCAGGACAGGAATGTTTGGGTTTTTTTTTTTGCATATGAAGAACTTTAACCTGCTTCTGGGTGCTCTGCTTTCTCAGTACTTTGGTACCAACCAGCATTATCTATTTGTCTAATATCAAACATAGCATATTCTCACTCATGAAAACCATGATCATGAGTGGAGTTTTGGGAGATAATTTTTTCCTTGAATAGTGCAGGAGCCCTTAGTTCAATGCAATCACAAGTGGTTTATGCAGCACATTTCAAGTCTCCATAACAATTTTTCATAATTTTGGGTAACTGCTTCTGATCAAAATAACTGGAGTATAGATAAAATTGTACTGCACAGGATTTGTTTTCTAGTGTCTTGCTGATAAGGTTAACCAGATGGTGAAGTATAGTCATCTAGGCAGTACCATAGATCATCACACACACTCAAATAGACAAAAATGGAGGATGATAAATTTTCTGTTAGTTTTATTTGTACATGAATCAAAAAAGACTCAAAACCTACAGAAAGCCAACCTTTTGAAACTAAGGAAATCCAATGCCATTATTTTCTATAGTTCTGTCTATAGCACAACATTCTAAGGAAGTCTAAACCTGTTGGTTGCCCTTTTTTTTCTTTAATGCAATTTTACCTATTGTGAATTTTATATCAATTTTCAGGAATGCATATTCTCTTTTATAATTCATGACATTAAGTATCTTAATAGCAAAACAAGGGGTTAAAAATAAACTACTTAACATGGGATTTTTTATGCCATATCAGTTTAAGTGATCTGAATTCAGTTATGGGAGGAAGGTCACAGGATTAAGCTGCTTTGCACCACAATCTGGCTGTTGACTCAAAAATGGGTTAACAAAATAATAATGTTATAAATAAACAAATTTATTTTTGGTTTTGGTTTTTTTTTTTCCTAAGTATTTGATCCCTGTTCTCAGGCACAGCAACTTCAGTGACACAAATTCTAGTGATAGCAAAACTACCAGCATGGTCTTAGGGTATCTAGTGAGATTGTGCATTTTGAATATTAAGTTATCAGTTGTTTCTTTAGTCAATAGCATTCCCCAGGGTGGTCTGGTGATTACACGGGCTTGATATAAAAATGATTGCAGCACACAGCATTGCAAGATGCACATCACTCAGTAACTGTGCTTCTTCAGCCACAAATTAAGTTGTATTGAGATTGACTGTACTGATTGGATATGGAAGACTTCGAGTGTCATGAGATATGTTGTTGCTTCTGCTCAGCATAGTGGGAATTTTGTTTCATTGAAACCCTTTTTGGAATGCAAGATCAGGTCTGATATCACATATTTGTAATTACATTAAATATTGTGGGACTGGGCTTTGCAAGCTTTTCAGGGATGTACGAATTTGGGTTTTATGGTGAGTTTGTGTGTGAATTTTAACACAGTGACTGCTGTTTCAGTGCAAATGACAAACAATGAATGGAAACTAACTATAGCGAAGTATTAGTTCTGGGAGAAGTTATGTGAGTTGGCTGTTAGGAGTGTGCTAGGATTTGACTGGAAGAGAGGAATCAGAAAGAGGACTGCTGCAGGGGTAGATGTGAAAATCACGCACCAATTTATTGTCTTCCATTGGAGGTATTGATTGATATACTAGTGTTTCATGGTGGTTTATAGGAGGAGACCAATTAACTCAATTTCACAGGTGCTTGTATTTCTGGAAATACTTCTCTAGTTTTATGCAGAACCTTTTTCATTGTTGTCCCTACTCAGATTAAAAATATTGTCCTTTATAAATTCAGAAGTTTATACATCTTCTATTATTTTCAGCTGTTGCTATCTATTATTCAACTTGGGTGTGAAGAGCCATTTTCTAACCAACTATTTTTGCAGGAAATTTACTATTTCTATTTCCAGATGTGTCTCTATATGGGAAATTTTTATTTTTATTTACTTTTAGAGAAATTACAGCATAGTAAGAATTGTTGTGGGTGAATGAACCCATCATTTAGGCACTGAAACAGCATATATGTCTTAAAGTGAGAATACTCAGGAAAAAGCCATTCAATAGCTTAAAGGTGATTTCTGCTTCATGCTGCTTCTAATGCTTTCATAATAAACCTGAAAGAAATGAGGGTTATATATATGTATGTGTATGTATATATATATGTCTTTACTGTTATGCCTGTGATTAACACAAACATGACATTTCTTTAAATTGAAAGTCACTTGGGACCATGTACAGCTGTGGTGTAAGGAAGTGTTACACCATCTAAAGTCAATGGCAGTTGTGCCCTCATATGCCAGGCCTGCCTATGGCCTCTGTCTGTTTAGCCATACTGTATTAATATCATTTGGATATTCCCAGAGGTTATTTTTCCTTACAAACTACGTATTATGGTTGGCAACTTGTGACAGGTGAGTTCTGGTTCCCATATGCCGTATGCAAGACTGCAGGAAAATATATCCATGTTCTTCCCATCAAAATGCCAAAATGTCAACAGTCACCTCTCAGCATAAAGACCCCCGGAAACACAAAATAAAAGTGCTTGGCATCATCCCTTGTAAATGCAGGCCTGTCTGAGAAGCTGTTTGTAGAGACAGATCTGTCAGTCACTGCGGAGTCTTGTTTGTGAGGGAGCACGACTCAGTGCTGTCCCAGCTTGAGCACTGCACTTTCCTCCCATGGAGTTGTGCGCATGGCATCAATGCCAGCTGACTCCAAAACTGAATGACACTTGAGGTGACTCTGTCACTGGCTGTTGGCTTTTATTAAGCCACCTTCTAAAGGAGTAAAATTAAAGCTAGGCAAGTCATAACGAATCACAGATCCATTGAAAATTCTCAGTTGGAAGGGACCCTCAAGGATCATTGAGTCCAACTCTTAAATTTCTCCACAGATCTACACCTTGCATGTGATATCTTTTTTCTGGTCTTTATTCAAGACAAAACCCTGTAAGTTTGTGTTATGTAGAGTTATATTAGATCTCTTTTGGGAAAAAAACCACCTAAGCTGTGTGGTAGCTCATCTCTTTATCTTACCCAACTCTGAGTTTCTTTTTTTGTTATGTTTCTCCATGGCTGCTACTAATTAAGAGTACTTTACATAACATTAAGTTTAGAAAGCCAAACTGAAAGGCAATATGATAGTGTGTGTAATATTTAATTTAAATCTGATTTGAAAGAAAATAAACTAATGGAATCAAGTTACAGTCTATGTTCATACCATCAAGAATTAAAGTTGAATTATACCAAACTCTAACATTCATAAACTTGACAGAAAGAAAAACTTCTGTCATTTAAAAGTCAGAGTAAAAAACTCATAATATTATCTGTAGGTCTGTTTTTAGGAGGTTGTTTGTTTGTTTGTTTTTGTTTTGTTTTTTTTTTTTTTTTTTTTTTTTTTTTTTTTAGTATATAATTTAATTTTTTTCTTGAAAATTAAGAGAAACTGATGTATGGAACATGCATTTTGAGCCTTCTACTGTTGAGATCTGCTTCAAACAATACTAAAATTGCCACAAACTGAAAACTACCAGTCAGTTTGTTGCAAAAAAATTTTAAAAAATAGAAATATTGCTTGAGGGTGGCATGTGAAAATTTCAGATTGCACGTGTGAACTTTTATCTTTTGAATTTGGTGCTCTTATTTCAGTTATATTCATAAAATTCCATGTTTATGTGGGCAAATGACTATATCAAATTTAATACATTCTGGTTGACTATTTTTCCTCCACCAGGAAAATCCTAGAAGCTAGATACAGAAGGGTGTAAAACACCTCATGCTGTATATAATGTTCCTTATAGATTTAGAGATATAGAAATTTGGGATTTAGTGTGCCCATACTTACTCTTGCTATCTATCACTTTCTTGCCTTTATATTTTTGTCAAGCAAATGCTTTTTTTAATGCTTGTCATCACGTAAGCTGGCAAAAATTTTCTTTAATTAGTCTTTGTTCAATTAGGCTTTGTGTGTGGGGAAAGACTGTATGTCATCTACTAATGTTAGCATGGCTAACGTGAGTGTTTTTGGGGGAGTTAAGATTCAGTAAGCAAATCATCTGAGAGAAAAGAAATTTACAAAGGCATGTTTTAATATTCAAAACATTCTGTTTCTCTGTGCTCTATAAAAACTTTGTCATTCTCTTATAAAACAATAACAAGCAATGAAGTCAAGCTTGCACAAAAAGTAAACTAGCATTTTATTTATTGAGTTTTTCAAAAAATTTGTATTTCGAAGAGCTTTTCATTATAGGAAAATTTTGGTGCTGTATCAAAACATATATTTAAGGAAAACCTTTTAATATCAGGTCATTCTATCATTAAAATTAATTGTAATTCCATGCAAAAGAAACATAAAACTAAGGATCATTTAAGTCCCATAAATTTCACTGGCAAAATATTTTTTTCTTTCTAATGTTTCTGAATATTTCACAGCTTTCTCAATGAAAATTAATTTTATGCCTTGGCTGTGCTCTATTTGCTGCTGTAGATGCAGCTCTTCATTCTAAATGAGACTTGGGTTGGAATTTTTAATCACAGGGTTTATGGGACTGTTTCAGTGGCAACTTAATTTTTTCATGTTGTGTGCACACAGCATTGCACCTTGTTCAAAATCTTTCTTTTCTCTGTCCATGTTCTTTCTTCCTGTGTTGCTGCAGAGCCAAAATTGTATGTTCTGCTTACTTTTACCTCTGTTGGTTTTGCTGCTGTTTTAACACTAAGCTTTGATTAACTTGCTATGATTTTCCCTGAACAAAAAAAGGTAGGATACAAACAAGAGGTAATAGTCTTGGTGCCTGAATAATAAAAGAAGCTAGGCAAGTTAAGGAAAAATGAGAGTCATTAAAAGGATTCAGAATTATGTGGCAACATCACCTTGGTGGAGGGAGAAAGGATCCTTTTATGAAGAAATTTCGTGCTGTTAGTTTTCCTACCAAAATCTAACAGAGCAGAGGTCTTTAAGTACAAGAGGAGAGAATAAATATTTTTTTATGTCCTCCCCTGTTTGTCATCATTAACCTGGTAACTCCTTTGGCTTGAGTGACGTGTGCTGCACAGTGAAACCGCTCTGTTGTTTATTTTTTTTTAGCAGATAGGGCTGATAGGATTTGCAGTGAATGAGAAGCTGCAATCCTCCTAGGAGAGGCAATATAATGTCCCAGAAAAGCATCAGTTTGGAAAGCACTTTTTTTCTTCGGCTGGAATATCAGTTTGAAGCACTTTTGTTTCAGCTCCAAAACGTAATGTTGGATTTTGTCAGGAATGTATTATGGTAATTGGGACTGTGAAAAAAAATTGGATTTAATGGAATTTCTCCAGGGTGCAATTCAAAAAGAGGGATGAACTTGGGAGAAATGGTGCCTGGAAACAAGTGGATGGTGATCAAAGTAGACAAATGACTGAACTTAGTCTTCTTTTAACAAACTAACATGGAGCAGCAAATACACTGTTCTATGACAATCCTTACCTCTGTGTGCATGTCAGTAGAAGAATCTCTCTGTTTGCATCATCCTCAAGTTCTGCATTATTCGTAGAGCTTTAGAATCACAATAAAACTTTGGGCCCTATGGAAGTTCTGTCCTTTCCATTTTCCCTCCTTTTCACGGGAGTTAACTGGGAAGTTTTGTTGCTGCTTTTCAGCCATTTCTTTGTTGTTTGTCTACTCTTTAGCTGGACTTTTGTAGATGTACTTTTGCCTTGTGGATGAGGAAAGAAATAGCTTCTGAACATATGAGACTGGAAAATTATGCATTCAACTCTGAAATTATGTTATCAATGACAATAATTTTTACTGATTGCTCAAGGAATTGCTCTTTTGGCTCAGTGTGGTATTGCCTGACTTCTTGGTACAATTTTTTTTTTTATCTTGTGAAAAAAACGTAATAAGTGCTCTTGAATGAGTATTGGCACTGTTAGTGCTGTAGTTTGGTTTTAGGGTGCAATACGCAGGAAGGAGATATTCTGGTTTGGGGCCTTTCTTTAAAACAAAATATATCCCTTTTAAGCTTGCATTGCCATAAATACCAACAGGTATTTGGATTGCAGTGCTGCTGGAAATTAAAAGGTTAGCCAGGGCCAAATGAGGAATGATTTTTTTTTTTTTTTAATTTATTATTAAATTAACTTTCAGTTTAGCTTTAACTGTTTTGGTGGCGTTTTTTTTACAGTTTCTTTCTTTTCAAGAATGCATCTCCGTTATGGGATTAATGGGCATTATGGGAATGCATCTCCATTATGGGATGCATGTTTCTGAGACCCATGCTAATATTGGCTTATCAGTAAGGTAATCTATACATGAAGTTCCAGAGAGCGGATATAATATAACCTCTCCTAAAGCGTTTTCTGAAAATTTGTCCTATCTCAGGACTAATTTCTGAAAATATATTATAAAAATATTTAGATGAATTTGTTGTAAACTAAAATTAGACTGATATTTAAATTTTAAATTCTTCAAATTGTATGATTTCAATTAAAAAAGTAAAATCAGAGTTTATTTTCCTCCAGCTTTGGCCAGAAGAGGGAACCATCTCACTGTATCAGTTGCTTCTGTGACGGCACTTAAAAACTTTTTTTGCTTCTGCTTTTATTCCTGCATTGCAACTAAATGCAAGTCTAAGACTGCTGAACCATTTCAGGACTCCTTCGGAATCATAAAGACATTTCTTTACCTTAGGATTTATTCACACTTTGGAATCACAGTGAGCATATTGTGTTCTGCATTTACAACTGGGGGGGGAAAGAGGAAAAAAGTTGCTTAATTCAGACTTGTTAGCTTGATTACTTTGAATGCTAGGAGCTTACATCTGCGTTGTTTATGCACCACTAAAATAATATCATTTTCAATAGTAGTGTCTTTGAGAAGTACAGCGAATTGAAAAGAAAAAAGAGATTAATATGAGAATTTGAATAATCCAGGGGGTGTATTAGTGCAGTTTTTGTCACACAACTAGTCCACACATCCAGAGGATTTCTAGATTGCAGAGAATGTAAAGTACTCAGGAATGACTGATGGAGTTAGGGGCTTTAAGCCTGGGAATGTTGCTGCCAGAAACAAGTGATTCCTCCTCACTGCATAGAAACTACCTTATAGGTAATTGCAGACACTGGGTTTCATTGATTGGAAAGGGGCAAGAATTGTGTTTTCCCTCAGCACACAAACATTATTTTAAAAATATATTGGAATCTCATTTACTTTCCTTGGGTTTTGGCACTGGGGACCCCTGCCCAGTTCCTGCAGTTGTTATGAGATTGGCGGGCAGAACAACACCAGGGATAATTCTCAGGTGTCCTCAGCCTGAGACTGTTACAGCTCCTTTTCTGCAAGTAGATGAGTGGAGGCAAAATGAATTCACAGGTCAGTTTTTCCTCAGTTGGGGAAGGATGTAACTTTCAGGTAGGCAGAGGTATAAAATGTTGCTTCCTTACTCTATTTCCCAATAGCCCAAGACTCTGTGCAAAGTGGTTTCAGCACCTGGGAAGCGAAACATGCCATGGTAGAGTATTTTGCGAGCTTTCTAGCCTTAATCCACAACATAAGTAATGCTAGTGCCTAAATACCAAGGTAACTCTGTTAAAAAAAAAATCCGTCAGCTTTGAACTGGTCTTTACTTGTTGAGTTTCATTGTGCTGCTGAGATTATTCACTTGTCAGGATGCCACTTGGGTCTGAGATGAGTTGCAGAAGCCCTTGTACATTGTGCCCTCAGGACAGCGAGGCTTTGCGTATTCGATGACACTGGAATGCATTAGTGTGTTATGTGAAGGTATCTTTTGCTTTTAGTTTTGTTTTTGGGCTTCTGTTTACTAGTTTGGCTCAACTAATTTAAAATTCTGGTAATGATAAGAGGTGATCAACACTCAGATAGATAATTTGACTGATCTTCTGTTTCTTAGGGTCAACGGCTCTGAACTGAAAGCAAATAGAGAGGATTGTTGGCTGATGAAATTTTACCATTGCATTCATTGAAAGATCTCAAATTCTGTGAATAAATAGAGGACCGAGGTTTTGTCATTCAACTTCAGTTATTGTTCATAGTATGCCAAAATTATCAAAATTATTTTTAGAGAAATTTAATTTTCTATTTGTAGTGACTAGATCTCCCATATATATTTACTAAAGTTGACTAGAGCTGTAATGCCTCGCATTCAGGGGAATAAAATGACTCTGAGGTTCTTAAACATGAGTGTAGAAGTATTGCTTTAAGCACCTAGTTGTAAAAATGTAAAAAGTACTGATAGACATAACATTAAAGATGACATAGAAAAACTCTTAGGAGGACCATCCACTTTGAGAAAATTGAGTCAAGAAAAGGTTATGACCAATTGAAAATGCTGTATTGAGCATAAGTGGGAGAAAATTTAATTGTCCAAGATGTACATTTCCTAGGGCACACGATTAATTGTAATGGAAATGTTCAATTGCTTGTAATTTCGCAGAAAATTCCCTCCTGGGCTCTGAAACTTTACATGCTTAGTCATAGCCTAATGGAGCATTTTCTTAGAAAGTTCAGCTAATTGTTTTTAGTTATACATATGGGAACAAAAACAATTTTGGGGGACTTAGCTAAAAATGGTTCAAGCTGACAATAAAAACTTTAGATTTAGATGAGACTAGCAGAGATCAAAAATAAGTTTATTTTGTTTGAGGTTTTTTTGGTTTTAAGAAATTGATGCATTTTGATTTAATTTTGAGGAGAAAGAAACATAATAAATAGATTTGTGTAAAAAAGCATATAATATGTGCTTTAATGGTTTGAAACTCCAGTGACTTCTCACATCATTAATATGGCATATGTCAACTGTGCACTGGAATATGTACTCACTGTCTCATAGAGCAACTTAAATATTTAGAATATCCTTATTCAAGCAGCATAAGCATGTAGCATTCACAAGATGTTCCTTACTTTAAGAAAATCTTGGGAAGCTTGAAAAAAGTTACTAGCTAGACCAGCACACCTAGTGTGCAATAGGTAGATTGATGGACAGTTCAAACGATGGTAGTTTTTTATGAGCATGCCCTGATTGTGACCTTGCATTGAAGTATGGTCTCTGTCTGTCCCTTCACTGACCTGTGTTCCATTTTCTGTTTATATCACACTGGAATTAAAGTTGTGGTTATTTCATGATCAATCTTACTTTGTAGTTATTTTCTTTAGCTGGAAATCTGCATATTTAACAAACATTCCTTTCTAGAACTTCTTTGTTGCAGAACTACTCAATCTTCTAAAAAGCATTGAGATTATGTGAGTGATTTTGAGAAGACTGGTCAAGCTGAGATGTATGTTAGCATGCTATATTTGGATTTTACAGGATATTTTCAGCATCTAAATTGAAATGTTTCTCATCTTTTAATGCTGTGTTTAATTAATATTTTTACTCTTCTATTATATTTATGACACTTTACAATGTTTTGTGTTGTGAGTTGAAGTAGAGTTTTAAATAAATTGAGTACTGTTAATGGTGAAATAATCTTTTCTAAGCAGGATGTTATGAAACTAGAGAGCATGATAGTGTGCAGAAGTGCCTCTATTTGTGGTGTATTATATCAGAGTTTATTATTTGGTATTATATAATTCTTCCTCAGAGAGTATGCCCATATGGAATAATTTTTATTATCTACTTTGGAAGTTTTCACAGTAATTTTGCTACAACTTAGTTAAAAATGACCTTGGATGAAGCTAGTTTTTTTTGGTCCTCCTGTGGTTACCTAAGGCAAGTTTCACTGTGTATCCTGCATCAAATCTTGGTGGCAAATCTCTAGTTAATGGAAGGGAGAATTTTGCTCTAAATGCCTGTAATTGTAGTTGTTAAATACACATACGATAATATATAGTTAGTTTGGTATTTCTCCTTCATGGTTGTAGAACTCTAGTTGCAATACTTATATTGGGCATTGTTGCAAGTTTAGGTAATGGAGGATTTAGAGTCAGAGTTGTCAGTATTTATTGACGGAGTTGAAAGTGGCTGGATTTGCACAGAGTTTAGGGGTGGAGAGAGTAACTGTGTTCCTGGTGGGGGTTATTTTACCTCTCTTTTTCAAGTTGTTTTTTTCCCAAGTGGGGAGCTGTAGAATAAATTTTGAGCCGATGAGATGCTGTGATTCATGAAGCCTCTGTAACCATCACCTCCCTTCACCATCTTGTTTGTGCCTCCGGAGCACATTTAGCCATAAATACTCAGTACCACACTGACTTGAAATAATATTTGCTTAGGTTCTGAAAATGCAGGAAATATTCTTCACCTCTGGCTGGCATCTGTGGAAGTAAAGTATTATGTAGTTTGGATTAATTTTTTTCTAAACTTTGCAAAAGTGGTTTTGCTGGTTGAAAAGAAGACTCAACACCTAGATGTATATAAAGCTGTCTACACTCTACTTCATCTGGTTTTAAATGGCTATTAAAAGTGTCATTAGCACAAAACAAACTTCTTCCCTCATAGAATGCTTGTTATACACTAACCATTGCTGAGAATGGAATAAATACAGAAGAAAAAAAAGAGCTAGTAAACCAGAGTATTTATGGTTGTGTGAGTTTTGCTTTTCTGTTTAACATAAGAAACAGTGACTAATGGAATTGGAAACTAACATGCATAAGTAGTTCTGCAATATGCAGATGTATGATTTACATGCTCAGACATAGTATTTGCTTCCCTTTCTGAGCTGTTAACTAATGTTAGGGTGGCTAACATTTTTTATTATTATTGCAATCCAGTAAGTCAGCAAAACGTGTTCAGAAAGGCCCACTATTTTTTGTGCTCTGCTTCTTGTGTGCCTGCTTTGAAAGGTCTTCAGTGTGACTTTTCACAGGAGGTGAATGATCTCAGCTGCTGTTGAGCTCAGAGCGGTGGGTACTGATTACCTTTCAAAGTTATGCTTTGGGAGTCTCAAAATGAGAATCCAGATACTGAATTACTCAAATTTAGCAAATGGTTTTAAATGCATAGACCGTGATATCTGTCTTTCAGTTCCTTCATTTACAAGGAGGCAGAACAGCAATTCCCCTGTCTCATTAGGGTGTTAAAAGGTTTAGTTGAAAGTCTCTAGGATACTTTGAAAATGTAGAACATCATCAAAGAGCAATTTAATATAAGCCAGAATCAATTGTAACCTGCTTGCTGGCGACAGAGAAACGAGGGTCTTCTTCTTCTTCCCCATAAGGGGTAGCAGTTTGCAAGCTCTGAGGAGAATGGGAGTGTGTAATAATGTGCCTCAATCCGGATGCCCAGTATAGCCACTGAATGAGGGGAAATCTCTGCAATGAGTTCTGGATTGCTTCCCCACTTCCTTGGAGACACCATTACCACCAATCATTCTGTATAACAAACTCATCAAATAACTTCTATATTCTTTATTAATTTACATTAAGATTGAGTGAAATAAAGTATTGACCACAGTCGAAACTGCCTTAGGACCTTTGGGTGGAATTAATCTTGTCTTTAGAATACAGAGTAGAATGCTGAACCTGATCTTGTAGTTTCTGCTCTTAGTCAAGGTAAAGAAATGGGCATCTCTAGGATATGATTCATTTTGACCATCTTAGATAAGCGATTGGTTAAACCTAGAACTACCACTGCCGTGGTCATGAGCAGGCATCTACCTTGTGAATGTTTGAAGGTAGGAAAGATGCAGCCTGTCTTTGCTTTCTGGAAATCCCCTGAAGCTGACCACTGGAGAGCTGTCTGATTCGCACACCTCACCTGGGATCAGGTACAACCTGAATGTTGCCTTGCTCAGACTGACCCATCCCTCTGCAGGATGAGAACTGCAGGTATCCAGGGGTCTTCAAAGCCAAACCAGGATAGTTTACTGAGTTTAACTAATTAAATGGTTGAGTGGGAAGTTATTTCACTTAAGTTTTTTTACCGGAGCACCTTTGTTGTGGCTGGTTTCTGTGCTACTTGCCTACAGCTTGTATTGGCTCTAGACCACCTTGTTTTCCTTCATGTGTATAAGCCAGTAGTTGCATATAAAACCTAGAGTCATTTGAAAACTTTCAGCAACTGTCAGTGTGGGCTCTGAGCTCTGTCGTGGCTTGAGACTATCAAAGAGGAACAGTATTCAGTCTATGGCAATCTTGGTAAGAGATACACTAAGATTAATGCATAATTTTTTTGCCTACTAAGAATTGCCTATTAAGTGTATTTGAACTCCATTTAATATTTTTTTTCATAGGTTGACTTAAGAAAACCCACTCATCTGAACAACTGAAAAATCAGCAGAAGAAAGTAAAAACAAAAAAAGAGAAAACCATAAGAAGAATTGTTCATTGTTGGATTCTGATTTGAGTTTCTTTCCAAGGATAGTCTCCTATTCAGAATTTCTGTGAAAATACCCTTATATTGTGAAAGTTGCCTGAAAGGGCCTTTTATTTAAAAGCCTTTTGTTTAGTACTGAATTAAAAAACAGTCAAACAAACTGTGAGCTCTTCTGAGAAAAATATGTGTGAAGATGTAGGCTCCAAGGGTGCTGCTCCAGCATGTGTTTGAGAGGAAGCCTATCACTGAACTAATGGCACAAGTTCTTAAATATGTGATGCTGAGGTTTTGTTTTCCACATTGTCTTTTACAAGTAGTCCAGCTAATATCAGTCAATATTGTGAGTCTCTATGCAATATTGTATCCTGCTTGTCTACTTAAGGGCTAGACCCTGTTACCTTCGTGTGCCTTGCCAGGAGTGAGCAGTTGATGGAAGCTACTGCTCATGACAAGGTCACAGTAGTATTTCCTACCTCAGCAGAAATCTGTTCCTATGGGAGGCACCACTTCCCACGCAAAGTCCCTTTTATTTTAATGCAAACAACTTTGAATATGTTGTTATTTAGTGTCACAGAGAAAGAGACAATCTGGCACCCTTAAAGTGTGAAATAAAAGTAATTTTGATAAATCAGATGAGAGTTGATGACAGCAAGCTGTGAAATGCAAAGATAACAGTTAAATGTTTAAATTAAATCAAAAGGGAGGAGTAAAAAGTTTGAAATCATAAAGAATTTTTTTTCACTCCTCTGATACCTTATGTTGAATAGCCAGATCATTTTATTATTGAAAATACTGTGGCAGTAATCTTTTATTGCTTGCAGTATAGGCCTACAGCATTAAGTTAGTATAAAATTACATATAGTTTAATATATCTGTACAACACCTTTAAACAAGCTTCTCTAGGCAGGAAGGTTATCCGTCTTATAAATCTATTATTTCATTGTACATCTTGATAGCCTAGCATTGCTTCTAGCCATGTTTAAGCATTAAATAGTGCATTATTATTTCACATAAATCAACCAGAGATGTGTGAATTCATAAATTTTGCATTTGCACAGACAGTATTTTAAACGTTTTATGGCTTCGTGGGAAGTTGGTATAAAAGCCTGTATACAAATCAGTGCCCAAGAAATTTAAGTAAAATTTAATATTGCAATTACTGCTTTTCAAATTAATTGCTTGCATATTTTAGAAATGTTTTGACAGGGTCTAAAAATAAAAAACAAAAGTTGGAGACAAGGTGTTCAGTAAGATTTTGCTGGATAGCTCCTTTGCTGCAGTGGAGTGGATGATTGTTTTTTCTGATGTTCGCTCTGTTATAATTTGTGTTGTGTTTTCTGCTTTATTTGTACTTTGTTTAATGCTCTGACTTTTTGTTGCTTCTTGTCTTTCATCTCAATTCTTCTAGGCCCCTAAATTGTAAAGAAACATGCACAAGCCTGATGTTTTAAAGAAACTTCACTGATGGTTTGGTTATTTTGAATAAAACCTTGAAAATACCTTCTCAAGACATTTTATTTTCAGAGAATATGTAAATATTCTGCTGCTAAAAAGTATAATGTCAATAAAGGAAAAATCAGGAAAAACTGCATATCAGGTCTTGCACCATTGTAGCGCATGATAAGATAGCTTTATGTTTTACAGAGAATAAACAAACATACTGGAGTAAGATGTCCACAAAAAAAAGCTGAGTTATTGTTGCTTCTGGACTCTACTATGTTTCCTAAGTCAAGTTTTCAAAATTTGACTATTGCTTTATCTATCTGTAGTTAAACATTATGAATTCTCTACTGCTCTACAATTGCAAAGTAATCCAGTACCCCTTTCCTTTACAGATGGGAATCACAGTCAGGGAAGTTAGAAGCTGTGTGTTGCCATGCCCATTTTGCTGCAGGAATTACCTATACTTCTTTTGGACAACCCAAAGAGCACCAGGAACTACTTTGTAGGGAATGAAGCCCAGCTGTGTTGGATCTCCAAATGAATGAAAATGGGAGGAACATGGGTAATTACTCACCGTTCTTTTGCACTTTGTGGAGAAATATGGATCTCTGTTTCTTCTGTCATTCAGCCTCTTCCTCCTCACCCTTGTATGTGCATGAAGAGACCTCAGTTCCAGATAGCACACCAGTGAGCTGAATCAGGCTCTGAGTATTTTGCTTGCATTTTGCACAGATAATTTTTTTGCAGGGACAACAATGGAATCTGTATCTAGAAGGACTGAATTGTGTGGTCTCTTCCTTTTGCTTCCTTAACACTATCCCATGTCAAGTCAATGGGGATTTTGCCATAAAATTTAATGGTGATAGAATAAGATCCCATTATTATATTTTGTGTCTATGCAGAAATTATCTGTAATTATTTAACTAAAAAACTAGAACAGTTTTGATTTTTTGTTGTTTTGTTTCATTTGTTTTTCTTTTGCACTTTGCTCTTTTTGTGTTCTTTGAAAAATTATTGTAATTGAGGTGGAAATGCCTATGCACATTTAAATCATACTCTCATGCACTTAGTTTAAACATTCTCAGCTTCAATCATTTTAGCTGTGGTTAAAAATCTGGATAGGTTTTCTCTTACCAATTTGGAATGTTTTTTATTTTTCCTTCCCACAAATAAATATCTGAAGGGAATTTAATCAAATGTTAAAATATTTCAACATTGGGTGAAGACTTAGGACGGAAAATTTTACCCCAAAAAATAGATGATTAGCAAACATGTTTTTTGGTTTTCATTAGGGCAGACATAACTGAATAGCTGGCAGAATATTGACTTATCTTGGAGCTACACATACAACACAGAATCAGCCTTTTACAAGATGGAGATCATGGGGTAAATTTGATACAGATTCTCCTCTTAGATAACTCTGGGCAACTCTTCTATGTTTTATCGATTAAATGGGCAATAACAGTGACAAAGAGAAGACCTTGCTCCAAGTTTTTATCCAGCTTGCATAAACTGGGAAGCAGTAGTTTTCATTTGTGATATTGACAAAAAAAGTCAGGCGTGACTCCTATAAATACTTTCCCTTGTGCACGTTGCTCCTTTCCTTTCACTTTTTCCCAAGAGGTGTGTGGTTGCTGATGAGGAGGGAAGGAAAAACATCGTCATGCATGTATTTGAATAGGATTGACTTTACTCATAAGAAAAAGAATGCAATATCTGTGTGGGTGGCACACTATGAGAACTTATCTGAATCTGAAATAGTGGATCCAACCAGGAAGCTATATAGGGAAATTTACACTGGTTGGGAACAGGGCTTGTGAAAGGTGTTCTGAAATTGAGGGGTGAAAATTGTAATACTTCCTGCAACCATAAGTTTTGAAAGTTTTGTTTGCTGCCATTAAAGTTTCATTATTTCAGTAACTTTTTTTTTTAAATGTTGTGTTTTATTGAATGTACTGAAGATAATCCGTGCCTATCTCACATGCATATTATTAAATTCAGTTCTCCATTACTTGGAACTCTAAGGAGCCAAGATATACTGAATAGAAGAACACAGTTAATAGTTTTGTCCTACACAACCTTAAATATATTAACACTGTTTCACCAGCAGTTCTGAGAAAGAGCACTACACTATCTCATAGAAAAAGCTTGGATTTTGAAGCCCTATAGTTGGCTTTTTTCTGAGTGAATATTTCCCTCCTAGACATGGGTTAACTGGGATGAAACAGTATTGCTGTCTGGAGAACTGGATTTTCCGACAAATTTGGTGTTAATGGAAAATGTTCTATATGAAAGAAAAAGGAAAAAAATTTGAAAATTAAACTTTTCAATTTTTAGTGGGTTTAAATTTCTGCTAAGAATAAGATTTTTTTTTTTCCTGGAAGATGTAGATTAAAATTACTTGTTAATGTTTCTGGAACATGGAATATTTTTTTTCTCATTTCTAACAAACATTATTTTAAAACAAAGGAAAAGAAAGTATATAAGTGACAAGTTTCATAGAGAGGTGAGTTCTGGAGTTTTTATTGAGGGGGAAATATGTGAGCAGCTGAACATTTAAGCAGTGATTCTAAAAAAGCTTATTACCCCTTGTCACAGAAAGATTCTCTCTCCTTCTGTAATACAAAGAAGATGAATACATTTGTGGTACAGTGCTGGACTTCAGAGCCATCTGTGTCATGGAGTGCACGTGAAACCCTGGCACTGAGTTTTCTACTCTGGCAGCAGCTAGAATTATATTAACATAAATAGAGTTGGCTTGGTACAAAAATGGGGCAGTGATGTAGAGAATAAGGCTGTCTCACCTAGGTTGCCATCTTACATCGATATTGTGCTGCAGTGAAAAATTACTCCAAGTGCAGAGTCCCAACAAATCAGGTCCCTGTTGTTTTTGAAGGCAAGGCATTTTTTGTGTTACTGTTCATTACCAGGCAAGAACAACAAAGAAGTTCAAGAATAAGATTAATGATATCAGCAGATCATTGTCTAAAGATTAATCTTTTTAAAATGATGAGAAAGGGATAGACACAGTGAGCCTCTAGCTGCCTACAGCTACAAAGAGTAATAATAAACATTACTATGGCAGGGCTAGCTCTGGAATACTAACAGAAGCATATCTAGTTATCATCAGTAAACACTAATGGTGGGATCGTGTTGTTTTTTGGCTACTGATGACTGTTGAAAATGGTGTGGCTTTTACCCTCTCCTTCCTAAAGCAACAATTGTGTACTTTCTTTTGATGTCTAGCTATTTAATATTCATTTGTTTGGGATAGATTCTCTCTTTCATGGTATTTATTGTCACTGTAATACTTTCTTTTACAGAAACTTCTACCTTATTGCCTGGGTCTAAAATTATCAGGGATTTAAAAAAAAGTTCATTATAGAAATTACATTTGCTCTGTAAACCCAGGAGGCATTGTCTTTCTGTTAGCTCCCCTATAACTAATCCTTAGTGCATGTATATTTTTGTGCATGCCTGCTGTTTTTATATTTATCAGAATATCTATTTATACCACACAGGAGGTCTGTGCAGCAATTGCACAAATCTGTTTATTTTTCAAGGGCTACATATCAGCAACTGATGGTATAGGAATGGTCTGTGTGAGCTAAAATATACTAATATCCTTTCTTTTCAATCTCATCACTATGAATGCATCTCTTGCCAATATCACAAACTTTGTGGTTTGAAAAGGAATTGAAGACTTGTGTTCAGAACGGTCTGAGCTGAGAAGTCTGCAGATTTTGATATTTGTTTATGCCAAGCAGTTCTTTTTTCTCATAAGCTTAAAAAGGCAAACAGTGATAGAAGCAGCCCATTTTCATATCCGACAACAGCAATGACAGTGGTGATTTAAATGTCCACGAGAATCAGATTCTGCCAGTCTCACTGTCAGACAGAGCAGGATATTACATCAGGAGCAGCTCCACTGACTTCAGCCAAGCTCTTGCGGTAGTAAAATGTTAGTATGACTTAGTGATGGTTGCACTTTGCATCTTTATAATACTGTGACTTGACCAGAGAGGTTGTTTTGATAATTTGCTTCCATGAAAGAAGGCTTCTATTCTTGCATTGAGACACAATTTTGATTCAGGTTTAAAATGAGATGTTTATGTATTATGAAGTCTGAGTTTTACCTGTATTATGTCCTGAGAGCTGAGTAGTGCTCACTACGCTTCAGATTTAGGTATAATGTTAGATTACATGAAGTTGCATCATGATGATCAACTTCACGCCAAGTATGGGAATAAGTGAATGGGTATGGTCAGGGGCAAGTAATTAGTGTGGTACCTGTGAATATATAATCATAGAATTGTCTTGGAAGAGACCTGTAAGATCTTTGAGTCCACCCGCCACCCTAGGACTGCCATGTGCACTGCTAAACCATGTTCTCAAGTGCCACATTCAAACATGTTTTGAATGCTTCTAGGGATGGTGATTCCACCACTCCATTCAGCAGGTGTTGCAATGCCTGACAACCCTTTCAGGGAAAAAAATCTTAATATTCAATCTAAACCTCCTCTGGCACAACTTAGAGGCTATTTCCTCTCATCCTGCCACTTGTTACTTGGGAAACTGGCTTCCTTTCAGGTAGTTGTAGAGAGTGATAAAGTGTCCTGAGGACCCTTTCCTCCAGGGTAAACAACCTCAGCTCCCTCATTTGCTCCTCATCAGACTTATGTTCTCATCCTTTCACTAGCTCCACTGCCCTTTTTTTGGACACACTCCAGCACCTCAATATCTTTCTTGTAGTGAGGGGCCCCAATATCATTGTCATTTATCAGAGCTTGCAGTGTTTCCCAAACATGGGCGTGCTGCTGATAAGGATGACAGTGTAGGAAAATTTAAATATTTAGTTTTACAACATTTTCCCTCTGGACTATTTCTTTCTTCAGGGCTGGATGAGGGCTGTTGCTCCTTTTGAAAGAACCTGAAGGCTAATTGCTCTTTGAACAAGGAAAGCTTAAATTTGAATTGTTACAGCGTGGTGAATGCTTAGCAACGCACGACTAAGTCGAAGGAGTACCTATATGAAAGTTTTTTTTCATTTTAAAAGTCTGTAAACTTATTTATGATGGAGTTCATGCAATACATTTCTCTTGTGGCTAAAATTTGATTCAGCATTTCCTTGTGGGTCTGTGACTGTGAATTCAGTATAGGAAATTGTTTCAATAAGGAACAAATAAATTTTACTTGGGGGTCTTATCTAGCTTTATTTCAGGTAGTCTTAAAACTGAAATCCATGATGTGTTTTTTGTCATTGATGCACAGTTAGGCAAATTAGGTAAGCAGCTTATGTCCTGTGATCTAGATTTGTTTTAAAAGTCATCATGGTGGAGATACTAGCTGGAATAAAAGTAATATTAGGAAGGTGTATCCAGATAATTACAAAGGGACTGAAGGAGTCTCTTTTATTAGTGGGTCTTTAAAAATTTCAACTTATGCTATTTCAGTGATTTCAGTAGTTGCATGAAAAAAAGGAATAATGCAGTGCTTGGACAGGTTTTTTTTTAAGAAATGTTTTCTATGTAGAAGAAAAAGCAAAAAAAACTTTACCAGAAGCACGCAATAGTACTTGTAGAGCTCATGTCAATTTTGCTTGCCTTCTCTCACACTTGGTTTATAACCACTGACTTGGTTATCCTGGTTCAACTTTCCACTGTCCATCATAGCTCAAGGAAGAGCTCTGTTAAATACGCCATTGGCTTCATGGCAACAGTGTAACGTTTCCATAATTGTTGTCCTGTGATGAGAATTGGACAGATTGGGTTGGACAATCTTAAACTGTCAAACAATGCCATTGTGGTAAAACTGTCAAAATTTGGGATTAGGAGTGAGCCTTTGGATTAGAAGTTCTTTTGATGATCCCACCATCAACTGTAAAAGTCACTTCAGTGTGTAAGAGTGCATTCGCCTGAGACATTGTGCATAATTTTTAAAGAATACCGAGCATTTATATTTGGAAAATATCTCCCTAATTGTATATATTGTTCTGGGTCATTATTTTCTCATTGTTTAAATTGCAGCTCATTTATTTAGAAGAATACTTGTCAAAGGAAAGCTTTAAGTACTGATTTAAGAAAGCAGTGTTAAATAATTGAAATGACTGTGATAAAATTGCCTTAGTTTAAACAGACCAGTTTTATCAGTCTGTTTAATGAATTGTGCTTTTATAGGGTGAGATAAATCTAATGTGAATTCGAGTGGTTGCACTAGAAATACAGCTCTAGGTGTGATCTCTGGTGGGTTTAGCTGGCAGAACTAGAGGAAAAAAAAGCAGTTCTACTGCATTTCCTTTCAAAACCACTTCATGTACAATAAGCAATGCTGATATCTTTACAGAGCTTTCTAGTATCTACGTACCTGTAATGTCTGGGTATTTACATATGGATTGTGTATTGGTGACAAAGTGTCTTGGTCATTACCTGGAAAATATTTATGCCTCTTGATGTAGAAATAAACTTATAGTTTCATCCAGTCCTGGAATCATTAGTTTTCATGCACTGGAATAGTGACACAATCAATTTCTTTGCAGACTGAAGGGACTTGGCAGGCAGGTCTTGCTACTTACTAATAGATTAGAAGGACGTTTCTTTCACGAAAACCATCATATCTGCTTTGGGGCTGAAGACAACCATTAGTCAATGGCTGACACAGGAGAATCCTGGGATATTTTGGATTCTGTTGTTTATGCTTCTGTACATTGTGAGAACACATCTTGCACACAAGAAGTGAAATAATCATTAAAAATATGTAGTAAGTCCTTTAGAGCATCATCAGCTCTTCTCTCTGCTGATCCATTTAAATAACCTACACAGCAGGATTGGTACCTAATTTGGGGGGATAAATAAGGGTTTCCTGTAGGACCCAGTCACTTTACACTTAAAGGGAAATCCTTGTATGCCTTCTCATACTGGACTAGCATGCACAGTGCCATGAGTTGCAATAGAAGTTCTAGGAAGGTAGCATACAGTATTTGAGACAATGTCACATTCTTGTCCCAAAATGATGGTGAAATTCTTGTCTGGTAAGACAAAGAATGTACAACTGGTGTTGCATAATTCAAAGGAGATCACTGGACCATTTACTAGCAGTTTTTATAGCTGGATTTACCCACACTAAATGTTTCTTAAATACTGTTAAGCTGACTTCGGGCACAGTTTGCCCTGTCAGCAATCGTGCATCTAAGGATATCTCAGGATACAAGGCAATGCTCTGAGTGGGGCATATACATGTTCCTTCAACAGCTTTCAGTCTTTGGTAGTGTTTCTAATGAAAGAAACACAAACTTGCAGCGTGAGCAGAATTTATCAGACAGCATGTGACTGACTTCCCAGGAAATTTTACTCCAGCTGCAGTTGAATCCATTCAGATATTTCTTATTCTCAACAAGGCCCTCATCACTAGTCTTGTGTAATCAGTCTATACCGTCAACTCTGCAACCTCACTTGCAGCACTGGAAATTATAATGATTACTTTGGGAAAAGAAAGTAAAAAAAAAAAGTTGAACTGGAGTCTCACTGGTTTATACAAAACACTTTCCAGGTGAAAGACATGTCACAAGACACTTGTATATGGTGTCATTTTGCTCCAATCAAACAGACATGTAGATTTCATCATAAAATGATGTCTATCTTCATGCCTTATATTTTTAGTTTATTATCCTTAGGTTAGCCATTCATACTCAGGCTCTTTTCTGCAACATCGCTGTGTCTACTGACTGATACTAGGGTGTTGACAAAAGCCCCAGTTCACCTGAAGGAAGCGTATTGAGATTTCAATTGTTTTGCTGTTCTGAAAGGCGAGAAGAAATGCTCCTTCTTGCAGAAGTTGTGAAACACGATACTTCATAAACTGAGCTGGCTATTGCTCCTCCTCTTCTTCCTCCCCAAAACAATCTATCTCCAAGGTGTGTGCTTTCCCGTTCTGTGTCTGCTGGCAGAAACTGGTCTTTCAGTTTTCATTACAGACTATCAGCTTGTCCATCCATAGAAAAACAGACAGGATTCTCATTTCACTTAGCAGCTGTCCAGGGAATTCAGCCTGAGTTTTAAGGCTGTTGAAATCAAGCTGCTTTGAAGAACAGCTTGATTCTTTCTGATGGATTCTAATAAGGGGAAAAAACAGGTCTACATAGCTGTCTTTCATACTGGTTTTATGATATGAGAATGAATCAGAAAACAAGAAAAAATGAGTCTATAAAATGGGGGAGGCACTTGAAGTACAAGAGGTTAACATTTTTACTGTTCAGAAAGTACTTATATTTTTATTAGACAGTAGACTTTTCTGTCTTTGTTTTCTAGCCATTTCACCTTTCTATTACAAAATTTTAAATAGTGGAAGGATATATTAAATACCAAGGAAAATTATTTTTAAAAGCTATTTTAAAAATTAATTTAAATGTAGACAGACATAGTATTATGGCATTAAAACACCCCAGGGTCTTTTTTATTGGTCCATTAATACTTGCCTCGAGTGGTAGAACACACCTGAGGCAAGATTTAATGAACCAATAAAACATGCCCTAGAGTGCCCTAATGCTATATTGCTAACCATTCCTATTACATAAATTCACTGTTTGCATACTTCCTTCATATGTTTCAGAAAAATCTTCAATTAAGTGAAGTCCATATGACAATTCGTATCCTGAGTTTCCCTCAGCATATTTTGGAGTGATTAAAATGATTATTTGAGATATTTTCCATCAACCAATGCAATATATTGTGCCTAGAACTTTACGGACTGCCCAGATGTCAAATCCTTTAATGTGGTTATGTGTTAAGTCAGTGTGCTTCCTTTCAGTTACTGAGAATTTTCTAAAGTCTCCCTAAAGAATCTGAATGCAATGCTGTTCTATTTCTGTTTTTATCTTGAAACTACCCCACTTGTTTGTTTAGAATCCTCCCCAAAGCAGAAATCTGGGAGAGGAACTGGTCATAACTCCAGTCCCATTAAAATCTTCAAGGATGTTACTAAAATGATGTTGTCCGAAACCTCTGACATTGTTTAGTCAAAGAGTCATTTTAGTCCTTTTCAAGGAGAGAGATTTTTAGTGTTGTAAATCAACTTTAATGGAGTTAAGATGATTTTCATCAGCTGATATTCCAGCTCTTTGCTTTCTAGAACATTCAATAGGATTAGAAATGTTGTACTTGTATTAAATCAGACAGCTGAGATGGAAGAAAGTACAAAGAATGATTACGGTATTTTACAGTAGTTAATTTAAAGCCTTTGACTGAAGTTAGCTTTTGCCCTAATGATTTAGAATGTTCATAACCATGAGCAAAAATTGATAAACATACCTAAGTGTATCTGTACTTAGTAATAGGAAAAAGAAGGAGAAGATTGGTTTTGAATGTCATTGCATGAAGAATAATAACTCTTCATCAGAGGATGGGAGTGAGTTTTGTGCATTATTAGTTTTGCTTTCCAGAGTTGTTTTGAGGCAGGATGATATTATGTTAAAGAAAGAAGACTGAGATTTATAGATGTAGATTGTAAAAATGGCTTATGACTTTTACATAATTGAGAATCTAACATGAAATATTTTTAGCATTAATGTGACTTCACAGTAGTCAAAGCCAAATGAGATGTGACTTAAGAGGTATGCATTTAGCAGAATCCTTACTTGAAGGCCTAGGAGGGGAGAAAGAGAATCCCATGTTGTTAAATTGACACATGAAAATTGAAGAAATTACCACTTAGGTGTTTTTGGGGGTGGGGAATCTTTGTAGGCCAGGTTTGATCTTTGCAAGAGTATTTGACAAGTTGAGCATACATGAGGATGTGAGCCCCACATACTTGTTAGGGCAAAAGTAACTTCACTTACTTGTAAGTCTAGATCCTCACCTATTGCAAGCTGGCATAGTTCCATGTAAGGCAATGAAATTATACCAGCTTATACCAGAGGATGAACCGGCCCCTAATCTTTCAAGTAACATGCTCATTAAATGCTTAGGGCCAAATTCTTTCCTGGCATGACTCCATTGCATTTAATGGAATTAAGCCAGGAGAGCATTTGGCCATTATTTAATACAGATAACAATCTAAGGGGAACCAGGTTTCTGTCTTTGTTTTTCTTTTGATATGTAGCATTAGCAAACTGTATGTGATTTTTATAAGACATAATATATGAAATACTGGCTAAAAGAGTCTGCATGGAGATCTCACAGGTGCACCCCCAGATGTTCTTGATGTGCTGCCTTCTTTGGAACAAGTAATATTGACTTCATCACAGGTTTAAACCTTTTACTCTCTTCTGGAAATGTACTGTCCAGACTGTCATCTCTTGTCCCTACTTCTTCTTTTCTTGTCATTTCACTGTACAGTCATCTCAGAAATTTAAGCAGGGTTAAGCTTATTGCAGAAATTAAGACTGAAAAATTATGTCTGAAAAATTATGCTGTTTTAATTCTAGGACTGTATAACTGATGTACATTTTCCAGAGTCATTACTAGCACAGGTTTTTTTGTTCCTTTCAAAAGCATAGTGGCACATTCTGTTTAAGATTTTTTACTGCATCATCTAGCAGCTAAAAGGCTCAAATGAATAATAAGTAAGCATTGCTATTATCAGAAATTGTTTCCTAGAGATAATTTCATTTTTTTTAAAGCTTGAGGTATTTGTCTAAGTTTTACCTTCACGTCTTTTCTGCAGCCTTGTTATGATTAGCTAGGGCTTATTTTTTTGGCTCAGTGTGTGGATGGCCTGAGCTTGCTAATGCTGGACATGACATATGGCTGAGAATCAGTCATGGATGTTCAAACCTAGTCTGTTTGTTTTTTTTTTTCCTTTTCCTCCCTTCCCCCAGTTACCTCAAACAAAACTTGACTCTTTTTTCCTTCTTTACTATTATGACATCTTTTTTTAACGAGTTGCTCTGAGATGTTACATACTATTCTCAGCAGCAGTTAGGTCTAGACCTTTTGGGGAAAAAAGCTCTTTGTTAAATTTTTGGAGGACAACTTTGGAAAGGTGAATGTTGCTGCCCACCCTAATCCATAATCAGTATTTACTAAAGAAGAAAACCATTTTTGAAATGCATATTTACCTTTGAAGGGCTTGAGGCCTTGATACAGTGCTTTGCAGCTGAGTTTGGGCATAGCAGGAATCATACGTCAGGGAAGATGAACTTTCCATATAAAGGTTATAAATCCAGTTCAGTGGTTGCTTTGCGACCTGCATGCAGTTTTGTGGAAGCATGAGTAACCCAAACACTAAAATCCAAAACAGAATCACCAGCCCTTTCTACAGCATTCTTATTAAAGTTGGGCCAAGAGAGATCACTGCAAACTATTTGCAGTTGTGAGTGATGTAACACAGCTCAAGGGCATTCAGTACCTGGCAAGCAGAACTGCCTTTGAATGGACTCGGATAAAGGACCACCACGAAAACACAGAATGAAAAACAGTGGAAGGGAAATCCATTGCCAATTAGTACCCAAAACATTCAGATGAACAAGAAGAGCTCCTTAAGCAAACCAAGTGGGGGATGAAGTGTCTGGAAACCAGGTGGTAGGATGAAGTGACTCATTTGAAGTTATGCATGAAAACATAATCAAATGTCAAGGAATCAGTAAAACTCCTGGCTTTTATAAGTAGGGCTAGTGTTTTCACATTTCTTTCACATTTTGGACTTGACCTAGGGCATGTAAAAGAAGCAGGTATCTTTCCATGGAAGGGAAAGGGCACTATTACTGTCACAAATAATACCTTAACAGCCTTCTTTTATGGAAGCCCCTGCCTTCTCTCACTGCTCACCATCCTGGTTTCGATTACTCTAAATCAAAATCTAGCCAAATAATTTATGACAAGTAAGTGTGATAGAGGAAGAAGAAGCTGTGTGATTGTTCTGCTAACACCAGCCTGCAGAGTTGTTTGCTTGTAGAAATGAGAGTTTCCCAAATCTGTGATGAAGTGATACAGTGGAAGCTACAGAGCACAACAGCACCAGGAGTTCTTATTGGGGCTGGTGAGTGGTTTAATGGCACAGTCTGAATCTCTTTATTTGAATTTTCTTTTTTTCAGAGAGGGCATCTGCACGTGAGCATGTTTTCAGTTCTACTGAGCAGCAGAGTTGCAATCTTGCAATAACAGTCAATGCATGTGCAGGGCTATGTGTTTGCAATGAATATAGTTTGTTTCTTTTTCCCTGGAAAATCAAGTATAGAGATGTGTACCACGTTTAAATTAATGACTGTGCTTTAACACTTTTTTTTTCCTCTCTGCATGCTTGAGTTGATGGTTACTTTTTCTACTCTTAAACATAACTTATGGGAAAAATATTTATGTGAGATCGCCCAAGTAATTAGCCAGTTTACTCATGCAAATAAATATTTTTTTATTCAACTTGGAACATCTTTTTGGCAGCATTGCCTTTAATTACAGAAACGTTTAAAGGATGACAAGGATGTAGTGCATACTAAAAATGTGCTGTGCAAATAGTGAGAGGATTTAGGTGAGCAGCAGCAGCAGCTCTGTAATTACCTTGCAGCCAGAAAGACCCTCACGTTGTTCTAAGGCTGTTAAAAATAAGGAAAGAAATAATTTTCTTCTCATGGGAAAGGAATTAATTAGCAGTGTGCTGAGGGCCTTGGGATTGGTTCTCATCCAAAGTAGATAAATAAACCGAGCATTATTTCAGACTGCTCAACACGAGCAAATGTTACACTGGGAAGGCACCTTTGTACCGTTGAACAGCAAATCTGGCCCATGAGGAGAATGGCTAAGGGAATTTTAAACCACCTTTGCACCTTTACAGCATGGCTTATTCCAGAGGTCACTGAGACTCTTTACTGAGTAGAGGCAGCCCCGAAGGCCTTCCTAAGTAACTCTATCCCTTTGGCTGATCTGCCAGCTGACCTGCCAACTCACCTGCTCTTCTTTTTTAATCTGTGTTCTGTCAGCTTGGGCTTGCACTGAGGTCTGCAGAAGGCAGCTTCAAAAATAAGTTTGTGAGACATCTGCACTGAAGGAGACAATCCTTAGCCATGTCATTAGATCTGGAGTTTATGTTCCAGTGTTTTCAGCTGACCTCAGAGGTCTAGATCCTAGGATCATAGATCTATCCCTAAATACCAGTATGTCTTTGTAAATGGTCTGATATTTATTAATGAAAGAAAACTGAAAAACCTTTGCCTACTACAACTTAGCATGGCTTCAGAAGGAAATAAGACTTATCCCTGCAAACATCTGTTCTCCAGGGTTTGATTTTAAACTTTTTGCCTGATTTCAACCATGCAATTTGACAAAAACCTAGAGGCATCAAAGATGATAATTTTGTGGATATTTCTCACAAAGCATCTGGATAGAGAAAAAAACCATTTATTAATGCCTCTGCAGGAAAGAACTGATGTTGGAAGAATGTTTATTACCAAAAGTGAATTTGTGCAGGAGGGAGAAATTATAGATGCCCTAACTGTTAGAAGAACTGCAGTTGGAAGTCACATCTTGTTAGGCACTAGAGAATGCCAGTCAAAAAACACAGACTCCTGTGAGACCAGGCATTCTTGATTCCTCTGCTCACAGAACCTACATTTTTTATTTATACATATATATACATATATATATATTTATACACATGTACACAGGTTTTTCCCCTCTCCATATACTGGAGCCTTATCTTTAGGCCTGCTTGCCTCTGTTAAAGTAAAGGATATTCATCAGTATCTCCTTACGATTTTTTCTAGCAAGTTGCTTTATCTGGTATTAGAGTTCTCAGGGGATCAGATCACTGATAAAATTTCACACATAAGCAGTGATAGGTGTCCCCCTAAAATTAGCAGTGTTTTCCATTTGTTATTGTTGACTCTTACTCAATTCTGATACTGCAATAGCTGCTAATAGAGACAATTATAGTCCCACTATGCTAGATCCTATGAAAATACAACACAGGATTGTCAGATATTCTGTCTTTAAGCCTGCAGCTGACCACACAGGCTTATATTTTTTTAACTAACTTCTGTGTTATAATTTACTAGCAAATATCCAACAGTCTCTTTCAGCATTAGGATTACTAAGGCAGGTATTTGGGTAAAGTCTTGTACTTGCTGTAGCTATTTAGCTCTCAAGTTAAGAATCTGAAAAATTCATAGTTCCACAGAAACAAGAAGGGAAAGCTGTTGACAAGATTTTGGATTTATAAGAGAGGAGTGTCAAAGACGACTAGTTTTAAAGGAAGAGTCAATTTACAAAACTGCTTTTGATTATTTGCTTTTCTCTTCAGTAGTGATTTCATTTTTGGAAACTTTTATGTAGCTCTGTGCTGCTTTCTTTGCTGTCTAATTTGTGTAAATTGAGTTCACTTTGCATTTTGTTTAGTGCAAGAGAAGCATCCTGCGTGTGTAACAGCAAAGAGGAAAGAATTTTCAATGCCAGATCATGGAAGAGGAACATCTGGAATTCTTGAAAAGGCTTAATACGGCTGACTTTAACAAAATATCAGTGCTAAGATGCTGAACTGCTGATACCTTGCTCTTTATCAATACCAAGTCTCTACAATGTGTATTTCTTGAGAATTTTTACTACTAGGATTAGAAGATCCATTTGGTATTCCTGATAGGAAATATGCTTTAAAATACTTTGCAAAATGAATGAATTATTAACTTTGCTTTTTAATAATTTTATTCTCTGTTCATTTAAATTTCTTGTATGTGGAAATTGGAGTATCTGATGTCTACATCTAAGCAAGATTGAAGCTCACATTTTATTTGAGGAAACACCAAGACAAAAGGAAAATAATATTCTGAGGATAATTTGCCTTCTTTTTGTTGAGAAACAATATGATTATTTCATAATTTTGGAAAAGTGGGAAGAAAAAGAGCTATTTCTGCATGAATATATGAAAATGTAAAGATATTAAGTATGGAGAAGAGATTAAAAAGTTCAAATGGCATGTTAGCAGAAGATGGGATATGTATAAATGCATTATGATGGATTTTTAAAGATTTTTCAGCCATTAGGGCAATTTAGGTTTTGAGTGGTAGGGACAAGAAGCTTACTAATTTAGTTGTAAAGTACACAAATATAAGTACAGGAATGAGTTACTTAGCCCAAGAGGGCTTGATTTTGGTGACAAAAGATGTCTCTGTCATTCGTTTATTCCTAATAAATTGTGTAAAACAAACAATATTTTGAACAGTGTTTTGGTCAAACAGGTGATTGCAAATATTTGTCCTATGCTTTTTACTGAGTTTACTCTTGTTATAACAATTTTCAAATACTTTGATACCTGTGAAGCTGCTTAGTGTCTTAAGAGTTTAGGGTGGAATATTCTCCAAATGTCCTAATTATTTTGATGGGGCCAGGTTTTTCAATATGATAGATGATTTTGATTTCATGTGCTATTCTCTGAACCTTTTAAATTAAAATTATTGTTTATTTTTTCACATGAGCACGAATGCACTCCTAGCCAACCTGATCTAAAGTCCACTGATGCCAGGACTTCTATTTAATCTTTGGACAGGATTGAACAAAAGAAATGTTTTTTTTTTTTTTTCTGTCTTGGCAGGGGAAGGATTAAATTCAGGTGAAAGAGCCATCTCTTTTGTCTAATCTTGTACTGTCCTGTTCTTCTCTTTGCTCATATATATTCCTGCTGTTATAAACTAAATGCTTGTTTGAAACAAAAATTCAAGGCCCCTCTTACTAACTTGCATTGTTTATTGTACCTTCAGGCTATAACTAGTGTGTACACCAGAATCGATGCAGAACTATGAATCCAGAAGATCTATCACAGTGATATGATTTTGGAAGCATGTTTGCACCAAATTACTTGGTATACGTTTTCAGAGGCCCAGGAACCTAATATTCTCTTGGACTTCAACTTAATGGGTAAAGCTTCAACACATAAAAATAAAAGACATATTTACTGTATGGGTGTACATATGTAAATATTTAAGTCTGGCTTCATTGAAGGCAATGGTGTTTTACCACTAACTGCAGTGGGACCAAGCTTTTTTCATATTCTTATACTGTCTGACAGCAAAAAATACACTCAGACAAATGTCTCTAAACATATAAATAGATAATGTCTTTCACTTATTCATTATATTCACCATATTAAACAACAATTGCAAACCCATACCCATGACTGTATATTTTCTGTAACTGTGAGTCTGTGGCATGTAGTATAATTACTAAGTCTTTGCAATCTTCCTTTCTTTGTCTAAATGGGAAAACAGGAACCTGTTAAATATTTTAAAATTGTTTCTCCAATTGATATTAGTAACATCTTGCATTTTTAAGGCTTTTGTTTTTCCAGGACTTAAATTTTTAACACAATATAGCTCACAGCATTTTCTTTGCTTTGGAGATGACATTAAAAATGGTTTTTCCTTGTCTCTGCTTTCCTAAGATGCACACAGTATCTAATTTCACTGAAAACTAATTTTTTAACCTTAAGTTAAAAAGTGATTGGACAATGGCTGGGGGGCTTCAGCAACAACACACAGTTCCTTTTGCCGCTGAGATGATTCCAGGCTGAGGAATGTAGCATTTATTAGTAGCAGGAATTGTGATGAGATTAGATGGACAAGGCAGGCTTAGGTAACTGTCTTGTGGAAGACATTGACATACCTTAAAATGACCATGTTACGTGCAGCCCAGCTAAAGGCAGAATTCTCCCTGGCTGACAGAAATGGGACGGAGCATCCATTGTCTACATTTTGCAGACAGCTGAGCCAGATCCTTTTTTGATACTTTAAATGATATCTAACCATATATTTCTGCACTGTCAGCCTTTTGGTGAAGGAGTATTTGCCCTTTGTGCTTGTCACAGTGCATTCTTACCATTGGTGGGCATTTGGAGGGTATATATGTGTCTTCTGGAAGAACAGTGAAAAAAACAGTTTCGGAATTTTCTTCCAAGACCGCTGGAGCCTCTTGGCTTTCACATGGAGAGGAAGTGTTCTCTTCTTTCTTCTTGGTGAGGGCAGTGTTCCGTGTTGGTATTCCTAGTGCAGTTGATGTTCATGCACAGGTTTACTGACAGAGAATGGTCCCTGCCACTCAGAGGAATTTGCACTGACATCAGCAGTGAACTCAAGACTCTAGAATGACAGATCTGCATTTGAGATACTGGAAATGCCAGTGGTGGTATACTGAATTGGGTCTCCCATTGTTTAGAAGGTGAAACACAAATGAGACCAAAAGGGCCCCTTAAAAACACATTGTTTGGATTGGAAAATTCATAAGGGAAATTTGTTTATATTGTTAAATTTGGGTATATTAAATACATCTGTAATTCAGAATCCTGTCTCTCCAGTGGGATATGGTAACTAAATTACTAGGAGTTTCACCTGGAAAATCTCATATCCAAAGCCACCTAGGATTTATCAATTTAATTCTTCTCTCTTTTTCGAGTTAGCATCTTGCAGAGCACCATCTCCAAATGTGGCTCACAACGTGATTTCACTTCTCGTTGTTGATTCTTTCCAGGACTGACTTACAATCAGGAATTTATGAAATTGCATTTTTTCTGGAATCTACTTTGACATCCTTTTAAACACAGAGCTTCAGAGTTTAACCATTTCCTTTTACTTTCAATGCTTCCTCTTCTGGCATTCAGGCTATGGCTCTCTCTTTCCTCTGATCCAAGGAAAAAGTCTTCAGTATTTTTTTCTGTCTGGTCTTTCTGGGTAGTCTTTTCTGCAGACAGGGACGGACATATTAATTCAATACAAGGTGTACTCCTTTTCCCAAGACAGAGTTATCTGATTCTTGCTGTAGTTCTGGTTTTCCTCTTCTCCTGGGGCAGGTGCTGAATAGAGCCAGGACAGGCCTCTCCATGCTGTGGCTGAGCCAGGAGCTAAGCACAGCAAGTGTCCTCACTATCTGGTGATGCAGTTCCACAGCACGCAGTGCAGAGGAGGAAGCTGGTGGCAAGTGGGATAATCTAACAGTGCACTGATTGTCAGACATGTCCTAGTGATGTCCACTTAAGCAGAGCTGGGGCTGAATGGTCTCCTTCTTGAATCAAAGCAGTGCACTAAAAAACAAATCCCATTTGGACCTCTGCCTGCCAAGGTCTGGAGAGGACTCACAACGCACCCGCAAGGGCTTTGGTTGTTGTGATTAAGGTCTGCCTCAATGTTATACAGCCTTGCAACCTTGTGTCAGACCTGTGAGGAGCCTCCGTGGAATCCCCCAGCCTGAGGCTTGAGCGCTTTGTGCCTTACTGTCCCAACCTGATTACTTGATTTCCAAGCTCAGCTTTGGCCCCAGCTCTTCTTGAGTGTTGGGTCTGCTAATTTGCAGCCAGCACTTAGCTTTATATAATGCAAAGTTTAATTCTAAGATGAGCCAAACGTAAATGATTCACTGTTCTTGCTTCATTGCTGAAGTTTGCAGGACCCAAACCTTGGTTTGTGTTGTGGTTTTATTTTAGATGCCCTTACAGCTGAGATTCAGTGAAAGGTTTGTATCAAATCATCAGAAAGTCTTGCCAGAGCTTTAGGAGTGAGAGCTGTGCCATTTGCTTGTCTTTGTCACAGTCCTGGAGAGCTAAGATATTTGTATATACCCGAATAGATTACCAGAATCAATCCACTTTCCAGAGATGAACGTGGACATGTCCTCTTTTCCACAGTAATGTGAATACTCAAATCTTTCCACATAAGAAACTCAAATATATGAGTTTCACAGCACTCCCTAATAAGGTTTTATAGCCATTAGTGTCAGTGCCATATATCACTGAGGCATTGAAAAAGTGGAGTTTCTTTCCCAAACCACCTTTCTAAGCATCCAAGATGAAGTGATTTTATAGCTTACACTTCCACAGATCTTTCAAATCCCACAGCACAACTTGTTTCACCTGAGCCTCAAAGATTTTTGTAAATGATTTCCCAGAAGCTCTTGAGGGGGTCTTTTCTCTCTTTCTTTATTTAAATTTATGCTTAAAATATGATTAGATTCTGTTCAACACAAAATTGTTCTAGAATACATTGCAAGAAATGTGTGTACAAAAGGTAATCTACACTATCTAATAAATAAAATCGTATAACAGTTTGAAATTTCAAATGTGATCATTTGCTTTAATATTGCGAAGTGTTTGTTAAACCTTTAAGCTTGTGACATTTTTCCACACTGACAGCTAAATAATGAATTAATGGCTTTAAAGTCCATGGCAGCCTGAGGGTTTCAAATACATGTTTAGTCAAAATAATTGGTGCTTTAATCATTCGTTATGAACCAGAATTGTTCCTTAGTTATACAGGAACAGTGTTAAAGCAAATATCTATGCTGTGAATGTTCTTTTGTATTTCTAAAATTATCTGCTAAGTTGGAAAATGGTGTCTGGATGCATTTTCTTCTCTGGAGTTGGTGGGGTTTTTTTACCCTCTTAATGACCACCTACATGGCTACAGGCTGTGCTGTCCCTTCACTGACAGTGAACAGCTTATTGGTGGTTTTGTATGTGCGTACAGAGACAACCAAGTTTTGAGAGCAGATTGGAGGCTGTACGGGGTGGTGGGGGGAATCCTCAGCCCCTACACTGTCAGATACAATGTGTAGGACATAGGTAACTAACTAAGTTAGGGGATCTGTTGGCAGCAAAGCTAAATCTCACCTCAACTACAACACAGTTAAAAGCCTCATCCCTAATATCTTCTGGTAATAGTGAGAATAAAAACCTTATGTTAGACGAAGGAATTCTGTCCTGATTTTATGATTGGCATCATATCAGTAGACTATCATGTGCCTACACGATGTTCTGTTGAGATGCTTGTTTCGACTTCAATGATACATCTGTGCCATATGAGGAGGAGATGCTAACCCAGTTAAGATAGATCAGAATTTGCCACAAGGCCAAAAGGGGTCTAAGAAGATTTCTGTGTGTGGTACATTTGTGACTTACATAGGACCTTTTATAGCATAACGGCAATTTAACTTCTGGCTCAGGGAAGCTTGTAAAACCACAGATCGCTATGATATGTAAGGTATACTAGAAAAAATGTTAGTCTAGGTTTGCCACTTCTTTCACAGAACAGCCATTAGTGATGTGTGTTTGACCAGGTACAGGCTCAGATGAACTGGAGATGTGACCTAGTTCCTGTGTTGCATCATTAACTTCTAGAAAACATTGCTCATCAAGTAACTAAAATGATTTTATTGGAACTTTTGTGGTGCTTTTTTAATAACAATAGTGGGGGCAGATCACAAATGGAAATTAATTCTCTTCAGGACATGCCTCAGTATGTATTTAGAACAAACTTAGAGCATGCTCTTTGAGAATTCCTGCCATCTTATATGTTTTTGAAAGCAATGTGTTTTAGAAATAGCTTTCTGAGTATCCAAGATACTTCTGGTAGCAGTTCTTTGGCCTTTGTCTACAACCAGTGAATTCTCACAACATATTTGTGACAACATTCTGTTGTCACAGCTCTATGTGGGTTTGAAACAGCCTTTCTCAGACGCTGTTGGGGGCTGCCCGAGGCCGCACAGTGTCCAGCTGCAGATGTCCTTGGTGGCTGCAGCACACGGACAAGGCTGGCTCCTTCGCAAGGAGTGAGCCCCAAACAGAGGTGGTGAAAAAGCATCGACAGAGGCAAAGGATGAGAGAGGGGTCTTTGTTCCTCTTTTTATTCCATAATCTTTTTATTCCAAAATCTGAGGACAAATGACCGAGGGGCAATGAGGGTCTTGGGGTCTTATTCAGGGCGGAGCAAAGGGAAACAACCAGTGGGGATCGACTTAGGGGGAGGAGTCCACAGTACAAATACCAATGGGGATTATAAGGAGGAGGGAACCAGGATAGGGAGCCAATGTGGCATAGAATACAGGAGAGAATTCTAGAAATTATGCATATTAAACAGGAGAGATGAATAGGCATGAACTCATGCAGATACTGGGTGTAAGGGGCTGAGCCTTACACCTGGGTGCTTGTTCACCAGGAGTTTGGATTTTGGTCTGCCTTTAAGACAGCCACATGCACTGCAACATTTCTCCAACAGCCATCTTGGACTTTTTCTCTGAACTCTTCATGGGGTTTTGTAATAGCCTAAGCACAAAGCACTTTGATAGAGGATTGAGGGCCTGGCCGCTCATGTCTTCCCTCCAGTGCTTGTTAGGATTGAACCGGTATACTGTAGTTGGAGTGCAATTCTTTGAGACAGGTCGCCAACCTGGCAAAAACCCAAAACCAATAGTGTGAAAGGCTGCAAAATGCAATTATTTTTCTCTGATCGTTAATGCAGGAGGAAAATAGCTAATTTATAGCAAATTTCTTCCTATTTGGATAGTGTGACTGTATCTGATTAAAATGGAACACTCTACGGAAGTTTTAGTTCCCAACTTCTAGCTCAGTCTAAGCTGGTACATCAGCTTGTTTCCTTTCTGCATGTAAAAGAGGAAGCAATGCCATGATGTTGGGGGTAAATCTGTCAGCGTTGAGGGGTAAAGCCTCTGGGAAGGGGGGAAAAATATCCTAGCAAGATACAGCTGGCTCTTGTAAATATTAGATGTTTTTTGACAGACTGCCAAAATGTTTCTGCATTTCTTTGAAACTTTTCTTTAGTTTAGTCTGTGGCGATTAAAGTGTAGAATTTCATCTGTACTTATTTTTTTTCCTACTATATCCTTTTTAAGGCAAACCCTGTATTTACCCTTGTTTGATCCCCCCTGCATTCTTGTCACAGCTTCAAAATGGTACAATAAAGGTTTTCCTACCTATATAAATTACATATTGACATAAATTATAGCTAATTATATTGGCATAATTAAAACAGTGAGTAATTCTCTCTGCTGTGGGTGTAGCCACTTCAAATTTGGAGTGCTGCATCTATAGATGAAATTATGGTAGTAATAATTTTTCTTACATATGGGCCTGAGATATTGGACAAATTCTAGATCTCAGTTTGTTGCAACAGCAACAAGTAAATGCTTCTATCAGGGTGTGCAGATGGCTTCCCTAAATCCAGTGTCCGTATTTAGAGTTGAAGTAGAACACAATTACAAACAAGGACATTATGAAAAGAAAAAAGAGAGGGTGAAAATTCATTCTTTGAGAAGTAGGAAGTTACTGTGGCCAAATGAAGCAGAGAAAATTAAGAATGGCATGGCAGGATTCCTGCAAAGAGAAAGAAACATGCATTCTCAACTATTAAGCTTTGGAAATGGATGCACCTTTCAGGTGCCTTTCCAAATATACATTGAGCCTTCATTCATTCTCCAGTGTTGGGTCAGTTTTCTCATTTTTTGCTCTTAGAAGTTAACAAAACACGTGTCCTTCCACAAGAACTCCTACAAATATTTAGTCTTCTCAAGCTTTTCAGCTTGATTCAGTCATGACCAGAAGCTGTACAAGCTGTTAAAAGCTGCTATTGTTGTATAGCTAGATGTGCCAGTTATTTTTTGAATAAACAACCATGAAAATCTGAACTGCTGAAAAACTAGAAACTTGCTCCATTTCCTGAGAAGGCAATGCTGCAGTTTACTATGTTAATTTCAAAATATAAAATTGAATGTTTTAATTTCTACCATAGTTAAGTCTTTCAATATTTTAACTAATGACTTAGAACAATATATTTTATTAACTACTCATGATTGGGGTTGAGTTCTTCTCCTGATATTGTGATGTGTTTTCTTTCTTTGCTGTTTGACTCTTAACTGTCTCTTTTGATCCTATGTGTGTTTAAATATAGCCCAACAATTTCATTATCGTTGCCTTACTACTGCATTGCTACTTAATTTCATTTTTTTTCCAAATTACCTTGAGTATTGATGAAACTATTAATAAGTTACCAGTAGGATTCTGAAAATATTTACACCTTGATTTTTTTATATTTTTGAGCTGAGAACATAACCTTCCAAGGATATTCTCCACAATTTCATCAACAGAATTTGTATGAATATGATTGTGATTTTTGTTCTTTAATTGGAATCTGTTTCTCATGCAATCTATACATTACAGCTGCTGGAGGCCTAAAAAAAAAAATAACATGTATTGTACTATGTGAGATAAATCTGAGGCTTAGCAAAACTGAGCCTTCCATTTTTTATCTGGAAATACGCTGAAGTTTGATTCCACTTTGATAGTAGGCATAAGAAATACATTAATATTACAACTTGCCATTGAATGCGCAAAAAACTCATAAAAATGCTGTCTGTTTTGATTGTGTCTTCAGCTTCAATATTTGAAGTCTGCTTAAACATAAAAGTCACAGTGGAACATAACTGAAAAGGTGATGTGTGGATTGAAATGAGAGAAAATATTTATACTGAAATCTCTTAAGCTTCACCATTGTGTATTTCCTAAAAAAAAAAAAATAAGTGTATTGCATCTTTTGAGAACCTTACTGTGACTGTCCTAATAGAATCTGACTCCTTTGTCATAATCTCTTCATCTAATAATTTCTGTGTAGCATTTTTTTTCCTTATCATTCACTGTGTGTTAATTTACATTTTGATTTCTGTGTCCTTGACCCAAAACTGTCAGGCGAGGATGATACCATCATATACAACAGATTGTGAACTATTAATTCTCTCTTCCTGTATGCGCAGTAGTGTGCCATATGCAGATGGGGCTCCTCCCCAGAACTTGTGCTTTCTGGTCTTCGAGGGTCCTGGAGTCTGCCACAGATGTTCCAGTCTGAAACAGGATCTCTGAATGGGGTGGGTTTGTCTGCAGCCTCAGTCTCAGGAACATAAGGTATCTCCATGCTGTGTCTCACCCATGAAACGTCCGGCCTTGTATCTCCCTTTCAACAGTGACCATTACCACACATTCCAGAGGAAAATGCAAGCAGCTTCAAGTGGATCCTTGGAACTGATCTATCTGTGGAGGAATTTTTTTTTCAGTCACCATAATCTGCCAGGCTATTTGTTTGCAGAATAACACATCTTTTCTAGGTGTGTATTCATGTCTGGATTTGTATATAAATGTTTGTGTGGATATTTTGTGGCCATGACTGCATGAAGTAATTTACAGTCTGAATAACAGAAACTCAAATATGTGGGTGGGGGAAAGGAAGAAGTTGAATTTGGAATTTCAGTGGAAACCTAGTTCTCATTTATAACTCCAGTGATTATTCACTCTCCCTTAGCAATTAAAATACTTTCTAAAGAGCAGATTAAAACACAATAACACTTAACAGGAATACAAGATGGTGCAAAAGAGCAGACACATCAGAAAAATACCTTTACGTGGGGCCTGTACATGCTCCTTGACTTGCCTTTATTGTGTTATCTACCCACTCACTCCACCAAGGCTGCATCTGTTTCTGGTCAGTGTTTGGGAATTCTGAAGGGAAAACCAAAGAGAGCATGTAGGTATGACATGGACATTGGACATTCAGCTGTGTAGCTGAACAGGCTTGCTGTCTTTCCCAGTCACTGCTTTGACTAGTGCCATCCATGGGGCTGTCAGCATTGCCGATTCCTGAGGCTGCTTTAAATCTCTTGCCAAGCCTCTTTCTCCTGCAGCAGTTCCAAACACACACTTGCTTCATTAAGTAGCTCTGAGTAATATGTACCATCTCACCTTTTTAAAATGGCTTATTCAAATCTCTCACCATTGTGGCCTCAAGAGGATCTACTTCAGCAATGCTACCTATTATTTGATAATGCAAACCCAGAAAGCATTATTTTGTAGCCCTGCTGCTTGAAAACATGTATTATTAATAGCAAATGCCAGATAGATTAACTGGTCATACTGTTGTACAACAACATGGGTCCTCCTTCTCTTTTTTCAGTTAAAGGGTAGGATAATTAAGTAGACAGCAAGGATAACTTAAGTGGTGCCATTAGAGATTGTTGCTGCATTCCAAATAACCCCTTTTCTACTAATCTGCTAGAAGAGAAACTACCCACCTCAAAATTCAGTACTGAGAGCAGTTTTTTATGAGATGCAAAACCACCCAGATTCACCATCATTTTCAGGTAGCTGTGTTCTTTTCCTTGATTTCAGCTCTCTTATTCCTGAAGCCCTAAAATGAAATGGTTATATTCATGCTTATGTGTATCAGTGGTCTCTGTACAACACACACTGTAGTTACTGATAGGTGGGGATCCAAACTGGTGTCAGAGTTTGGATTCCTTATTCCGTTTAGGAATCCAATTTCTTTACAGCATCATAATTTCTGTAACCTTTTTTAATATCCTGATGATGATCCTGAATGAGGAGACGATAGCAGCTCTGACCAGTTGTAGTTAACCATTTTTGGTGAAGTAGTTTTCTCACTGAACCCATGAATACTCAGTTTCCAACTGTCTGGAAGTTTGTGTTGCCAATAACTATTCAGAGTGGCAAATGTTTCAACTGAGATTGCAGATAATGGATTTTCACTACACTTCTAATATGGTGGCTGTGACAGAGATAACGCAAGAGCATCAACAGCTTCTGAAAACAAAATTGACCCTATCTGTCATGAGAGTGCAGCCTTCCTGCTATTTGAGAAAATCACATTCCCCTAACCCATAAGATATTCAGTGATATTGATGATCTCTTGAATAAGAAAGCATAGCAAGTACAGACTTTTTATTGCGATAGAAAAGAAACCAAACCCCCTTTAATATGATAATGTATGTATTATTTTCAGTGTCTTGTTTATGTAGAAATGGAAACGCTTGTGTGGTTGATCTGTATATCAGAAAAGGATCATTGGTCACATTAATTTATTGTTGGAAACTTATTTCTTATAGGAAAAATAGAAGGAACCACAAAACTTGATGATAGCTTTCCACGGGTTACCTTAGAGTTTAAATATGTATATAGTAGTAGTTTTGTACAGGGTTTGTGAAATCAGCTATATTATTTCTTAACTTCCATGCTTCAGTGATAAAATTCAGCTTCACTAGAAGAAAGTCTTATAATCATCCTCACATTTGTTATGCATTACTCTCTTCTTCTCTCCCCCTCTTTCCTTTTCTTAAATAAATAGTACTTTGCAACAAATTGATTTTGCTAGATAGTGCATTGATCATGCACCTTGCCTGGGGACAGAATATAGCTTCAAAAACAATAATAACTAAGACAATCATCTAATTTTACTGAAATAAAACTGAAAATGTACACCCAATGAAATAATCTCTGAGACTACTTTAGGTGCATTTGTGCTTGTACTTTATCCTCAGTGACACAGTAATCTACTAAAGTTCTTCTCTCGATTTTTCTCTTTGCAATCTGGAAGAACAGATTCACCAGTGATTGTGCTCATTTATAAAAGCATCCAAAACAAAATTGAACCCCAAGGCTGATAAACTATAAAGATGCTGATCAGATCTGAGCAGAATGGACGGGATGCTTTGGGGCTTGCTCAGCTAAAGACGGCTCTGCAAGACTGATGGCTTTATATACACAATTACAAACACCATAGCTTTGTCGAATGAATGGGAAATCATAAAATATGTTGCTTGCCCTTTATTAAGTAAAGAATGATATTTTGTAAAATACTTGCAAAGATTTACTAAATTTCTGTAATTTAATTCCTGCTGCCGTATTTTCTTTTCTTTTTAGAAAACTTAAACAATCATTTGGAAAGGACAATCCGACAGACAAAACCTCCTAGTCCTGAAGAGCAAGGGGCTAATTGATTTTGCTTACCAATACATACCAAGTGGGTGCACAGTGTCTGCCTCATATAAAACTCATTCATTTTTTTTAGCTGTGTCATAATCAAAAATGGTTTAAAACTTCATTCATTCTCCCAAAAATTCTTCTCTAAAGGAGACACTGAATGTAAGAGTCCTCTACAAATTAGATATTTATTGGAAATCATAAGAAGACAAATGCAACAGGACAAAGATTAAAAACTTCAGTGGTTCTTCTAAGTGATATTTCCTGTTACCATAAAAAAGCTTTGGCTTTGTGATGACGTGAAACAAAACTATGATGTAGTTATTCATATAGGATCTGTAGTGACTTCTGAAATAGAATAATGAAAGACAGAATAATTTTAACATTTTAGCAATAGTTAGCAATAGTTTTTTAAAGCTTATTGATTTCCTACGGACTGTTACATTTTCTTGCATTTTGCCAGTCAATGGATATTTGAGTCTCTTGACAGTCTCTATCATTTAGGGGAGAACCACATGCATATACAGAAATATATATGGCAGGATGGAGGGGTTGGGTGCAGAGGAAAAAAAAAAAAGAAAATAGGAAGAAGTTATTAAAAGTTATCTATGTAGACCTTAAAAAGGAAGAGCATCTCCCAGGTGCACAGACATGGTAAAGTCAGAGCTATTTATCGATGCAAGGGCTTACCTGCTAGGTCAACTCAAAATTCCTTTTCAAGTTAAAATGAATGTTGTGTTACCCTTGACATTTAGTGTTTCTAATTACTTGTGATTTTAAAATTAAAATGTATAGTGTGTCAGAAGTCACGCACACAAGTCTCCTAGCTTGAAAAAGATAATTTGAATGAAGTAGGACCAAGTACATTTTTTTTTTAACAGGCATTCCTAGGATCATATTGATTCCCTAAAAACCCTAGATTGTCTGTGCTCATCTTATACTCAAGTTATCATAGAATCATAGGATGTGTCAGGTTGGAAGGCACCACAGTGGCTCATCTGGTCCAACTTCCCTGCTCAAGCAGTGTCGTCCTAGAGTACACGACACAGGATTGCATCCAGATGGTTCCTGAATTTCTCCACTGAGGGAGACTCCACAACCTTTCTGGGCATTCTTCTCCAGTGCGCAATTATCCACACAGTAAAGAAGTTCTTCCTCCTGTCTCGGTGGAACTTCCTGTGCATTGGTTTCTGACCATTGCCTGTTGTTCTATTGCTTGGCACCACTGAGAAGGACCTGGGTCTGTCCTCTTGGTGCCTTCCCTTGAGATACTGATAGACATTGATGAGGTCCCTTCCCAGTTGTCTCTTCTTGAGGCTGAACAGAATCAGCTCCCTCAGCCTTTCATCATAGGAGAGGTTCTTCAGACTCTTGACCAACTTAGCAACCCTCTGCTGGACCCCCTCCAGGAGCTCCATGTCTCTCTTGTACTCTGGAGACCAGAACTGGACACACCAGTCCGGATATGGCCTTACCAGGGCTGAGTAGAGGGGCAGGATCACCTCCCTCGACCTGCTTGGCAATGCTTTTCCAAATGAACCCCAGGATTCCATTAGCCCTCTTGGCCACAAGGACACTGCTGGCTCATGGACAGCTTGTTGTCCACCAGGACCCCCAGGTCCTTCTCTGCAGAGCATCTTTCCAGCAGGTCAGCCCCCAGCCTGTGCTGGTGCCCAGGGTTATTCCTCCCCGGGTATAGGAGCCTGCTTTTGCCTTTGTTGCATTTCAGAACATTCTTCTCTGCCCATCTCTCCAACATATTGGGGTCCCTCTGAAGGGCTGCACAATCCTCTGAGGTATGGGCCACTCCTCCCAGCCTTGTATCACCAGCAAAGTTTCTGAGGAGGCATCTGCCCCCTCATCCAAGTCACTGATGAGCAAGTTAAACATATGCCTGTGTCAGGTTTAGGCAACACAGAAAGAAAAGCCCTCAGATGATTCAGAGCAACAAGGCTGGTTGGAATTATCTGCTGGGGGAGTTTAGCATTTTCCATCATGTATGAAAGGAGATTCACCTTTTTTTTTGTGCATTGGAACTAGATTGTATGAATCTTCCCCTCTTTCACCTCCATGTTTTGGATGAACTTTCAAATTCTGCTTTGCATCTTTTGGCTGTGACAGTGGAGGGCCTATTGCTGCCAGTGAAATCCAGCTAACAAATCTGTCAAAGGAGTAGTTTTGTGTGTGTGTGTGTTTGTAGAACTACTGCCTGGTGGGATTAAAAAAGGACCTTTTTAGATGGGTTTCACTTAGATTTTGTTTATAAAATGCTGTCCTCTTTATTTTCTTCCATGAAACACTACTTTAATTACACTCTTAATGACTTCTTGTAGGGTAAGAGACTTGGAAATTTTGAGGCATAAGCTAAAAACAGTATCTATAATACGTACATGAGGTAAAAATGGAGTTTATCCACTTTTTTTTCAATGACAGACACAATTTTGTCCTTCAGATTGGCTTACATCTTTCTTGCATTATGACAATACACCAAGTAAAAGGAATATCAGACTGGCCAAGAGTATACTTAACACAGTGAAGCAGATTATTTAGCTCTGAATTTTTTTTCACCTTTTCCAGGTCTGTGATGTCTTGTTTAAGGGTAGCAACATACAAAGCTAGATTTTTCAATAAAGTAGTGTTAATTTTTTTTCACCGTCTAGTATGAAATTCTGTTGATCTAAAATTGAGATACCTTTATTTTTAAAAACATGAGCTAAAAAAGAGCAGGTGGTCATTGCTGATTTTTCTCAACTATTTTTTTCTTAATCTGATAAGAGTGATTCATTCCCTTCTGCTCCATTTTTTAAATGAAGAGGACTCGTTTTAAATGGTGTGAGCTAAAGAATATCTTCATAATGTGTTTGTAATTTTTTTTTTTACTGTTCTAGCTTTAATTCATAATTACAAGCTTATTCCAATCTCTGCATTATGGAACCACATTTTAGACCAACAGCTGTTATCTACTTTCACTTGTAGCCTTGGGGTATGCATATTTTAATATTCATTTACTATGTGCCGATAAACTAAATACTTCCTACTGGAAGTCTATGAAATTAATCACAGTATCTTAGTTGCTGTTCTGTCTTCCATGTAGCTCATATTTTTTAAACTTACTATGTTATATAAATTCCTCTCCTTCTCCTCCCCTGAATAAAAGGGGAAGAGGAAAGGTTATTACAAAATATACAAACAGAACAAGTTGATTAAATCGGTGATAATTAGAAAATAGAGAGGAATACAGTGTAGTCATTCAAATGACACAACCTTCTCTCCTGTTCCTGTGTCTTGCATGAAACTAGTCTAAAACCTTGCCACATTGCCTCCAGCAATATTTTAATAGCTGGTTTTGTATTTGAAGGTTGTGGTTTTAACTGTTATTTAAATAGTATTAGGTCCTCATATGCATATAATATAGCCTAAAGATAGATATTTTCCAATCTTCCAGGCACAATCACGACTCCAAGTGTCTTTGTGTTAGAAATATAAAATATGTGGCAACTTTGGAAACGAAATGCAATGAGCAGGGAGGAAATAAAAGTCATTCAGCCCATTAAAGTTTAAGGCTGTTTCTTGTGCAGCAATGGATAAAGGATCAGTGAAAAGCTATAGAAGGGCATGAAAATAGATTATTTCAAGGATGGGTTTGGTGATAGAAAGTAATAATATCAAGGCTAGAAATGTTTAGATGGATTTCTCATATTTTTATATTTCTGGAGCAATGCCCTCTTCACACAAATTACAGCTCAATGGCAGCACATAGAGACAATAGCAGACAATAGGTACCTGCTTCTGCTCATATTACAATGGAGAATTTTGCTACAGAATTTGGTGGGAGCAGTGTTATCTAAAATCCCTACGGGACATAACATTCACTACTGCACTGTGAATAACTGAGCTCTGGGGTGTGCTGTTGCCCACCCTTGTACCTGAATATTCCCCAAGAGTGACCACAAGCACACTTCAGGCTGGATTCAGTAATTGAGCTTAGGAGCATGAATAAGGCACAGACATCTGAAATCACAAACTGTGTTCCAGGAAGTCCCTGTTCAGCTGTCGGTTTTAGTTGCAGATGTCACCTTCATGAGGTACCTCCCCACAATTGTTCTGGAGACCCAAATGCACTAATGGTTACCTTCCATGCTTGAGAACTAGGGACATTTTGATGTTGTCAGTGTATATTCTCTAAAAGTTAATTTGGGATGCAGTAACTGGTTCTTCCTTCACTTAAGCCCCTGGAAGAATAATTCCAATAGCCATATTACACGCTGGCTGGATGCACTGGCACTTTGCATTGAACTGTGCTTGAGAGAATTCCTAGAATTCAGGTCCTCTCACCCTCACTTAGATCCTCTTGCCAGTTACTCTCTCTGATCCAATGAACCTGGATTTCTACCACTCCAGTTTCCTTGCCTCAAAGGGAAAGAGGGAGAAAATTCCTTATTCCAGAACAGAATGTATTTTGGCACGGAGAGTGCTCTGTGGAGATGGGGGTTTGAAATCCCTAAAGCTGAGAAAGGTGCTTTTGGAAAAGGCTTTTCCATTTCCCAAAGGAATCCATTAATCACAAGGTTACTAAACAAAATCTGGATGACAGCCCTACTACATTCCACTTACTTCACCAAGTGGAGTGGTAGGCTCCTGTTTATAGGGTATCCATGCTGTGAGAGCCAGATGGACAGAGGTACCTATGCTTTGAAAAGTAGTGGAAGAAGGATTCAGATACACCCTCGTTATCAGTGTATCTTAAGTACTATCCAGTTCCTCACTGAGTGTGGAAGCTCTCTTCAGTTTAATTCGTAATTACCTTAACATGAATTTATTATTATTGTTCTGGTCCTTGAAACCATCTGAGATATAAATGTGGCTTCATTTAGTTTTCTGTGATCAGACAAATCAACCTGAATGAAGAAATGTGCTACATTATGTTGACATTAAATATCTTGAGGAGGAGCAGATAATTTTATTTGTAATCATATTAAGATATAAAATTATATCTAATCTGAAATTTGTATCTCTCTTTAATTGATCTCATAAAATGTGTAATGGCCTAAACTACAGTTCACCTTCACAAGCTCACTGATGCTCTTCATACCTCTTATGAAATGTCTAGTGCACTTCTGAAGAGTAAAAAATAGTATGGAAAATTGAATATCAATTGCACCTTTCTTTTGGTGATGAAAAAATTGTCCTGAGTCATTAAAATATAAAAAAATAAAAATTGCATCCTAAACATAAATAGAAGGCAATGAATAAAAAAGCGAGTGAAGTCAGAACCTGGATCAAACTTCACTCAAGCTTCAGGACATTGAACTGATGACATGTAATTGAAGCTTTTTCTCAGCAGAAGGCTCTATAAAACGCAACAATATAAAGCAAAAGTGCAATTCACAAATTAATTGATGAGGTTTTTTTGTTTGGTTTTTTCTTGCACAAATCTGCACAAAGCACTCTATTGCGCTGAATATATCAAAACACTCTTTTTAGCCCATGTGAAGTTAAAAAGCGGAACACCAGTCCTGTGGGACATTACATTTGGTTTAGAAGTGATGCAAAAATAGCAAAATACTTGGAAGTGGAAAGGTGCAGGTTTTGCTTCAGCGGTACACTGCACCTACCCAAAATGCTGCATGAGAGCTGTGGTCTGTATTTGCTTTTGCCCTTCAGCACTGTTGGGTTCCCCACAATGGCTCATGTTGTGTGAGCAAAGCACAGGCCACTCTTTGATACGAAATGTAGTCCCGAGCAGGGACAGCAGCCTGCATGTTAAACTGAGGGCTACTGCAGGTGCACAATGGTAACTAACTAAACCAAAATGTTTTGGTTTCCAATGACACTAACTTGAAACACAGTGCTTTGTTTTGCTTTCAGGACTGAAAATACCTACGATAAAACTAAGATGTTTCTAGAGCAAAGAGCAACCTCTTAAAAAAACCCCTTCTTGCTAACAAATGTCTGGTACAAGCAAGGAGCTTTGCTTTGTATAATTGCATGTGTTCCTTACTGAAATTCTGTGACACTTAGGGACTACTGAAGTGAATATTTGCATGGTTCTTATATGATTTAAGACAGAAATAGGTCAATAATGAAGTGAAATTTGCATCACACTGATGTCATTGTTGTCTGTGTAACATTATATACTCCTCAAAGAGGAGACTTTCATCTCCTTTAAGTAATATTGATATTGCTGCACAGTCGCTTTTGAAGTTCCTTGATTTTCAGATCTCTAAACATTACCAAGCAAATGTCCAAACCCTTTTGTAATTAATTTATTATTCCTGCTAAACTCTTGTCATGGTCACCTTAGAACTTGCCTATGGATCATGTGTAAAAACTATTGAATTGGACTGTTCTACTTCCATTAATAGAAAAGAAAAAAATCTGTAGACTTTTTAGGAGAAACTGTAGTGGAATATAAGAAACATATTACCTGTTTTTTGCTTTTATATGGGTTCCTTTTGAAAGAATTGTCACTTAGATTATTTGGTCAAAGAAAGCAAGCATGTAATAAAAAATTTCAGGCAACTATGGAAGGTTAGCAACAGAAACATGGAAGAGTGCTACGAATGAACCAAAACAGATCACTGGAAATACCCACTGCTGCCAAGAAAATTCACATCAACTGTATTAAAAGTTCATAATTGTGAAATTTTGTTGGGTTCCATATTTACTTCCAGATGTTAGGTTTTATCCTGCTGCAGTAAGTGAAAGAATAGTGAAAGAGTGTCACCCATTACTGTTGCTGTTGCATTACAGCTTTCAGGGACAGGTAAAGCCTCTGTGTGTCAGTATGTAGAGGATGCTTTCTTATGGTAGCAGAGCAATGTCCTCATGCTCTGAATACCTTAACTTCTTTTCATTGCAAGAAAAATAAATATGTTTATATGATAATAATTTTACATTATATACCATAAATATGTTTATGTATCCTATACCTGATAATATCTCCAATTGCTGCCTCATTTTCTTACTGTTTTACTCAGTAGTTCATGAATGCTGTTTCAACTCTATCAATTTCCCAGTGATTTCCATTGTTTTTACAGTATTTCACCCTTTTCCACTCTACCAAAGCTCCTTACAACAAATATATGTAACATCTTTTCTAGTTAAATTAAAAAGGCTTTTTTCCCCTCCCCAGCTGGAACCCTTGCTTTTCTGTCTTTTTCAGCATCTTATCCTTCAACTCCATGCCAGAGAGGCTAGATAATTCTGAAAGTCAATGTTAGATTATTCTAAGATTGATGTTTAAGTGAAGTCTTTAATTTATTTAGGTAATTATTTGTGTCATCAAACCTTAACCATATTGATTGCTTGGCAAATAGAATCTGTCATTTGGTTTTTGTAATTTTTCTTAGGAACTGGTTCATCAGTTACAGTCTCTTTTGGTTTTTTTGGGTAGACGATAATTATATAAAAGAAGACCTTTTTTTAACCTTTGAAAGCTTTTAGAAATATAATTGTTCATCTCCTCCAGTGTATTATATTATTATTGTTATTATTATTAAATAATATAATTATATAATTAGACAACAACAACAATAATAATAATAATAATTTGGGCAAGCCTTTGCTACCCTTAAGCTTTCTGGAAACATTTATGTGAATGAAATGCTTGTCTGAGTTAGTCTAACTGAGAAAATGACAACAATAAAAGCAATTAAACAGACCAGAAAGCTTTATTTATGGGATTGTTTGCTATTTTGATGTTTGTAATAGGATAATTTTTGTGTTCATAATCTGCATCTTTCTGATTTTCAACTTGCTTTTTTTCCTGACTTTTTCCACCCCCCTCTTTCCTGGTTTGGGGATCAAAAAAAACGAAGACAAAGAAAGGAGGAGGAATACATTTCGCTCAATGAAATCTGTTACATTGAGGTCATATTTCAGGATAATGCGGAGGGACGTGAGGAATGATGTTTTCCAGTTTCACAAAGATGAAGCATCCTTATTATATGTTAACCATATCCAGTTCTCATTTCTGATGAAGGACAAAAGAATTTAGGAGCCCAATCTCTCAAATCACAAGGATGTGCATGAAAACTAGGGAAATTCACGTCTGTGCTCTTTCTGCAGAGCGATGGTTTCAGAGAATAAAATGAACAGTAGTCTTTGTCTGGAAGTTGTGAATTCTAGCACTTCTTGAACGTGGCAGCTAGAGATCCTCCTAGTAGTCTTAATTCTCTGATGCATGTTATTTTCTATGAGACTTAGCTTATTTCAACTGAAAAGCATTCCTGCAGGAAAGCAGCATAAATGGCATGTTATTGAAAAAGAGAGTATAGAATCTTTTTTCTGTCTGAGGTCATGTGGTTCTGAGCTTTCTATCTAGATTTCATTAGCACTGTAGTGTAAAGATCCAGAAAACTATGTGCAGGAAATTAATAAATTATTGAATTTACGAGGAAATATCATAGAAATGGAAAATCAGAGAGAAGAAATGTATGCAGAATAAAACAAATGAAATAATCACATCAAGTGGGGTTTAAGAGATCACACAGATGACATGTTATTATAGATTATTAAAAAGAAAAAAAAGAGCAGATCAATAAGCATTCATAATTACTGTTATTGTCATTTTAGATATGGCCACAACAGATTCCAGCAGCATTCATAGGAAGCACATGCAAAAATAGGAGACAGAAAAAGTAAAATAATGAAAAAGCCCAGTTCTATTCCCGAAGGTCAGAGCAGGACTCTAGTTCAAGTGCTGTGAGAATTGTCTTGAGTCTCTAGAAAGTGCTGACTGAATACAGTAAGAGTAAACTTATAAGTAAACTTATAATCAGAAAACTTCCATGCACCCAATGTGTTCTTCATGCACACAAGGACATTTCAACAGCTTGAATTTGCAAATATACTCAAGCTTCTTTCTGATTCCAAATTCAACATTAGCAAGGTTTTCACAGCAAGCTTCTTTATTTTTTGTCAATTTTCAGTTTTGGCTATTTCTGCTTTCGTAGGTTAGAATATTGTTTTTTTCACAAAGGCATAAATTTCTATTTGTGACATGGCTATAATTTCCATGGCAACAAATCATAGTATTATGAAGGTAAGCAAAATCCAGCTACAGAAGGCTGCCAGTGGTACAGATGAAAGCCTGGGGAAAAATCATAGGCAAAGGAAAAAGTGTTTTGTTTAAATTCTCTCTATGTTTGCTCAAGGAAAAAAATGTTTTTAAGAGGTGTGTTCCAGAGTTGTCTGAATTGACTTTGCACAGATTTGGACTGGCTCCTGACAGAACTCTGACAGCACTAACTCCTCCATATCTCTGGAAGGTTCTGAATACCTTATTCAGACAACATTTTTACTGAATTCTCTGGGAGTTTTTCAATTATGCAGATTCTTGTATCATAGGTTATTATACTTAAAAAAGTTTAACCTGTAATTAAGTGTATAACTTGTATAAATATACCAAATGCTTGCTCAAGATTTCCAGAATGTTTCATCAAGCATATCTTATACCCACAACTGGTGTTCATGATCTCGCTGGTGATGCTTTAAAAAAGTTTTGCAGTAACTGTTTGAGGTATATTAATGAGGTGTTTCATCTGTACAATGGGACCTTATACAAATTGGATTCAAAAGAAACAAATGTTTTTATGGTATTTTAAAAATTATTATATCTGCATTGAGAACTGCAGCAGTTAATTTTCTTCCATATTGATTTTTAATTATGCTGACTCTGTATATTCTTTAAGAGAGGGAAGAGGAAGTTAAATCCTAATCTTATTAGTACCGGTATAAAATGCATCAAGTTCAATGGCATTTCAGCTTGTCCTGGGTCTGATGTGACTGAGAACAGATGTGAACCCTCTTGCATTAATTTTTCGTTCCTATGACATAGACATTTTGTTCTGGATTAGATTTTTCATTCATATGACATGGATTTGGCACATGTTGAATTGATCAAAGAGTAGACAAGACCAAGCCTATCTGATTATATAATTGCTTCATCTGTTGTACTGTAGTTGCACAGGGCCAAAACCTAAGATCTCCAGTAATTTTGAACCAGTCCTTTTTAAAACAGGCCTCCGCTGTCTTCTAGGTTTGTTAATGCAATGGCACTGAAAACTGAAAATTTGCCTGATAAATAAGAGTGGTTTAAATAGAGAGGTGCAAATGTGTTAGTTCCTTTTAGCTGGTAGATTTTTACTCAGACAATTAAAACCAGAGGCTGACCATGACCAGAAGAGGGAAGTTTCAGCTGTTTGGCTCAATGTTTAGCTTTTCCAAGCATATCTGTGTAACCTTAGTCAAGGTATGTTGTTACTTTTTGTGCCAATTTTCCACATAAACATCTTCTTCAGTTTCCAACTTTGCTGTAGCCTTTTGGAAATCAACCCCTCCAAAAAAGGAAATGTTTTTTATTCCCATTAGGAAGTGCTCAATAGAACAGGAACACAGTCTTAGAGGATACAACAGGATTTGACCTCAGTTCAACTGCAATAGCATAATAGTTGTGTATGGCAGGTGTTTTCAGTGTATGTATGGATGTACAGGTACTTTAGGGGAAAAAGTCGTACTGTGGCTTCTACACCTCCGTGTCAGTAATGGAATGTAATCAGGTTGCCTTGTACATGAGGCTTATGTGACCTTTAGATGGTACAAAACTGTCTATTAAAGTCAAAAGTCTCCTTGTATTAAAAGTGAAATGTTTGGCTCAGTTGCCAATTTTCTAAGACTTTCTGAAATTGTTCTTGGGGACTAGCTCCTTTCTTGTTGGTGCATAAAATAACTACAGAGTCACCACAGATGCTATTGTGCATATTGCTTGAGAAAATGTCTTTCATTCTTCATTTGTTCTGAAAAAAGCAATAGCACTAGAGAGCCCTCATCCCTGTCTGTAATAATCACATCGTTTCACTCACTCATAGCTGGTGACTTTTCTAAATATTTTTGATCAATAGAAAGAAATGTAAAAAATCAGTAGATTGCAGCTTGTAGCTGGAATTGATAGATAGTTTAGGTGGCAGGCTTTGAACTCACTTGGCAATCAGTAGTTGAAAGAAATTACCTTACTTCCATAGCTAGGATCTTCTGCCAAATTTACCCTGTTCACGTCTAAATCTCTTACATATTTTAAAGGATTAAAGTTAAAGATGAGATTAAAAACAACCCTCTTGGCTTCAAAAAGAGAACAGAATTCTCTCTACAAGCATAACTGACAACCTCCCATGAGAAAAACAAGTAAAACACTAAAGATGTTTCCCCATCTCCTTAACCATTTATTTTCCTTTTTTTTTAACGAGATGTCTCACTGAGATGCCTCTTTAAAATATGCTGTTAGACCTTACAAAAAGGTTATACTTTATGATTTGACATACAGTATTTTTCTTCCTTTGAACTCTTCTTTGAATCCTTAATTCTTAACAGTGTAGTTAATTCTGCATGTTGTGGCAGAATTAATTGTGTTGCCATAACATCACTTTCCCCTAATAAATTTTCCACTGTGGGGATTTCAGCACTTCAAAGACGATACAACATACCTTTTGCTAACCAGATGATAAGGTTTCGTCTATGCAATGGAGCCAATGATTATTTTTGAACCAACATATAATTATGAAGACACAGTGAGGGAACTTTCAACGTGCTCACAAGTGGCAGAACTAAATGCAAGTAGAAATGTCATGTTGGGGTGGAGGTTCAAAGTTAGCATCCAGTCTTCGACTCTGCAGCTGCTATAATTACACAACTCTGTAAACTGGAATCATTTATCCTCTGCCAACTGCAGTAATTAATTTTCTCTTCAGTCAGTGGAGGGGGGATTGATCTTTCCTTTGTGAAAGTCTTTCTCACGCAAATACCACTTTGCTCTTCTATGTTTCCAGTTCTGGAAATTTGTCCTTCTATGTAACAGCTATTAAAGAGTGGGGTTGCAGCTTCCTTGCCAGTGTGTTCTTGTCTGTGATGAAAATGAAGATCTGAAGTACAGAATTTCATCATAAGACTTAATCACTACCTTATTGTGGAATTAGGGTGGCTTGGCTAGTAGCAAATGTGCAAATCTTTAGCTGATTCTAATAATCAGTAGAAGACAGATATTTCTTCTGTCTAAAGGCCTCTTGAAAATCTATGAAAATTATGCGTGATTTACATCGCATTCATAATGTGTGTCTCCATTCTCACACTGCCCTTACTATCTAAATAAGCGGCAATTCAGGAAGAAATCTTGCATAAAAAAAGCCATAATCTGAAAGTCAGGGATTTATCCTTAGAGATCAATTTTCATCTGGGCTTTAGCTTCTTTATAATTTTTGGTTGCTGCAAAAGAGCCATTGCCACAAAACTAATGCCTAATTGATATTGTGTAGGAGAGAAGTCTAAGCTGTGATAGGCTTTGTGTTGTATTACTGTCCTAACTGATCTGGAGTTAAGGACAGAGGCTGTATGTACTTGTGAGTGGCAACACGGTGTGCCTCTGCAGGATGGCCAGTGTTCCTGGTGGCCTGGAAGCACCTCCAGTCAGTGACAGTGAATATATGATGAAGGTTTCTGTTGCTTGTAGTTGAATTGATCTCTCACAGACCACAGAATTATTTCTGTGATATGGATTTATTATCAGCAAGAATGGGCTCATGCTTACTTTCTGAAGGGCTGCTGGTTCTAAATATGTGACTGGGCAGGAGTCAGGACTTGTAGGCAGGGAGGATGGCATCTGACTTTTCCAGAGCCCTCACTGTTGTCCTTCCACTTCAGGAAGGGGCATTTCAATGATGGAGTGTGGGAGACCTCTTTGTTATCATTACCCATGCTCTGCCTGTCCACAGAGAATATGGAAGACTTCTGTCTCATGACTGTGCATAGAACCCTTCTCCTAAACAAGAACTTTCTCAGGTTTTGTTTGGTCTTAAATATTGTATTCACTTGGCCTTTCACACACTATCTCACACTTTCGGGGCCAGATCTTCCATTGCAGTAAAGCTTTCGGCATTTTTCTGGTGGCTTGTTGGGTTCTGGTGAATGCTGACATGTAAGCTGCTTTTAACTGCTCTGAAGCTACTTTATCATCCCTGGTGACTTGTGCTACTGGACTATACCAGACTCCAGCTGCCACAGATTGCTCACCTGTGGTGGTAGGTGAAAACCCAAGGGAAGGTTTTTATCCCTCCTTGTAGCTGAAGTTGTATTTTACTTATGCTAGTGATCCCCCAGACCTCTAGGACCTGATCTGCAGTTTACTGTGATTCCGAGTAAGATACAGTGCAGGAAGGATCAGAGCCAAGGCAGAATTCTTCATTGTGTTATCAGTATAAGGATGGGTCATTTAAAAGGTTTGTCTTTCTTCCTTTGCTAGTGACTGGTCGAACCCTTTCTGTAGTCCTCTGCAAATGATCCAGTGCTCCTGAAAGATTGTTTTGTGGTAAGCAAGAGAAAATAAAATTGTAGGAGTTAGAACACTTGTAGTGTAAGAAGTAAAAGAAATATTATTTTTGCTTTTTTTTTCTTTCAGCATCTATACATCAGCTATTTATATATATTAGTAAAACTACTGTATAGACAGTGAAAAAGATGGCCATTTAAATAGAAGTAAAATAATGTTTACCTTTTGATCATAAAGGAGAAATGGGGGATTTCTCTCCAAAAAGAAACTCACTATACTCCAGTATGAGATATTTGATAATCCTTCTTTGTATCAGAGTTTACTACACAGTTAAAACACATCAAACACGATCAAGCTACATTTATCAGCAGAAAACAGCTCAAGTAAAATTATTAAAAATCCTTTGAATTTCAAAGGTAGGAATACAGCGTGTTCCTTTGGTGTTTAACTTCATATGGTGATGCAGAATAATCTGCTTCCAGGCCTTGATCTTTGCATATTTATACTTGCTTTATTGGTGTTGGGGGTTTTGTTTGTATTTAATAATTATGCAGCTCAGAGTGGTTGTTGAATGCATTTCTGGAAGTTTTGTAAAAATCAGTATCAGTTTGGACAAGCAAAGCCTGCATATTGTGACAGTAGACATGCATTTGAAATCAATACATTACTTGTATTTGGGAAGCCTGGAGCAAAATCCTCAGGTGGGGTAAATCACCATAGCTCCTTTGACTTCCATGAGATAAAGCTGATTTTCACCAGCTGGGAATCTAGACTTTGTTTTGGTTTTCCATTTGACTAAACTGAGACAAAAGCAAGGGAAATGTTTTATAGATACTTAGTTTTCCTGAAAAAGAAATTAAAAAAGAAAGAAAAAATCTGAGGGGGGATCGCAATAAATGAACATCTCTGACTGGAACAAAGGAATAGAAGAGAGGGGCTAATTGTTTAATTAGTAAATGTCTGCTTGGTTAATGACATATTAATGAGTTTTTAAGACAGTCATATCATTTACCATAAAAGACCCATGTGCGTATCCCTGGATGTACTGTATAATTAAGTAATGTGACCCATAGGAGTTCATCATTTAAAAACCTGTCAGCTGTCTCATGTTTGGTAGCAGATGAGAAAGCTCCAGAGGGGCTCACCAGGAGGACTCAGTTAGGTGTCCAAAATATCTTGCTGTAAAACAATCTGTTAATCTGTCAGCAGCATGGTACCTGTGCATAAAGACAATGTGGATTAGGATCTGCCCAGAAGTCTATTGAGTTTTGTTAACAGAAAAGTTGTTTCTGTGAGGTGGTGGGTCCCACAGGCTTCTTCCTCTCAGTTTAATTCCATCATCTATAGGAACTGAGCAAGTGAGGTGCTTCTTCAAGGTGCTGGCCTTGAGATGTGAATTTTACCCAGCACTGATGCAGTTCATTTTATTCTCTAGCTACTTTATCTCTGCTAGTCAGAATTTATCTTTGGTTGTAGATCTGATTAAAACATGTACTGTACTCCTAAAGAATTCTTCAGGCTATGACAACAATGTATATCCATCTAAAAATTTTCCTCCTTCCTTCTCCTGCACCCCACTCTAGGGCAGCAGCAGGCATAGGGGTGTTTTAATCACAAAATGTATTCTTTACCCTTTTCATATCTGGATACCGCTTTGTGGAGTGTTGCAGCAAACTCCTTGTTCCTTTAGGTTTTAAGATGAAGGTGTACATTAGGAAAGGTGTGGCTATTGGAAACTACTTGCCTGTACTTCAAAGAGGGGTCTCAATGCGAACATGTATATAACTTCATACACAAATATATTTCATACCTGGGAACCAGATTTGAAGGTTATCCAAATTTGGGGTGAGCTTTATGCGCAGGAGATGTGGGCCTAATATTTATACTTTCTCTCAAAATGGTCTTAAGCCATTGAAAGAGCATGGGCAAAGTACTGCATGATAGGCAGAGAATGCTAATTGCACGCCTAATTGATCCAGATATGCAGATCTGATGCTGATCAATTATGCAAAATGTGTGGTAAATCTGATACATCGGGGGTTATAAGCAAACGTGATGAAAGCACTTTTAAATCATGGGATTTTGGGCTTGGCTTGGCGTGTGGGTGTATGATATCCTGGAAGAGCATTCTCATAATTGCTGCTTCCTTTCCTCAAACGTTTTTTGGAGGGTTTACAAGAGGGCACTGTCTCCAGACTTCCAGGCTTTAATGCAGGGAATCCAAACAGAGCCTGCAAAGAGATGGCTAGGTCTAACTCTACTGTGCTGTTCTATCAGTAATTTGGAGTCTGGTGCTAAAGAGACTATAGGCACATCAAGAAAGGTCTTTGGTTTCCATAATACATGCTTAGCAAGTTGCAAAAATATCTGTGTAGAGAAAAACATTAAGGAACATTGAAACAGTTTTTAATTTCTTTGTGTTAAATTTGCATGATTTTTTCCATTTTTTTTTTTTAATTGGACATGTATGACAAAATATTGTAGTAGTAGTTGTCTAAGAAAATATTATATTTCTAGAAGCAGGTTTTGTTCAAATTACTAAAAGCTTTTTTTCCTATTTTCCATAAAAATAAATACATATATATGTGGCAGAAAAATAATTCCAGGAGTTGTAAAATGAAAATTGTGGCTTGTTGTGAGTCTTGGTATCTGGGAACTGGATATGTTTTGAGGTTCTCCTTTTTAGGGCACCCCTTCCAGTCTTTTCAGGTTTGGTGATGAAATAGAAGTAGACAAAGGAGCTAAGCTTCTTTATCATATGTGTAAACAAAACCAAAAATGCTGCTACCTTTGCAGTAGGGATGACTGACAAGACAGCAGAAGAAGCTAAATGGATCATTTGTCTGAGTCACTACTGACTCAGAGTCATTGTTATATTCTAGTATTGCCTTCTGAATTGTACTTTTAGAAAGCCATTTCTTTGTCTTGTTTGGTTTTTTTGTTTTTGTTTTTTTAATCTTTTGTGAGCAGATAGGTTGTTTGAGAGAGAGTATTTGAAATATAGGCCCTTCCCCAAAGATGGACATTGAGCACATGAACATATAACACTTGAATTATGTCTATCCACAAGCGGAAATAGGAGAGCACTCAATATAACACCTGTCCCTAATACATGGTGTAGAGGTCACAGGCAGAAATCATACAGACCTTATAAATTTTTAAATTTTTTTTCCAATTTGTTTTTTTGGCAATGGTAAGTGAAGTACCATTGCTCCTGATAGATGAAGTTTGAGAGCAAATATTACACACCGACTGAGGGCTTAATTCTGATCTCCCCTCTGCGGGTGTGTATCATTAATGATTCATTGCATATTTTGAATAATAAGCTGTCTGCATAGCAGAGGGCAGGACATAGTCCTAGGAGACTATTGCATGTGTGATGCATTAAGAATGTTATTGAGAATGTATAGCTTATTAAAGTAGTTGTCTTGGGTTGAGTCACTTTTGGGGTGCATGTATGTCTATTTATCTGAAAATTAGAGAAAATTAAAAAGGCATCTCAGAAAACATTTTACAGAATGAGACTGTAGAAATACAATTTTAAAGGAAAGCTATTTTTTTTAAAAGACATGAAGCATGACCTTCACCTCCTAAGTTAATAACATTTGAGCAAAACTGACAAAATGTTTGTTTGCCTGTTCTAGTTCGTTTAGATTCTTTTATCTGTTTAAAGTGTAATCTCCATCTTGTAAAATGAATGTGAAAATTAAGTGACTTTGGCAACACACTGCTTTCCTGAAATGATAACTATAATGAAAAAGGAATAATATTTTGTTTGTCAATAAAATACATTCCTGTGTAAGAGAACAAGCAGAACCTTGGAAAGTTTCTGCATGTATGATCTGTACAGAAACATTTCCAGACTCAGTACTCTGTGTGTGTGTAATGTGCACACATATCAGACTCTCAAAATGTTTGTCCTCTTATTGTCAAGTAGGTATGGTTACAGAAAAATAAAACTAAAACAAAATCCCCAGACTATTTTTTTTTCTTTTTTTCCTCTTTTTTTTATTTCTTCTTTTTCTTTTCCCGTCTGTCTTTCAACAAAGCTAAGTATAGCTAACTTCTTAGCTTTGGGTTGAGTTACAACAGTCTGCCCGAGCTGAGGATCTACCTCATAGTAAGTATGGTGTGGTCTGTTAAAAGAGCATTTTAATGCAGTGTTATTCTACATTCTATTGTACCTTTAATGTATTTGATCATACTATGATTATGCATATTATATTTTGACTCTGGTATAAATTATGATTATGCAATACAAAGCTTCAGGGATGTAATCCTAGCATGACTGAGGTGAATTCACACTCTCAGGTCAGAAAATTAAAACATTACAGCTCTAAAAACTGTATTCATTTCATGTACGTACAAGAAAATGCTCTTTCTAAGAAATATCTTCAATTTTTCAACTCTTTCCATAAGAAAACCTTGTCAGCCTGCTTTAGGAACACAGCAGGACTGTCGTGTCCAGATTGGAAGGTGAAGGCTTTTCTGCTTTCTCCATGCTGTTGGCTGACACTGAGAGTGAAGGAAAACAGAAGGGCAAATAAAATAGAAGTGTAAAATACAGTGGCTGTTACCCTTTTACCCATGCCTCTCATTCTCTAACCTCTCTTCAAGCACAGGCAGAAATCTGTTATTTATAAACAAAACTTAGGCATGTGGGAAATTGGGTTTGATCCAACCATGCACATGTACCTTGAAGACCGTGGCTAGCCAAGGGTAGTGGTATTGTAGTTACATTGTGCAATTCTAGTAATTGCTTGAAGAATACATGTGAGGAAATGTTTTGCTTGAAGAAAGTCATGGACCCAGGCTTTGGCATTCTTCCTGACAGGATGAAACCGTGAAAGAAGTAGTTTGTCTGCAGTAGAGCAGGGATATTTGGTCTATTGATGCTCCCATTTTCTAGTTCAGTTTCTGTACTGGGAATATTTGGCGGTAAATACTATCTACACACTGGTATGTGTGGATTTATTATATTTACTTCTAGCGTATCTTATTGTCTGTTATGTGTACAATATACATAGATAATAATAGAGTAAAAAGAAATGCAATTGTGTGCATACTGGAGTAGATAGTGTTGCCTGTGCTGGGAGGAAGGAAGGAGGGTTATTTGATCTGTGTTTTAAGAGAGAGTGATACTGTGAAGTTTTTTTAACTTTGTAAGCTTTCCCTTTGAGGGAGATATGTGTGCAATCTGCATGCCTGGCTAGCTCTTTGATGATAAATTTGGACTCAGTTTTTAGTCAACTACAAGAAGGTGCCAAAAGCATTGGCATCTGTTTTAGAAAATTGGCAGTGTTTCCTTGGCTGCAAATTTCTTTATCCCGCCTCATTACTTTGCTCCTATCAGCTTTTACCTGCATGAAGAAAGACCAAAAGAAAAAGGCAAGAAAACACTTTAAAACTTAAGTAGCTATTACAACAACAGAGCCTAAACCACTCAGGGTGAAGATTCTATAATTTCCACTCTTTACACATACTAGGTGCAATCAAACAACTTGAAGCAATAACACAGGGGGAAATATGTTTTACATAACTTGACTTCCAAATAACTATTATCCCTTCAAGGCTATTTGTTTTCCCAAGAATCCTGCTGATTATAGGCTCTATGTTTAAACCTGTTTCAGATGATAACCTAGCTAAACCCTGGCATCCATTACACTAACTGAATTGTGGTTGCTATGAATGAGAAGGAATTATGGGTTTCTTCTGCATGCAGAAATGTTGTCCTAGACTAGTGTGGTGATACGAGGCACTAATTCCAGGACATCACAAAAGACGAGGTGAAACCTCAGTAGCTGAAGATCAGGAGCAGAAATCTTGTGGACTTCAGTGCAGCCAAGCCGTTGCCCCTAGAATTTACAAGTGATTCTTCTAGTTGGCTGCCTGTGACTTTAGATCCTAAGAAGGAAACTGTTTTTGTTTAATGGTGAACAGGTTCATGGCTTAGTTGGTCTTCTCATGTTCTGCTTTATTTTTAAAATATTTTTAGTTGCTTTTTTCCCCCAAGATTTCCTTTGATCGTTTTGAAAATATGAGGTAGAGTCATGTTCTGATCTGAATTAGGTGACAAAATAAATGGGACATGCTGTTCTTAATCTATAACTCATTGTCTAAAGAGATCTAAAATCATCTAAGCAGATCTGAAGTTATGAGATCCTAGAAAGCTGTCAAGAATCTAGCCTCTGTCTTTTGTAATAATATGTAGTCCCAAGGGAAATCACATTCACATTTCATGCTCCTTGCTTCTGTCTGGAGCTGGCAGAGACTGGATGTTTCTAGGAGACGAAATATCTCAGGTTTGCTTGTAAACTGTTAGTTTTTCTTGTAGGGCTGTCAGTGCAGAGCAACTTAGGGACATAGTGCAAATACCAACAACCCTTACTGATGGTGTTTGTCTGGCTCTCATTTAGTTCAGAGCCCAAATCTCTCTTTACCTGAGTTTCTGAGGCCTGTCTTGCATTGAATTTATGATGTTTGAAGGAAGTTGTTTTGGAAAGAAACTCACAATGCATTTTAGTTCCTGGAAGCTGCAAATCTCTATAGCAGTAATTTCTAAGGTGTGAGGGTTTTCTCCTAGTCATTCTTCATTCCTTCCTCTCCCTCTCGCTCTTTCTACAATGGAAATTGATTCTACCTTATCTCCAGAGCAAGTTGCATCCCTAAAATGGGTGAATCCACAGATGGATAATGTTAAATTTGTGGTAGAGAGTAAAGGACATGTGAATCAACAAAATACAAATAACAAATATTATAATTTTTACTGTACATATTTCAAGAAATATGTTATTTGAAAATTTTTTCTGCAATTATTTGAATATTTACAAGGGTAACAACTATAGGTAAAGAAAATAATTTAATAAGCATATTTTTAATATTAGCAAGAGCTTCACTTATATTAACATGCTGTATCAGTACTAGGATATCTCTGTAGCTTTCACTTTCCATATTGCCAGTTTAGGTCCTTTTGTTAAATTATGTTTTCTAATAAGAAAGCTGAAAAAAATTTTAAAGACTCATGTTAAGTATTTTTTTCCTCATGCTTTAAAACACTAAAAGTATTTTTTGCAGTCATTTAAGAACCACTACTACATTCACTCCTCACTGCAAATGCACTACCACATCCATCTTGTGGTAGTGCCCAAGATATAAGTCATTAGAGCAGCTCTGCAGTAAGGAAGAAAACATAAGGAGTCAAAGAATCATAATTCACACCTTCTGCAGTACAAATGGCCTGCCAGGTGATTTAAGAACTTAGAGCTGTATAGTTTAACTTGGTCAGGGTACTAAGGTAAAACCCAGACTTCTGCACATTTGCTGGCATTTGCAGTCACTGGCTTCATGAGTGGTATTAGAGATGCTTAATATTATCTGATAAATTGTGTACACACCTTTATTGCACCAAAATATCATTGGCTTTTCCAAGAGTATGGCTTGATCAAGGATTAATTAAAATGATCTCCTATGTCTCTTTGCCTGGTAGTAAAGCTGGTAGTGTATTAGTGTTGTGCATGAGTATACTTATGAATTTGTAAGTTAAACATTTAAACAGTTTGAAATGCACATGTGAAAAATGCTAATGCCTAAATGTAATTGTTAATGACTTAGGTGACTCATCCAGCTTCATAAGAAATAGAGCTGAGGGACTAGAATAAGAAAAAAAGTGTTTATAGGCATATATACATGTATATTTATATAGTGGTTAAAAGGTTAATTCTACTTATTGAATTTTATTTCGTGGTTGAAATTTCTTTATGTTTAGACGGTATAATAATTAATAATAGTCTGATACTAGGTAGTTATTGGCACTGTATTCATAAAAGGGATAAAACCACTGAGAGGCTGTTTCCTACTGTGCATGTATTCATCCACTTGTGAGTGGAGCATTGAGAAAGAGCCCCTTAGATGGGCATAAGAATCCCTGACTTGCATATTTTTATAAATATCTAGAAGAGTGGGGAGGGAAATTTTCCAATGCCTGAGTTCATGGGGCATTGCCAGTTTGTCAGTCTATTAATTGTGTTGTGGTTTTGTTTGTTATTTGGTTTTCTGCAAATATCATGTCTTTCCATAACCCTTTTAAGCATTGTTGAAAGTTTCTCAATGGGTTGACTGATCTGCTGAATTGTTCAGAAAGGTTTTATACAGTCTTTTTAAAACCACAAATACATGCACATCTCTGGATTATAGAACAAACTCATAATAGGTGGTGGGGTTTTTTTGGTGGCTGGTTTTCTTGGGGGGCGAGGGAGGCGGGAGGGAAGGAGGGGAGGATTTGTTTGTTTGTTTCTGGAAGTGTTTCTGTTTTTTGTTTGTTTGTTTAGGGAAGCACACCTCAGTAGATTGAGTACTGCCTTTCCAGACAGTGTTGGCAGGCAGCACCCAAGTACTGAGTGCTTAAAAAAGTGGTACATCCTCATTTTTGTTCATTCCAGCTGCAGTGTAGGCTTGAGGAAAGAAGTGGAAACTTTACACTCTTTTCCCAGATTCAATAAAGTGACATTTGATGCTTAGTGCACAATTCCCTCCTGCTTCTTTTTTGCCTGGTCTCTTTCATGTGTGCATCTCTTAAGACAGAATTACCGAGAGACTTTTGTGTCAAGAAGGTCAAGGTGTTGAACTTTAAGGGGTATCAATCACAATTGGATGGCAGCCCAGTAGGAGGATCTCTTAATAAGGTGGAATAAGAAACTTTTTAGTCTCCTTAAAGGCAATACTTAAAAATGTGTGCTCCAAGGAAACAGTCTTTGATTTAGCATGTTTTGTGTCCTGCTTTTCAGAACATGCAGGCCTTAGATCTTTGGATGATTAAACTATTTTTAGTAGCTGAGAATTCTTCTGAATTTGATTACAGTTTCTTTTGTATTTAACCTCACCTGGAGGGGGGTGCAGCTGGGGATTTTTCTTCTGTTAGTTTTTTGGTGTGTTTGCTGGAGCTGTGTCACTTTCTCCTTTGTTCATCTTAATTTCTAGCTATTCATATTAATTTCTACTTATCAGTAAGTATGACATAACCTCTGAAAGTCAGAAACATGGAAACGGTCCTTGTTCACTTGATTAGCCAGGCTGGGTAGCTGATGAAGCAGGAACTCCTCAGTCACAGCTGAACTGACCAATAGAAAAGTGAAATTGTTCATCTCTTGTAAGAAATAAACAATGACAATTTTCTCTATCGGTTTCTTCTCTCATAGAGACATTTCTATATATTAGCTTTATCTTTAAATGTTCTGTGATCACACAGACACTAATATTTTCTTGTAGAAATTTGTCTGTTGTTGCCCCTAAAAGCACCCAAAGCTGCAAAATAAAACAAATGTGAGGCTAGTAAGTTTTAAAGGAACATAGCCAATATAAAATGTAACATCTTTAGACAAGGACTGATTTGTATTTTGTATATAGCTGTATATATAAGTTGGCTAATTGAAGCTGGCACACCACCACCCTAAGGAAAGATGAACAGCTCAGCAGTGGATGTATCTTCTGCTGCTTAACTCTAGACTTTACAGCACAATCACCCTTTTATGCCTAAAGCTCTGGGGGGAGATATCATTGCTGTCTTTATATGTCAGGAAATAAAAGCCAGGAAGGAAGAATGAGCAACACTGACATAAGAATAAATGGATATAAAACAGCCATAAATTCATTAGAATGGAAATTAGAAAGTCATTTCCATTCTATTTGAAACTTAGGTTCTGGAACATCTCTCTGATAGGAAGAGGGGAGTGAAAAAAAAAAAAATCAACACAAATACCACACCAACAAACCCCAAACCTTCTAACTCCTTTAGAAGTTAGAATGAAAAAAAATGATAGTAGTAATGTAATGCCCATGCCTGGGCTTCAGTTGTCTGACTTAGCAGCTGGGATAGCCTTGGTGGCCTGGAAAATGTCATCCAATCCAGTGCTCCTACTGCTCATTCCAGTGAAATCCCTGACAATGTTGACATTCACTGGATCTCTACCACTTCCTGTCAGTGAGAGGTAAGCACTGTGCAGCATCTAGAAGCTGACCTGTTGAAAATCATTATGTAGATTGAATGAAAAAAACAAATGCAAGAAATTTTCTTATTTCAAGGCTTACAAATCACATGGTGATTTTTTCACTTTTCTCTCCAGAACCTGGAAGAGTCCAGGGGGAGCAGAGGTGGGGAACACAAGCCCTGAAGCTGTGACCTGCATATATGTGTGACTGTTAATACAATACTAAGATATCAGTCACGAAATGGTGATTATCTTCTTAACATCTATTCATTTAAAGGAATACAAAATGCTGTAATTTGAGTGGCAGCTCTTATCCATAAAGCATTATTCCCTCTCTTGAGCTTTGATTAGATACATCATGTGCCATTAGATTCCACTGCATTACGTTTAATTTCTCTTCCACAAAGTAATAGTGCCATACATTAAAGTTAAACCTTAAAAACATTAAAGAGAAAATACTTTAACCTGCATTAAGAGTGTATTTAGCTATCCATAAAGCTTTACTCTTCCCTAAAGATAAATACCCAGACACTTAAATAGACACAATACTTATGCTAAAACAAATAGATTCCTATAATAGACTACCTTTTTTTTTTTTTTTTTTTCTAATGAGTGCCAGGCTTGATAAAATTATACTGTAAAGAAAGTCTGTTGCTATAGGAAAACCTGTCATCTGACAATTCCCAGGAACCCCTCTGCTGCTCTTAAGTCTTTTTCTCTTTGGAGAACTGCCAAAATGCACTTTAATCCAAAATACTTTAAAGACTTTTGGGTTTAATCCAAAGTCCATTGAAGTCAGTGGAGATTTTCAGTGCCTTCAATGGGTTGAACAGGCTGTTGAAACAAGCTGAAAGCTGACATCTCATTTACTTTGGGGATACTGTTATCTTATTTATGTAGGTTAAGAGTAATTATAGGTAACATAGTGGGACAAACCCTGCAATCCTTAGATAATTCCTATTTAAGCTCAACTACTGTTTGAATCACGGATACAGATGAAAATATTCTACTTTATTCTTTAATTAGCAACAATAACCAAAGGCATAGATCTTTAATTTCTCATTAACTGTTGGTATATCAGGCCAGGTAAGAAGCAGATATGGAAAAAAATGTGTTTTGGTTTTAAATGTTTGTTGCCAAGAAGCAGTGTTCAGAGGATTATGGCATTCATTTTCTTGCCTAATAAGGTTTTATGCCACGCCCTTAAGCACATTTCTGAAGTATCTTTAGGAACAGTTCATAACAACAATAGCCTAATTTTTCTTTCCTCTCTGAGGCGGTTGGTGCTCTTGATTTTTTAATTTCCTTGCTTACCTACTTTTCTCTTTGCCTGTGACTTGGCACACTGAAGCTGGTGCAAGTGTGCTGTTGCCCTAGTGCACTTTTGACAGCAGGGAAGGTAAGAAGAGGATGTCCAAGTGTCCTGGGCCAGGATGGATAGGAACAGCTGTCTTTTATTCCCACTTCTGAAGTAGTGCACTTTTATCAAATTCCCAAATCCCTCCAATGTTTCATCCCTTTCAGTTCCTCACTCTGAAAGGAAAATTCATGGGATACTCTATAAAAAAAAAAAGTCTATAAAGTAACTATCATTTTAACCTTCCCTTCCCTTCAAAGAATCTTGCGTTTTGACAATTTACCTTTTTGAAGAGAACTATTAAAAAAAAAAAAATATACTGGAAAATTTCTGATCAGATTCTATCTGAAATCCTAGTGTCCCCTAAATTATTTTCACCTGCTCTACTAATGACAATGTTCACCTTAATAGTTTTGGACTGATAGCCTGTCCAGACTATTCTGTCAATCTGCTGTAGCTTTCAGCAAGTGCTATCAGGTTTATGTGATTTTGTTTGATTAAAAAATATACATATTTGAACCTGTCCTATCAGCAGCTCTCTACCTTTCCAAAACCTGTCAGAGACTTGACTATTCTTGACTGATTCTATTCTTCCAATTAAGAGATACTACCCTTTAATTGCACAGGAGTACCTGAAGTGAGAAGAGTTGCTCAATTTATTCCTGATTTTCCGGTTACGGCATACAAGAAAGAATCCTCAACAGATTTTCATAATTTAAAATATTTTACTTGGTCTCTTTTGTAGATGGCAACATCAATACTACTGTTTGTGTCACTAAAATCTATATCAAAGACACAAATTGTGAAGATACAACTGAAGGCATTTTTCCACAGGGATTCCTAATTGTATTTTCTTCTGAAATGGATGCATTGATGTTCATACATGCATATACAAAATCAGAAGGAAAAAAAAAGGGATGACATTTTTTAAACTTTAATTTTTCATATTTTCTGGCCATGGTTAAAATGAAATTTTCTGATACCAGTCAATGTTATTTACAGAATAGCCAGGAAAAAAAGGGCAAAGAAAAGGACAATCACTCAAATCATGACCGCCAAGTGTTTTTCAAATATGGTCCTTGTCAAAAGGGCTCAGGTTCTTGATGGGCAGAAATATTTCATGTTTCATGAATTATTTTTGCATTGTGTCTACTGGTGACTTTGTGATTTTTTTTTTTTTTAGGCAAATGTTAGCTCTCTTATGGTTGCCACTGTTACAGTAATGTCAATAGGAGAGAATTACTTTAACAAAGCCAGTGTCAATAGGAGCTGGAAAAATGTTGCTTTGACAGATATTGCATTATATCACCTCTGCTGCATCATGGCTGCTCATCACCTTGTGCAGTGAGGCTTTAGGCATGATTTACAATTTGATGACTTTAGTCATCGTTTGATGCCATCAGTAGGACTCTGAAGAGATATCCTGATCAAAAAATGATATCTATCCACCTCAAAGGGCTATAGTCCCCACGAATTAGCCACTCTTAATACTGGCTTTGTGGACACCCCAGATCAAATATAGAGTCTTCATCATAATTTTTGAGGGCTACCAAGCTTCCTGAGAGAAAGCCTCCATACAGTGTGGATCTATATAGCTCCACAGGAAACTATACTCTGAAGAGACTTATGGGCTAAAAGTTAGAGCTAACCCAGGTGTTTTAGAAGTTACTTTTAAAATTCATATGGGTTAATCACACATTTAACACTGGTGTGACGAAGAAGGCATTTGTATCATTTGTTAGTTTACTGTAAGATGGGTTAACATTAAGCATGATTTCAGCAATACGTGGTGGTTTTGGCTGTATAGAAATATTTTACCAGCTATAGAAATGCTGGTCCCTAAAGGTACCCAGTGCCTTGTATGTAGCTCATAGGATTTTGGCCAACCTTAGACCTCTTCCTGAGCAGATTAAACCAAGTCATAAAAGGAGATAACTGTGCTCGAACTAAGTGTGTTAGACCAGTTTGATGTGAGACCTAGATATTTACTTTGTTTTAAATCCGTGCTTTGGCTTTTTATGTAGAAGAGGTATCAGGAGCAAGCAGACTCAAAATTTAGCAGAGCAGACATGCCAATAGCAGCCAGTTGATAGAGCATTGAACTGGAGTGGTAAATGAAGGAAACATGTTTTCCCTTTTTTCTAGGATACTGAAGGAATACTATTTGGTGATGTTTGTTCAGCATATGTTCCTCAATAGGATATATGTCTCCAGAGATCTCATTAGGATATTTTATTACAGTACATGTAACAAAACTTCAAAAAATAAAAACCATTATGCTAGTTTATTTCTACAGTGTTCATCAAAGTGTTGCTGCTACAGTTTTAGGAAATTTTTCCATTGTTTAACAATTATGGGGATGACACTAATTTTTTGGGAGTAGAACTGTAGAGAGGGAGCTGCCATTATCTAGTCTAACCTTACTCAGAGAATTTTCGATGATACTAGGGAAAACCTCTGTCTACGTGTTGCTGGCAGATACCAGGATGAGGAGCATTTATCCATAGCAGTCAGCTCCATGGAAGGCTGTTTAGAGGAGGAAGACTAGATACTAGTTTCCACCAACTGGACTGGTGGACCAAAAAATGGAGGGAAAAAGCCCAACAAAACAAAACTGAAAACCCAACACAAACCACCCTACCCTTGAAATATTCTCTTTCCTCTGGCTAGTGCCATTTTATCTTGAGGAATGACAAAGAGAATTGCAAACCTAACTGCAAAGTATACAGAGATTACTTCACACATCATTGAAGTATATCCTGTCTCTGGGGCAAAAGCTAGCAGTGGTTTAAGAGCATACAGTGATGCTGTACAGGAATTTCTTTTTGATACAGTTCCAGCTCCTAGATGTAATTTCCCACTATCAAGTTTAGTGATGGTGATGAAGCTAATGTTGCTGTTCTTATTTTAAATGTGCCAGAAGGCTCTTTGATAATCCAAAATATTCTAGGCATCTTGACTGTATCTTAAAATTGAAGGAATCTCTCTTCAGTGAGAGTAATTTCTGTAGAGTTTAATAGGGCTAGGTGGATATAGATAAACCATATTGGCCTATGACATCTGTACCAGTACTGTAGGAGATTACTTTGTCTCTCTGTAGCTGGCCAGATAATTCAAATCAGTCAGTGCTTAATTAGTGATGTGTTCTTTGCAGTAAGACTGTGTTCCAGAGAAGGCCAAGTACTGATTCACTTCAGATGTGAGAGAAATAAATCAGCACAAAGTAGTATGGCTGAGGTTTTGGTGGGTTTATAGGTGTTGAACTGGGGAAGATTGTGGTATTTGATGCACTGTAGTTTCGAAAGAGGGGTTAGAGTTCTCCAGGACCAATCTACACTTGGTGTACAGTGATATGAGTAGTAAAAGACAAAAAGCTGTAAGAGAGAAAATAAAAAATCCTGTCATGACATGTAATAAAAAATGAATCCCACAAGAATTTTGGAGTATTCACTTAATACATTCCATGTGTTGTAACTATGGCAGAACTTTTGAGTCATGAACTAACATTCCCAAGTAATTCCCCAAATTGGACTAACTGGCAGGGATAATTTTTTTCAATCAACATAACTGTATTTATAAAGTTTGACAAACCAACTATAGTTTACTTCAGGCTGTTGTATCTGGTTTCTTATGGTATGTTTCACCAGTTTACTTGATAGCTCTGTTGCACAGAACTAGCCAAATCTAATTTACATACTGGAGGCTCTGTGGTCAACTGGAATTAAGTCTTCGCCTTCTAATTCCGTGAACCTGGATTCACATGTGATGGGAGTTCAATAGAATAATGTGTTTTGTGGTCTCAATTACCACCATGTCACCAGAAGAAATTTGTCCATATTAGACAAACTACTCAGATTTGACGGAATCTAGGGCAATTTGCATCCTCTGATCCAGAGAAGTCAAGTAGTGGAAGAGAATGGCAGGAGTTCAGAATGGATTAACTCTGATCTGGATATCTGATGGTCACAACTGGTACTTGTACAGTAGACACTGCAAGCTTTGTTGATATGACAATATTGTGAGGTGAGTATTCTCATAAAAAAGGACAGTTGTTGAAATTCTTTAATGTACACGTGATGGATTATTTTTTCATCTTCTAGATTTAGGGAATGCCCATCTCTGTACCTGCTGTGATTGCATTTTCTAAGACATAGAGCAATATCCTCTCCAAGGGCAATGTGGATTTCTTCTGGTTCTTCATCAGGACTTAATTACTGTACACTAGACAGCAGAAATAATTTTTTCTCTTGGGGGTCTGTCATTTGGTCTCTTTGGCTGATTTTCTTCAGTTTTCTCAATCACAATAGACACTGTGTATCAGTGACAGTACCCACTAACTTTTGTATCAGCGACTGTAGAGCCTGTAACCATATACCTCTACTATCACCCTTCCTCTGAGAGTGTGTAGACATAGAATAGAAGAATTATAGAAAAATTTAGATTGGAGGGAATTTATGGAGGTCATTTAGTCTTGCCTGCTCAAGGTTGTTCAGCTAGCCCTATTCAGTACTGGATAAGGATGTTCAGGCACTTAGAAAAGGATCTGGAAATTCTCAAGGTGAGATGTTCTCTGTCTCTCCGGGCAACTGTTTCAGTGTTTAGCCATGCTTATTGTGAGCAATTTTTCCATATATATACAATTCATATTTCCCTTGTTGCTATTTGTAACTGTTGCTTTTTGTCCTTTCATTGAAGGACTTTACTTTTTTTGGCCAGCACACTTCTGGAAAGTCACCACCAATTAGTGTCTTCTCCTTCATCTCCTCACTCCTCCTTTCCTTTGGAGTGCATAGAAAGCCTTGTAAGTTTGGCCTTAGACTTTTCTACTGTCAAGTTTTCTTCTGGAGGGGAAAAAATAGCAGACTCCAAATTGCCTTCTTCCATCCCACCCACCCCACCCCCCTTTCTTATCATGGAATGTCTTTACATAAAGGATACAAAATTCCCTATATTTTGCCTGCCCCTTACCAAAATTACTCAACCGATGGAGAAGTGCACTAGCCAAGTGTTTTTAGGAAATATTCAAAGGCAAATGAAACTGAATCAAATCCATACTGCTGAACAGCTCAAGGTAGAGGAGGCAGCGGCATATTTTTGAGGTAAGAACCTCACTTTGGTACCAGTGCAAACCTCGCACTAAAGTTTGTGAAAGTCTACCGTTTAGGAAAAATTTTCAAAGTAACACAGAGACTGCTTGGATGTTTTTCTATATATTCATGGTAAATCTTGATTTGTAATGCAATTAAAATGCTTTTTTATGTAAATGTAATAATAAAAAACTGTAGAAAGTTATGTTTTTGCATAGTCATCTGTAGGCTGAAAGAGAGTCTTTTATCTATGTGATTGTTAATATACCCAGACACAGAATCATATTATGAGATCAGCAGCAGATTATCATGTGCAGGGATTCCATTAAATGCCCTGGAAGGAATGCTCTCTTCTGCCAAAGTGTCATGGTTTAAGTCCGAATGACAGTGTAAAGGCGAAGTGGATTTCGTTCACAGATGCACATTCTATTGGTGGTGCTCGTAGTCTGCTTGTCCCAAACAACTCCGGACCCTTTTGTACTCCTTGATGATCAACAGGCTATTTGCATAGTTTGGCCATCTGCTTCCCCGAGTGCACCAAAACTGATTGTTTGGGACAAGTGTGTCGTCGTAATTCATTTATCTCTGTCATAGCAAAAAGTAGGTTAAAATTCACAGACTTATGCTAGGAACCATGCTAGCTGCACATGACCTGTGCTGGCTGCTACATGAAGTCACCAGGTTCGTTAGCTGACCCCGTCCATGTGGACTCTCAGATCTCTGATGTGGTTGTCCTTTTCTACAGGGTGAGGACACTTGTCCTAGTAATATTTCTTATATTAGTATTTCTACGTAAAATAGAGTTGGCAAATGTTTCTGCCTTGCGTTGGACAAAACCGATTCCTGTTTTGATGAAAATGAGTGGCCATCATGGGTTCATAAAATGCATGTTATCTGGACCAGGTCTTATCTTAAGGATATATATACCAAGAGGGCAAAAAATGAAAATTTTAGCTGAAGTTCTAGGAAAAAAATTAGTTTAAAGGAAGCAAAGAGAAAAAAGAGAAAAAACCCCACAAAACCCCCTAATGCCCTTAAAACACACAACCAGAAAAAAACCCAAAAAGCAAACCCATTCGAAGACCAAACTGGAAACATTGAAAATTACAAAAGAGTCCCCAAACAGAGATTGGAGCCCTGCAGTTGTGGCCTCACTATGGTAAACTAAATCATCTGTACAAGCTGGTTCCAATAAACCATTCAATGTGATAAAGGGATGCTATTATATTACAAAGCCCAGAAGGCTCTGGTACTTCCACTGTCATGAATCGAATAGGTTAAAAGTATTTTAATGCAACTGGCATAACTTTCTTCAGTGAAAACAGAGCTATAGGAAGAAAAAAATATACCCCTTTATTACTGTATACAGTAGGTCACTAGGACAAATTAGAGGGAAGTAATCTGGTTTGTTCCAACCATTCAATACTGTGAAAACAGTTTAAGAAACCATGTAAAAGCAGCTGGGAAGCAAATGATTTTTATAAGAACTCTTATTATAAAAAATTTCTCTTGAAAAATGAATTGCATGTTGTAGTTGAAGGGTCCCTCTCAAGATGCAGTCATGTTTTCTACTGGAGGGAAAGCCCAGAATCAGTCTCTGGAGGGAAGGCTTTCCACCTTACCACCTTGCAGTTATTGTTTCATTCTTTCCTTCTTGGTTTCAGTACTAGTGGTGTGACAGAGGAGAGAGACTGTTGCCTGTGAATGATAATTCCTATTCTGAAACACCCACTCTTCTTGGAGTTCTGTATTGCCTCTGTGGTCATCTGACATTCAGCAAAATAGGATAAAGACAAAACAAAGCCTGTGAGCCAAATGCCAGAATCCTTACTCAAGCTCCATTCCCTTCTTGTTGATGAAAAATGTGTGAGAAGGGGCTGCAAGGGAGAGGAAATCACTGTGGATTTCAACTCCTCACAGCTCCCTCTTGAATTCTCTTGTCAGAGTGGATTTTAAATCCCAGAAACTCCTGGCCTTAAAATGTGAAATGCATATCTTAGGTCATCTGAAGGCATCAAACAATCAAGTATGAATGCTATAGCATTTGATGATTGCTCTGCAGCAGCACATTTCTACTGAATTTTTCTGGGGGTGTTTGTTTATGTTGTATGCATAGAGGGACTGCTGGGCTGGGCAAATTCCTTGGCCATGGGGCTCATATGGATGGGGTGACATAGGTTCTTTGTACAAGGACCAGCAAGGCGTGATTTGTACCCTAATTAATGTAGGCAAAAATCCCAGCATTCCAAAACCCTTGAATTTTTAAATTATTTTCTCTTGAGAGTCATTTTTGCAAACTAGATGGGCTCTGAGAAGGAAGGAGTTACATAGCCAGGATGCCTTAGACATGCTAGGTGATCTGGGAGAACGAGCTCCCCTTACCAGTAAAGCCTTTGGAATTTTTGTTGTGACAGTTGTTGAAGTCACAGGATGCTTGGAGGGAAAGGCTGTAAAGACAAGTGAGGGAAACACTGCTGAGTCAATGCTTTCTGTGCAAAGGAGAGCCCCGAATTTCTGTAGCTCTTCTGTAGCTGTCAGTGCAGCTTCATAATGAAGGTCTAGGGTCTCTGCAGGTATAAAAGGACACAACTCCTCCAAAAGCCCACCCAGCTTTGCCTGGATATCTTGGTTAAAGATCAAGCGTTTAAACACCATGAGGCTTTGTAGAGTACTATGATTTGGGTAAGGTCTCCAGGAGGTACAGTCAGTATAACTCAACACATTTCTAGGAAGTTGCTCCAACAGACATAGGCTGCACAGTTAGTTCTTGGATTTTACTCTAATTCACAGAACAGAGCCAAAAATAGAGTCCTAAAGGCGCATCATCGTGTCAGTTTTATATGCTCAAATTCAGACATTGGCCTCAACTACAAATCTGCCAATGCAATCATGGCAGTTAGTTAGTATCTTATGTTTTCTCATATTAATGATGAAATGAGACCTATCACCTCTCCTTCACCGCATCTCCTTCCCACAAACCCTTGATCCTGTAGTACTTGAGAAAGAGAAACAAATTCAAATATTAAGCAAAACTTCTTGTCACAAAAAATATGGAATAAAAAAAATGACATGAAATGCTCTGTATCATTTACGATGTAATCTCCTGGCAATAGAAAGCTGGCAATGTGCTACAGTCATGCTTTCAATTACATTACTAAGTAATCACACATTAAAGTCTAATGGCAAATGATTCTTTATTCCCAGGGTGCCCTGTCCAATTGTTTTCTAAATTGGTTTCAGGAATAAGAATGCAAGTATGACTGCAAAAATATTATTTATGGTTTGGAAGTCATCTTTCGTATCTTTTTTTTTTTCCTGTGTGCTCTCGGCAGATAGTTCACAATGCAGTTTATTATTTCCCAGTCCATGTTATAGGTTGACAGTTAAGAAATGCTTAAACCTCACGATAAACTCAGTTGGATTGATAGATAGAGTTGTCATATTTTCACTGCCACCAAATATGTTGTTTGTCCTGTAGGAAATTAATAGTTTCTCAGGAAAGACCTGTGTAGGAATTTGGTATTTTTGCCTTTCTCATGAACTTTCATTGTTCCTTCTCAGTGCCTGCAGCCACTGGTGAAAAGAATGTACAGGCTTTGTGTCTTGACAATATTAGAGTCTTCAAATATGACAAAATGTAGGACTTAAAGTACTTTGCTAAATAATAATAATAATAATAATAATAAATACTACTAAAAATAGAAAGTAATTAAATTAATTCCCTGAGGAATAGAGAACATCAAAGTACAAAATAGTTTTTGAAGCTTTAGGAAGGTAAAAACTCAACTTGTAGTGGAAATTCATGCTAAATATTTGAAGTTTGCCTTTATATTGCACTTTGCATGTTGGAAAAGTATACAGCTGACACTTTCTTTTCTAAATATCATTGTGTTTAAACATTTTGGAAGTATTTAATCTCATGATAGTTCTTAATGAACAGGTTTTTTACATTCAACCACATTTTCGCATAGAGCAGAAAAATAAAACACTTCATAAAGTTTAATTAATCAAGCCATCACACATTAAGGTCATTGAAAGAATGCTGTGTCTCTGGTGATTACTTGAGTATTACTTGGTAACTTGCCACTTGGGTACAAAGAAGGAAGAAATGCAGAGCAGGCTCGTGTGAAGATTATGTGCTGTGAGGGCATGAAGAAAAAAGAGGTTATAAAGAGACCTAGTTCCACACGTCTCTCTCCCAGACCCACCTGAAGCAGCCAAGACCATGAACAGCAGCTGTCTTCCCATCAGTGTTCGATGCTCTGAGCATAGAACTTTGGTCTTGAAAAACCTAGATGTTTTGGATGGCCCAAATGGAAGTCTGTTTCCCTATTGACATCACTCCTAATTATGGGAAACTTTTCCATCATCTGTGGTACCTTCACAGAAACAAATCTTTTTGCTGCTTTTAATATCAATGTGCATATATAGTGAGAAACAAAAATACATTCAGAATTTGTATTGCACAGAAAGGTATTTAACAAAGATCGATGTTATGGGCAATGGGAGTTTCTCTTAGTTCTTGCTGCTCTTACCATTTCCACCTCCTGTTCTCCCTGTGCTGTGTGGTGCGTTGCGTGACGTGGAGATATTGTGAAACTGATTTTTTTTTTTTTAGTTTCATTCTTCCTATGCTTTAACACCAAGTGTGTCATCTGGTGGAAAAATGCTGCTACCAGAGACATAGACCCAGCAGGAGCCCAATGTGAGCACTGCCAAGCTGCCCCAGAGCCCAGTATGAGCCCTGCAAGGTTTGATGAATTCTAAATGTTAATTAAGTCAGATGGCTAGTTTTAGTTAAGACCATAAGTGGGTCTGATCCCTGTGAGATTTTGCTATAGTGAAAATGCAAGTACTAGAAATTACATTGCCGTAATGACTTTTACAGGGTCTATACACTGAGCCCCATAACTGAGCCAGTGAAAGAGGTTGCTTGCTCTGTAGGAGGTGTATTATGAAGGCAGCATTAGACCATAGTAAAGATGATGTTTAATATAGAAGTGGGATTGAAATGAGTGGGGTTGTGTTAGATGAATCTGGTTGTTTGATTTGACTGTCTCAGCCTTTGCTTTGTACTGTAGCACTTTATATAATTGCGGCTGTCAGGGCAGACGACCTCTGAGTTTTAGGAAGGAAGACACCATAATCAGTTGTGGGAGAAGAGTTTATCTTGGTGGTGTTTTTCTTAATGAAATACCTGACAATTAGATTAAGTAATTTTCCAGAAGGTACCTGGTGCTCCCCCTTAACTCTCAAATCTGCAAATAAAATGGGTCATTTGAGAAAACTGTTGTGTTTGGGACCCACAGCAGGACAACACTGGTCTTACTTCCTACAGCACTGTGAAAGGAGATGTCTTGTCAATATGTTGTGAGCTATGCAAAGTGGACTTTGAATGAGACTCTTACCGAGACCTTTCACCTAAGTGCTGAATTAAACTTGACAGACCTAAGTAGGATTGTGACTCAGTGCAAGTAGGTAGTCTGAAATAGTCCTGCATTATTTATTTGATTGGTTGGCTTTTGATGTAACATTTTATAGGAACAGTGGATTTTATGTGGTGAAGTGCTCATTTTAAGGGTAATGCTATAAATACTAACGTAAACAAGTGTATGAATAATTCCTTTAAGTGTTTCTCTCTCTGTCTCATAAGTGCTCTTGAGAGACCTTACCATTAACATGCCTTATATTGAGCTATACTTAAGCAGGAAGTCTAGAGTATCTGCTTCTTGCATTTATTGGGTCACTTCTTGACCTGAAACAAGATCAGCTGAGGAAAAACCCTAAGCATAAAAGAATAAGGTTTATAAAAATGGTAGTTGCTGCAAGTGTTCTGTAAAGAATATTTTTGTTGTGTGATTTTAACCTTATCTGCCTCTTCTAGTGAAAGAAGAAGGAGAAGAGAAGAAAATGAGGTTGGAAGTGTTCCAAATACTCTAAGCATAATTTACCGATGCTTGGTTTGTGCTACAAATGTTCAGAAATTAATTAGAAAACTGTCCAAATTCCCTGAGAGTACACTGACATGTTGTCTTTCATCAAAGGTTGTTGCTAACAGTGAGAAATTGTTCTGGTAGAGACTGTATTGAGAGTGTGCTAAGTACTTATTGGTGTATCACTTTATTTAAAGGTCCCCAGGCTTTACAATAATCCTGAGTTTTTGTGCTAGGTGATGTACAAAGAAAATGGGGGACAAGGGAATCGGTAAGGCCCCTTGAAATGTAGAAAATACAAAGAGGAAAACGTGTTTGCAGGATGCCTTTATTCCCATTTTATGCTGTAGTATTGGAGACAGAGTAAGGTTCGCACTGACTGAGGAAGGTGCTTTAAGCACCTGCCTCACATAAGCACCTAATTAATCTCTTGTAAATACTTATGCTCATATCTAAATGAACTAAGATCATGGTCGGTCATCTAAAATCACATTATGTGTCTATGACAGAGGCAGCAGTGAAGACAAGACCTGAATCCCAATCCTGTGGTTTAGCAGCAGTGTCAACTTAACTTTAAATATGAATCCATTGCCATTTATTGAAGCATCTGTATCTCCCTGTCTCACCCTCCCTCACAAGCTCTAGAGAGTTCAACAAGTTTTAACTGTCTTATTGTTAATATCACTTTGGAGTTTTTTAACCTTTTTATATTCAGTTATTGTCTATTATGGTATCAGCAAGGTAAGATCTAGTTCCAGTCTAAAAGCAGTGTGATTAGGGTCAAACTGCACAGGTGCTTGTGTTTTGGAACTCAGTTCAGGTTAATAATTTAACCTTATTGCTGCAGAAATGTGCTGAGTCACAGAACTTGAGTCAGTTTGAACTACAGGGATGTTTTCATGGGTGTCCAGGAGACAGGAGTTTACAAGCTTTGTATTAAAATGCTTACCAACATTTTAGTCAACATTTGGTCTTCCAGCCTAAGCAGGTCTTAATTCCTCTTTTGGTATTAAAAGCATAAAGATTTCACTTATGACTGCATTCAGAGACATTAAAACATTGATTTGGCTTCATAATATATGGGGGATTTAATACATTTTGCATTACTATGACTTCTAAAGAAATATTACACATTAAGACGAAATATGTTTGAGGTCTAATTATCTTATTGTTGTTATGGAATACTTTTTTTACCTTCCAAGAAGGAATTTTGAGAGGAGATTCATAGCAAATGAATGAACTCATGATCTTGGAATAATATAACCTAGGATGGACTTTGACCTCAATAGACTGTGGACAAGTCTCTACATGCATCTTGTATTTTGGATTATGGGGTTCTTGTGAATACCATGTACTTTACTTGAAGTGAAAGATACTTTGTGTTTGGTAATTTTGGATTTCACTCCATAAAGATTAAAATCTATGACACTGAGAAATGGTAAAAGCCTCCAGGGATATTTCAGATATAAGAAAGTGCAGTGAGCCTGTCTATATAACTGATCACACCTTGACTTAGAAGCTTATTCTGAAATCAATGCCACACAACTACACACAATATCAGGGGAAGTCTTCAGATGAAAATATGAAGTTAAGCAGTGTTTAAAATTATAAATGCATGATACTTTCTTCAGATGAAAAGCCAGTTATAGAATAATAAAATTTTTCGTTTCTTTTAATTTAAAGAACATGACCAAAGAGAACTAGAAATTGATTCAGTTGAATTGTTTTCAAGGAATCAAATCACTTATTTTCATGGACTTTCATCCCCTATGTGGATAGGGGACCTTAGCTGGTAAACATACACTTTCATATAAAACATAAGCTGTTATCAAAAGGGGGTTTATGCCCTCAAAATCCCCATGAATAACTTCCTTTTAAAATTCAGTTCAATATATGGTTTTTTTGTTTTCTTTTTTCTTCCAGATTGTGAGTTGAAACATTAATAAATATATACAAAGAATGAAAGAATTAAAAAAAAAGACTTCTGAGCTCAGCTAATTTTTCTTAAACTTTACACAGCTGCTGACAACAATAAATTTTTTTGTATAATGTGCATATATATATGCACAAACATTCTGAGGAAGAAAAAACAAAGACTTGGGTACTGGAAATACAAATGATGGCAAGGGATAGTAATACAAGAAATGGTTCATCAGAGGGTCCGAAAGTACTTCCTTTTCAGAAGTAGTAGTTAAATTAATTAGTCCTGAAAATGTCCTTTAAAATAAAGCTCAATTTAAAGAGGAGTATTAAGAGATCAAAAGTGTTTGTGACCATTTTAACTCATTCCTAAATTCAGAAGAATTTGTTTCTTATTCCCAAATGCATTCAAGGTAATGGTTAATTGTAAGCATGTGGTAAAGCTACATGGGCATGAATACATAACTAATTTTTAAGGGCTCTTGCTGAATAGGTTTGCTTTTCTAATTCAGCTCTGACTGTGGAAAGTCACGATGCATTTTTATTCCACGATGAAAATCAAAATCTCTTAAGTTTACCTGAAACCATTACTTTTTAAAAATTATTATTATTAATATGAACCAGCTCTTTCCTTTAGTTCTGATTCTACTGTCTGCTCATATATTGCTGTAAATCTTAAGTAACTTGAATGAGTTACAAGATTAGATCATTCATAAAACTATACAAAAGGATTATGCTGACTTCATCCTATATACTGTATCTTTTCCTTAACATATGTGATCTGCATTAATTGATTAATTACTGTATGTTTATAGCTAGGGATTGAAGTAGTTATCATGCTTTTGTAGTAACCAATTTCTCTTCTTGCTGATTCTTTTACTCTAGACAATAAAAGAAATTCAAAGTAAAAGCCAATGACTGTATATCCTGTGCATTAAGGTTGCCATTTGGTGTTCTAATTAAAAAATTCTGCCAATTACTAGCGTAATTTCAAACAAAGTTTGATGGAGACCACTAAAAAGGCATTGTCCTACAGCCTGGAGGCAGAGATCCTGTTCAGAAACAATCCCTTTTGTCTGTGAATGAGTACATACAAAGAATTGTTCATTCTTTGGAAATCTGACAAAGATATTTGCTGCTGACATTTACATTTATGTTGAGCTGTATGAAAATATTCAACATAATTACATCCCACATGGGCAGACCTCTCAGTGTCTTGGAGTCCCAATGTGTGCAACAGCTTTTCCTGGATTACATGAAGGGAGGAAAGGGGTGCAGGCATCTGGTCCCAGGGTGAGCACAGGTCTGTGTGATGGTGTGACAAGAGGGAGACCCTCCCCTTGGATGTACCCAGTTGATAGGACAGAGCTGTGCTAGTGCTGGTTGGGAATTTTGGGGGTGCAGGACGGTTCTTGAGGGCAAGCCTCTGCTATAAGGCATGGGTGGCCTGCCTGCTGCTGGCACCTCTGTCGCTCTTGCACTCAGGACTCTGGGCAGATGGAGAAGGTGACGGGCAGATGATGTCTGGTGCATCATTTCTGGGGAGAGACAAAATTCTGTCCTACCAACATGTGAAACACTGTCATTTGGGTTTTCACGCCATATCCTCTGCCTGTGGGCTCTGCAGTCCTGTTTAAAACCATCCCTGGATCTTCTCTTTCTGCCTGAGCTATGACTGTGTCTTTTCCCAGCTCAGCCACAGCTGTGTCTGTGCCTGGCCAAGGGCCCTGTTGATCTGAACTGAGACCCATGGACTGACTTGGTTTGACCTTGGACCTCACTTGTCACTATGGACCTTTCCCAGAGACCACAGGGCTTTGTCTAGCCCTGGCTACTCCATAGAACTTGATCTGACTTCCTAGCTTGACCTCAGACCTGCCTCATCACCTCAAAATTGCCTCATGATCTCCACTTTGAACCTGGCCCTTGCTTTACTTGAGGACAATGGTACGAGCCACCTGCCTGGTGAAATCCTACCTTGCCAGCTGTGTTATCACCCCCAGCTCCTGGCTCCTTATGCTTAAGGGCCAGAACCTTACAGTTTCCTGGCACAGTGCTGGCTTCTGCGTGTCATAAAGTATCCCTTGTGTGGATGCAATTATCTGGAAAGGTGAATTGATGCACCAAGCTGAAGTTTAGTTGCTGCCTTACAATGTATTTTTTTGTTATGTTGTAGGATTTGAACCAAGAGAAGTAGGAAAAGACACAGTACTGGGGTGGAAAAACCCCACCTGTGCATTCGTGCTTTTTCAAGTACAATTGTGCCTTTTATTGGAAGCAACATATGCAACATATTGCTCATTTCTATCGCAGCAAGAACTTCTGCTGTTTTGCTTTTACACATAGTCCCTAAATTGGTGTGTGGAGGTGCATGAGTCCCTTCAGTGACCTTTAAGAATGTGGAGGTGCCTCAGCTCAGTGCCCCGAGTTAGACAAGTCTGAGTTTGAGCACTTTGCATCATCACCCATTGCACATTTGGAACACCTCATGAAGTGGATAGGCAGATTTTAAAAATCTATTTTTTATTCATTTCAGTTCATCCCATATGTTTTTGCGCACAAAACCCCCGAACTGTATTTAAGAGTTGACTGAAAACCTGGCATAAATGTGTTGGCTTACAGTGACGGCTGCTCTCATTTTGTACTTTGAGAGGATGTTTGTAACACAAGGAAATCAGACTGCAGATGTCTGAGTTCCTGTGAGTGCTCATGACAGAGGAAACTAGATTTTAAAGTGTTTCCAGTGGAATAAAAAGTTACTGCAAGATGTAGACACAAGGGAGTTTTTAACTGCTGGTTAAAAGCCTTGCCTAGAGTTGTTCACAGTTGTGAAATAGTGGCAAATCCCTGGTAATGGCTTTTCATCTGTGCATCCTGTAAAATACTGTAATGCCACTTCACATAATTGAACTGGAAAGTTATCTAAAATTCAACTTCATGCTGTCCTCACAAGAGTATAGATTTAAATTTTATATCCTCAGTGTTCAGATAGCATAGGGCATGTTTGGAAATGCTCTCTTAAATCATGTATTTTTTTCTCTTCATATTGTAACTTATTTGCAAATTTCTTTCAAAATAATGTCTTTCCAAACAGCTTATCAAAATCATACCTTTAGGTATTTAGTCCATAGTGAAACTGTGTTAGATCCTAAAAACACTGTATAAGAAATAACCATAGTAATGGTAGTTACTTTTTCATTGGAAGTCTACGGAAGTAGAACAATGTATTGGACATTGCATTTAATAGAGTTAATTAGTGTACAATGGTTATTTAATATGTTAATCAAGATTTAATCATGATGAAATAGACTAATCTTGCCATTATTCTGCTGTTATAAAAGTGTAATTGAAATAGACTGGAAAAAAAAATTCAGTACGTTCTTGTCAGTGTCTTAAAAACTCTGAGCTCAGAAGCACTGCAGTGCTCCAACTCACGTTTCAAAATTAGTTGTATTTAATCAAAGTAGGTTTAATTCAGTTAGTGTTTTACATTAAAACTAGAGCCACCCGCTTGACAGAAACAAGCTCAGTACATAATTCTGCAAACATGTTTTCTCTTTTAGCTTGGTTTCCTAGGGAGGACGTTGAGGCGGTCATTGTGTCTGTCTCTGCCTATGTTTATCTTTCTTCCTGGGCATCCTCATGACATCCAGACTCTTGGAAATCTTCAGCTAAATTTGTCAGAAGAGTAGCAGTTCTGAAGGAATGAAGTGTCCGTGAGCTTCAGAAATGTATGGAAGAAGAGAGAATTGATGCTAGCAGCAGTGCTGACAAAGTGACTACAAGCTCAGCTCACACATTGGACACTTGGGAATCTGCAAAAAGAGAAAGGCATCACAAATGCATTATGGAGTTCTTCTGGGTTTCATGAGCTGATTCAATAAGCACAAGTTCATAGGAATCCAGACTGCAGTCATTTTATTCAGTTACTTACAGAAAAAGTTGTCTCTCTTTGCAGCAGAGACAGTTGTTGTTGGGGCTTTAATCTTGATATATACATGGATTATGCAGGCCAGCACATTTACCACAGCTTGCAATGATCCATCTTCAGCTACCACTTGGGCTGTTTTCTACGGGAAATCCATGCAAGGATGCCTCACACTTGAGGTCCAGTTGAAGTACACTAAGGATGCATACTTTGGACCCAGACCATGATGAAAAAAGGGAGAGGACTTGCAGTTTAGTCACAGACATAGGGCAGCATATTTCATTAGGAAGGGAGAGGATGCCGTCTTACTTAGGTGTGTAGTAGCCCAATTGTACCAGCAGCCACAGTCTATAAGTACCAGTACCAATTATAAATTTGTGATTAAAATCAATTATTTTCATTTCCCTCTAGCTTTTGGGGCACTCTTCAAAGTTCATGGTTTTGGTCTATCCTCTGTAACCGAGGGGTTATCAATATTTTAACCACCTCTTAAAATAATTAAGTCTGATGCATTCATGACTTCAGGGTTGAATCATGGTTGAATTAAGAATGTAAAACAACTACCTGAACTTGTGATGCTCCACATAACATTATCTGTGCTGCCAAATTTTATAATATTAATGATTTTAGATCTTTCACTGGTGTAAATGAGTAAATCAGAGTGGTGTAAATTAGTAAATCAAACTGGTTACAAGAATTTAGAGGTCTGACTTTGTGCATAAGCCAAAATCTTGTTGATTTCCAAAGGGTGCCACGCTTCTATATAGCTATGAATGTTATTGATGTCTGTGTACTGTGAATTTGGTGTCTAATTATGTCTGCAGAAATACTGTTCTTCCAAGTTCATGAAACTTTTTTTTTTCCTATTAACTGTGTTTCTTCAAGCTGTAGGTTTTTTTTTTTTTAATTTTTTTTTAATCTGCTAAAAACAACAGTGTGGATAACATCATACTCTGTTAAATTTTAGTTCTGGAGAATAATTTCATGCAGACCTTTCTGTTAGAAGGCTCTCAGAAGCAGTACTTTGCAGGGAAGTTTACAATGCTGTGTTTCTCAGCAAAGGAAAGTCAGGTTTAGTGAGACAGTATGCTCATTTCTTACTGACCACTTTTGATAGGAGTTGTACTCTGGAATATTTTCTGTGTTAAAGTTTGTTATGAATCTGTTAAAGAATCATTCACAGTTATGAGATGAAAATAATTGCCGCTAATTTTTACAGTGCCCTTTTAATAGGAGGATCAACAAAGAGCAATCAAATATTTCTGATGTGGGGTCCAATTTGACCTAATAGAGATGAAAACAAGTACCTGGGCCAAATTAAGTCCTGACACAAATAATGGTGCAAATGATGTGAACACCTTGCCTTTAGTAGTAAAGCGCCTTTTCTTAGAATCCTGAGCCACAACACTGGAGAACACCGAGTTCTTTTCTCCTTCATCCCTGCAGTTCTGGCAGTCAGGGGACCTAAGGTGAAGAATAGGGAAATCTCCAGATGAGCCCCGTTTTTCCTGCAATGGTCTTGAGCAGCCAGAGCAGAAGCTCTGCCCCAGACAGGCTGTGCCATCCACTGATTGGGTGTGTATTGCAGGAGTGTTGCCTAGGTAAATTATGGTAGGTTTTGGCCTTGAAAAGTAACTGACATGGAATATTCCCTTTATACCAATCATTTTGAACCTGTTGCCTACAAATAGTAATGGCTACTTCTGAGGACCCCCATTTCCCATGCAGGAGTCAGCACTGCCCCGTAATGCTTCAGTATTCCAAGACTTGAAAATGTTTGTTTGCTGATTTCTGCAGTGCAAAGAATTTGGTAAAATTTTCAGCAAGCAGTGTAGAAACTCAAATTGCCCAAACACTTTATGGAACCTTAAGTGCAAACATTTTATTCTGTCAACTGAAATATGAGGTCATTTCAGATGATTGGGGAAATTAACAGGGTATAGGCTTGTTCAGTTAAATGTTGGCAATATAGTACTCAGATTTTCTGATGTGCAATTTTTCTTCTACTGAAGCTGTTTGGAAAAAAAACCCACAACTAATTGATAAATTTAACTGATAAACTCATTGTTCTCCTTTATTTTTGGAATAAAGTTATTTTTGTTATCCAGATTTCAAAAATGACCCATAATCTTTTCTCATTAAAATGTTCACTGATTATTTTCACTTAAATTTTAATTAAGAATGAATGCAGATCAGTTGCTAAATAGTCCACTTTCCAAAATGTTAAGGTCTTGGAAGGGACAGGAATGCTCTGGTAAATTTAAAATATTGCTAACCTTTTCTTCATTCAAAATATGTAACATGGAAATGAAACTTTTAGTTTCAAATACTTGAGACAGTTTTATAGAAAAAAAAATTGAAATGCTTCAAACAGTTTGTGAAAGTCTCATATGGAAAAAAAAAATTCCATTTAGTTTTACTGTTGTTGTTAGGCCAGCTCAAGGAAAGAATAATTTTTGATATTGTGTAACCAAAATGGATTTGATATTCAGAGCAGGCACATGACTGAGAGCCAAGAGTTTGTCTACCATTTGTTAGGGACTTTCTTATATAGTGATCTTCAAGAGATCTTTGTATTTATGTTCTGTTTGTGCACCAACTCACTTTCAGATAGTAAAACTCCCGGAACATTGCTATAGTAAATACATGGAATTAGTTACCTTCTCTACCTTAGTTTTTTCTATCAGTAGTTCAAAATAACACGTGTTAGCTCCTGAAATTGAAGAGTAGCATGTTAAAAGCTAGTAAGAAATATTGATTACGCCCATGGGATTTCACCAGCAGAAGTTATGGTGAGAATTTTTGAAGTGAGAGTTTAGTTTTGAACAGTTATGGTGGTAGTGAGATTAATTTTGAGCTGTGTTCTTAGCTTTTTTTTTTGTGACTTTGAAGGGACGCAAGTTCATGTGATTACAGTAAGGAGATATTTCCTCTGGTCTGCTTGCTTGGCTCCAGAGTACATAATGGCTGTGAGGGCAGTAAAAGTTACTGTAATAGCTGTGAACCCTTTAGTCCATGTGTGAGCAGTCAGAGAAGCTGCTGTGGTCAAGGCTGCTATTTGGATATGACTGCACAGGAGTTCCAAAACTTGAGGGTGCAGAGAGAACCTGCCTGGATAACTGCATTACTACTCAACAAGTAAGACAAGTAAAAAACTGCATAGTTTTTTGTTACGGGCTTGGTTTTTTTTTTTATTATATCTCACTGAGCTGCTGGGCTAGGTGGACTGTTGCAGAGAGTCTAATAGAATTACAGGGATCTTCAGAATGAGTTGGAAATGAAATTCTTCCAGCTTGATATCCTCTAAGTCCAGTTCTGGAGGTGCTGAATGCAGGGTACAGTGTAAAGGACCTGGAGTTGATACAGAAATGGCAATCTGTTTTGGGCATGGGTAGTTCTGATGTCGCTGTGACTACAGATGATGATAAGCTGAGGTCAGTGAGCATTTTACTAGTGGAGGTGCTTTACCTGAACACAAATCCGTTGAAGAACCACTAGCATTGCTTTCTGACATAGGAACAGCAGCAAAAGTCATAGTTAAAGCTGGCTGAAGAATGTTCAGAATATTTTTCCTGCCTTTTTCTTTTTTTCTGGGGAGATTTTTGAGGAGAGTTATTTTATCTATTTTATCCTTTTTTTTTTCCATTGTGCTGCTTTAACTGTAAAGATAAAACACATTTTAGCCTGTGAATCACTATCTGATTTGTCCCTGTTGTCATCCTGTGAAATGCTAAGATACTTTGGCTGCATGATTGGTCAACTGAATTGTGGTAAAAATTACATGGTATTGACGTTATTTTTGTATCTGACAGCTTAAATATAATGAGTTGTATATTCTGTAAGCCTTGAAGGTCTACTGGACCTGTCAGAATAATTTGATGTACTTTTTGGGCGGTTTCTTTGTTAAGATTTTTTGGCCAGAAACATGGTATTATTCTATGGTTTTCATCCGAAAAGGAAGATAGAATTTTCTTTTTCCCTGCAAAAAGAATTTAATTCACTGTGGAATACCACTGTTTTTTCATCAGCCAGCTAGAGTACCGGGCCTCAAATTTGTTTACTGTAAACACTTGCAGGAGGAAACTTTCCTCACAGAAATGCTCACGAAAAGCAAGATTAGTCAACATGTTTAAAATGAAATTTTATTTTCAAACCATGGCCATTTTTTTTTCAGTGATAATTCAAGTGCTCTGTTTAAATTATGGTTCTTCAACTCTGTGCACAAGTCTTGAATTTGACTGTGGCAACGAGATGGTGAGAGATCTTCTGATCTTTGTTTTTGTTTTGGTTAAAAAAAAAAATAAAAAAATGTTTTGCGTCATGGTTTGATTCATGCATCATTTTTCCAAGATCAGGAGCTAAGGTACATTTATTTACCTCTGACCTTCTGGTGTCTGGGAAGGCACCACTACTTCAGAATAGTGCTAGGATCTAGCAGGGTTTACAGGAGTATTAGTAAGTCATGGCATGGGAAGGGCAGTGTGGCAGTNGCAGGGAGGAGCGGGATGTGCTCGGCCGGAGCCGGCAGGTGGCAGTGTGGGTGTGCGGATGGCGCCCGCCGCTCCCCGCGCCGGAAACGAGCCCCAAAATAATGGCTTTTTGCCTCAGAAGCATTTATTAAGCGAGCCCTTCGCCGTGGGAGTGTCAGCCCGCCAGGTCTCCTGAAAGAAGCCAGCAAAACGCAGGTGCTGCTCTGCAAGTGCACGCTCCGAAACGGGGCCGAAAAGCCTCTCGGAGGAGAGGGGGGGAAAAGGAAAAGGAAAAGTGAGGAAAAAAAAAGAACATATGTGCGCTATTCATTTATTCAGAGCCACGCACTCTGCCAATCATCCTTTACATCACTCGCTGCCTCGGGAAAAGCTGCTCAGAAACAATCTTTGTAACTCGAGAGAACCAGGCTTGTGCTTTTGCACCACTTGGAGAAAGCATAAAACATTTTGTCCCTTACGGAACTCGGCACGCACAAATTGATTAGGAGACGATCTGAAACCTCTGACCCCTGCAGTTTCAGACCAATCCAGGCTAAACCTCCCCTTACTTATTCGTTCTTCCACTCACAAATAAAGTAAACATAAAACAAAAACGTGAGGAGGGAAAGAAGGAAAGAAGTCTGAACTGGCAGCCCAGGCTCTGGAGAAGGCTTTGTCTCAGCTGTATGGTTCTAGTGTATGTCTGTAAAGATGCTGTGTGTGTGTAATAGGCCTTGNATGAAATTTTATTTTCAAACCATGGCCATTTTTTTTTCAGTGATAATTCAAGTGCTCTGTTTAAATTATGGTTCTTCAACTCTGTGCACAAGTCTTGAATTTGACTGTGGCAACGAGATGGTGAGAGATCTTCTGATCTTTGTTTTTGTTTTGGTTAAAAAAAAAAATAAAAAAATGTTTTGCGTCATGGTTTGATTCATGCATCATTTTTCCAAGATCAGGAGCTAAGGTACATTTATTTACCTCTGACCTTCTGGTGTCTGGGAAGGCACCACTACTTCAGAATAGTGCTAGGATCTAGCAGGGTTTACAGGAGTATTAGTAAGTCATGGCATGGGAAGGGCAGTGTGGCAGTAGAGGAGTTAACTCATGTGGAACTGGCAATTGCCCAAGTGATCTAATTCCATTAAACTGGGAACTTGTGACACAGTTCTTAGTGGCGTAGGGGATAAATGAAATGGATGGCCACTGTGCAACTGCAGATCAATAATTGTCTTTAAAAAGTAAATACGGTCTCCAGCCACGTTTGACAATAACTGGAAATGATTCTTTGGCAGCCATCTATTTGCTAAACCCGATGCGAACTGTCGGAGCTCATTAGGGCTGGATGCAAGGCAGGGTGCTGGGCTGTCTCAACTGGACGCAGTCAGCAAGTTGCGTTGTTAACACCGTTCAGCGGAAAGCAACTCCCGGCCAGCTGTGCAGGCACAGTTGTCTCTTTTCGGGAGACTACTGCGAAGCATTCCACCTTTCAAAGCATCAAGGGTAACTTCATTTTCCCTTTTTCATTTTNGTGAGGAAAAAAAAAGAACATATGTGCGCTATTCATTTATTCAGAGCCACGCACTCTGCCAATCATCCTTTACATCACTCGCTGCCTCGGGAAAAGCTGCTCAGAAACAATCTTTGTAACTCGAGAGAACCAGGCTTGTGCTTTTGCACCACTTGGAGAAAGCATAAAACATTTTGTCCCTTACGGAACTCGGCACGCACAAATTGATTAGGAGACGATCTGAAACCTCTGACCCCTGCAGTTTCAGACCAATCCAGGCTAAACCTCCCCTTACTTATTCGTTCTTCCACTCACAAATAAAGTAAACATAAAACAAAAACGTGAGGAGGGAAAGAAGGAAAGAAGTCTGAACTGGCAGCCCAGGCTCTGGAGAAGGCTTTGTCTCAGCTGTATGGTTCTAGTGTATGTCTGTAAAGATGCTGTGTGTGTGTAATAGGCCTTGGACAAAATCAGTACAGGAAAAACAGTTTTTTAAAAAAATTATTCAATTTTTAACAAACAAAAGCTCGTCTTTAACAGAAATTACACTGTCAGCAATAACAAAAGGGATGGAAGGTCTTCCTTCCTGAAGAACCCCACAGAAGAGGCTGAAAAACCTGTTTCATGAGACGCCTGTGTGCACTCGGCTTTGCAGCAAGATCCACGCCTTGAGAGGGCAAGAGGGTACCAAGTGCCACCCTGGCAGAGTGAATCGTGAACACCAGTCAATTCAGATTTCTTTTTTCTTTAGTGGAGCTAGGTGCAAGTTGTTAAAGGATGATATAGTGATCCATGCAAAGGAAGCAATTTAGAATGCCACTAGAAGGAGATGTATTGATCCCACAAAATCCAAGAGCTATGCTGCATATTTTTGATTATCATATATTGACATCTTATAGTTAGCATACTTTAAAAATGTTATTGCTTATAATTAGGGTGGGGTATATTCTCATTCAATTATTCAAGTTTAATTAGGTTCATAGCTGCTCTTATGGTATACCTTTCATGCTTCAGTGATCTTTATTCTCCAGTTCAATACATATTGAGCTGGGACAACTGCCTTTCAACTTGGTTTGCCTAAAAGCCACATTAGCCCTTAACTCCAGATTATCTGATATTGAGATAAACCAGAGGTCTTAGCTATGATGCAGGATTTTCTCCTTGTATATTTCTGAGAGAGACTAGACCTGGGACCTTTGCTAACAGGCATCCATGCGATACTCTGCACTCGCTCTATTTCCTATTAATTGCTGTCTTCACTTTCCAGGGCGAAAGTGTGGAGGTATAAAGATGTCAACAAACGTTCAGAGATATTCTAGACCTTTCCTCTGCCTGGGATCATATACCCAAAGCACTCACAGGACAGAACTTTCTTGGGCCTCTTAATGCTTTTATCAGTCCCTGCCCAGAGGAAGGAATTTGCCCCTTGGGGGAGGATTCTCTCTGCCATGCCTGTGTTGTGGATTTGGGTTTTTTTTTGTGAAGCCTGTCAGTGAAACTCACCTCTTAGTGAGCTCATGATGTGAGGGTAGAGTGGGACAGAAGATATCCTGTGATACTTTGCAGATAAGCCCATAATAAGCTCTTTTTCACTCGTTTGTTGTTTGGGTTATTTTCTTTTTTTTTTTTTTTTTTTTTTTTTTTTTTTTTTTTTTTTTTTTTTTTTTTTTTTTTTTTTTTTTTTTTTTTTTTTTTGGTTTTGTTTTGTTTTATCTATTACAGGTCTTCCCAGTTTATCGTTTTTGAAATGTCAGGTTTTCACTGAGTAACTTTTGCAGGAATCAGAATTTTAAAATGTCTTTTGCTGTATTCTGAGTCACATACCTTATCTGGAAATATTTGAGAGTCGTCTAGAAAATCTAGTGCATTGTGGAAAAATAATCCTGGGCTTGAATCTTTGCATCACTCTCCATTTAAGGCTAGTGGAGATGGGGAGCTGTGCTAGAGGAAAACTAATTATTTTAAATGCTGAATATCCCTAATCAATAATGTTCACTGTCCGTGTGTACTTAGAGAGTTAGAGGCAGTTAATAAGTTTTGCATTTATGGTTCTGAGGGTTACATTTTTTGTCTGGAGTATCTTACTTCTGCCCTTGACAGGAATAGACTGCACAGGAGGTTCTGATGTTCTTAACCAGCAGCCAAAATAGGGACTCACATGTTTTTGTAAGGTTAGTTGTACATCTGTTTTGGGTAAAATTGTTGCAGGAATGGAATTTGACCTGTAGCGCTGGGCTCCTTGTGTGACTTGTTTGGGCTGCACTTATAATTTGGTTTTGTTTATATTAATCTGTAAATTCTAAAAAGAAAACTTACCTGAATCGTAGAGTGTGCTTGTCTGTTTTTCTGTCTGCTGGATGAAATCTGAAAATAAGAGAGGAAAAAAAAAAAGGTATTTGATCATGGCCGTGAAGGAGACAAAAGCTCTCGGATTCCGGGTATGGAAAGCTTTTCTTATTCCTTTTAGTAATGGGCTAGTCTCCAAAAACCTGTGAAGTGTTCAGTTTGCATAAACAATCAAAAATCTGGATGTTTATCTGAGGTTTTTCTGTGGTTCTTTGGGGTGGAAATGAGTTTGGGAGACTTAAGAAAATGAGCTCTTTGTGCTCTTTGCATTTGGTGTGGTCAGGAGTACCACAAGCACAGTTTTTCTTCCAATCATTTGGCATTTCAGCTTCCTGTTCTGGTTCCACCTCAAGGTGAATGGTACTGAAGCAAATGAAAGTGTCTTAAAGCGACATTGTGAAGAGAGAAACTAGAAATAAATTAAAAATTAAATTTCCGTCTCCACTTCCCTTAAATCACAAAGTCCATCTTCAAAATTTTGTCTGTGAAGGGACTCCTTATGCAGAATGGGATTTTTCCCAATATTGGAATACCTGGGCAGTTGCTTTGACTAGCCAGGGGGTGGGCTAGCCAAGTCAAGACTTGAGTGGCAGATGGAACATGATGTTACTCTCTTTATGTATTAATTTATTTTTCAGTTTACATTCCAAATTTTACTCTGTTCTATTTTTACTGATATCTTTATCTTTAAAGATATTGGAGGGGGGAGGTTGGGGGTTGAGTCTTGAGTCTTTAAAAAAACCCAAAAACCCAAACCCAAACAAGAATGGGAGGTCAGTTTCAAGTTGGATGGGCTATGTGACAAGATTATTGTTTTGCCCCAGCGGGTTTGCAGACTCTTAATTTGTTTGCTCATTTTAAACTAAAATAAAAACTCTGTAAAAAAAAAAAATCACTTTTAAATCCCCATTTGCTCATGGGTTGGATCATCTAAGCTGCGGGACATTGCAGGGGTATCTTTACACTTGCCTGGCTTTTGGTTTGATTACTCAAAAGTTGTGCTTCTGCTCTGAATATCCAAGCTCCAGCTCTGAGCCAGTTTGGGGAGCTTGTCAAGCTGGCTGTGGAAAGCTGGATGATGTAAGTCAGCTTTTGCTCGCAGGTGGAAAGCACCTTCCAGGTGCACAGGAAGGACTGTTGGTGAGGCAATACTGAAGGGCTGCAGAGATTACCTAAGCAGGATGAGCATCTGACAGGGCGAGTCAGAAGTCCTGAGCTGCAGAAAGCTTTGGAGGAGTTCTCTAGACCACTCCTGTGGATATAAGCCTCTCTGAATTGCTTCTCATAAAAGGATTCTTAGGTATATACAGATATAAAGTAGGCATAGATATATTGCCCATGAAGAGCAGTTTCTAGGCATTAGGAGATGGTCTGTAAATTAAGAATACAGCAGTGAGCACCAACCAGTCTACCACTGCAGGCCAGAGTGCAGCCAGCCTGTTTCAAATCAGTTTGTATTATCAGTGAAAATCTATTTGGCACTTGTTCATTACCCTTTTTAAGCCAAAAGAGATTATCCACTGTTTCCTTTAATGTCATCTGTTTGGTTTATGAGGAATGACTCAAGGAAGTTTTTCTCTAATTCAAAACAAACAGTCTGCTTACACATGGATTTGTCTGTACTGGGGAGCCTGCACACATCAGGTGTTACAAGAGTGGAAATGATTTTCAGAGTCAAGCAGAAGAAAGAGAAGGAAATGTCTTCTAGGAAGCTGGGGCTGTTGATAACTTTTCATCTCTAACCTGTTGTAAAGATCTGAATTAAAATTAGACCCATTATACGGTGTACTGAAGTAGTAAACGGTTAGTTAGCTAGCCCTGGGTTCCTCTCTAAGTGGTAGAAAAAGAAACTGCCCCAGAGGACCGTTCAAAGCATGTTAGGCAGGAGCCTGCTTTGTGGTCCCATGAAGTGAATGATTTCTTTCTGCTGACAGCTGGCCTAGCTGAGTGTGCTGCCCAAAGTTAGTCTGGGCATGCTCCCCTCCTGTCTCCCTGTTGTGGGCAGTAAAAAACAGTTCAGTATTATTTGTACTGAATTGACTCTTTATCACAAATTTCTTTTCTGTGTAGAGTGTACTTGCCCAAAATGCTCCATGAGTGTTTTCCGGCTCTTACTGTCATGTAAAAATTTCAAATAAAGGAATAGTTGGTAAGAAGACACATAGCTTAGTGGTGAGCAGGGTAGGAACAGCTTTTACAATAACGATACCAACCAGCTTGAGTTCACGCTGGCTCAATTATACTGTTAAGATGCTTCTTCCACATCATGTTTGTTGGCACACATGAAGGGGGGCTGAATTTAACAACGAAGGATTGTTTGTTAGGCACTGAGATTTAGTTGATGCTCCATAAGATGCAAAATGTACCTAGTCCCTCTAAAATTTACAACAGGTGACACCATGCTCTAGGAAACTCAAGAAAAAAAGATTAAAATGGGTCAGGGAATTTTGTAAATAGTTATTGAAAAACCTCAGGCATTTTCAGAAGCACTGGCAACCTGTAATAAACACCCATGGGACCTGGATAAATGTTTATTGGGGTGCTTGTTAAAACAAGAGGTCTTTGCAACCTGGGAATAAAGAGGATATATCTAGTTTGAAATGAACATTTGAACAAAATATTCTTAAGGACATTACCTTATGTTTAAAGCCATATTATATAGCTGGACCAATGTTTAAAGCATATTTTAAAAGTAAAATAGAAGGCAAATGAACAACAGGTAGGTATATACTTACATGCTGAATGCATTGTGGTGTATTGGAAGAATCAAGGAAATCTGAGGCAAGATTTTATATGGACTGGACAGGTCAGGGAGAGGACAGTTCCTGATGTTATAAGTGAAGTGAGTGGATAGGAATTTCTGCAGTGTTGTTACAGTGTGCTTTCTGCCCATGTGTACAATGTGTGTATATATATATGTATATATGTATATATGTACACGCATATGGGCAAAATACAGCTCACATGCTCTTTTAAAATCTTGTATCAGTAGCAAGATCAAACTCACACAGCAGCATATCACTGTTTCACTGCTGGGAGTGTCACAAACCTCTTAATATCAAAAATTCTTGGTCATCATATCGGCCCTGTTGTATCAGGACACCGTAGGTTCACCATTAGGACACCTGCTTCACAACTCACATGTTAGAGCCTTCTGCACTTCAGTGTTATGTAGTATAATCAATAAGATTACTACTTCTTGTGTGGTCTTAGAGGCAGTTAAACATACATAAAAGAAATCCAAATTGTTTTCATTCTGCAGCATTAGAGTTTTCGCATGTTGTTTTAAATGTGAAATACAATTCTAACGATTTTAAAAAAGCAATTTGCAAATGTTTCATAGAATAATGGAAAATAAGGCTGAGAAGAAGTATCAAGAAGCAGAATCAAGTTTATCTGTATTGGTTTTGACAGATATTTGCCTAATATCCCAGTGAAAACCTCCAACTGGAGATTCCACAGTCACTCTAGGCAGTCTATTTTAAAACTTGACTGTTCCTACTATTAGAAAGTTTTCACTGTTGTCTAAATCTCACTTGCTGAAATATAAGTATCTTACTACTTACCCTGCCAAAGTGCACAAGTAGAATGGGTTATTCCCCTCCTCTTTGTGAAAGTCTTTCTTTCTCCCTTAATGTATAAAATACTTTCTTTTTTAAAAAGAATAAATTCTAGGCACTTGATGTACATGTTCCTGTTGAACATGCTTGCTACAAAAACTCCAGTGCATTTGATTTAGTCATGTTATCCTGAACATTATGTCTCCTGTATATTTCCTGTGTTGTTGCTTTTCCCACTCTCTGCGCAGACCGATCCACAGTCAGTTCCTGCAGTGATTTTGCTCACAGTTCCTTTCTAAACTGCCATAATACCGTATTCCCAAGGCATCAATAAATCTGATGTATTTTGACTATTTATCTTGCAGGCAATAAATATCTGTTTACAAAGTGCGTTTCGTGAATTCGCTCAAATTACATTTGGGCTGCTGCAATCTTGGGAAAAAAAATGCGTTAAAGGTTTGATGCGGGAGAACATTGCATTTAACTTCAGGGGAGAGCTAAACTTGTGATTCTGTCATCAGAGGTGAAACAGCAGAGCCCTATTTCTTGCTAACGTTAAACCATTTATTCTTATTTACCTGTCATTTTTATTACAGGCATTCAGTCTGATGCTCATGACAAAAAAGTTCAGACATGCTTCAAAATGAATTCGTTGCATACCGAGTGTAGAAAACTGTACTTTATGGATGGTAGCTGGAGGTGACTTGTGGTTTACCACTGATTATAAATTATTTAAAGGGAAATATATATAATTGATATTCAGAGCTGATAGCATCAATATTTATTGGAACATACTCTCATCTCTGTTTTTTTTTTTTGTGGCTACAAGCATGTGGATTAACCTAGGCATGTGGCACTTTGTATCTTGATGGGCCCAACAGCTCTTCATTTACACCTCTCTGTCAAACTGCTATTTATGCAAATGTTTTTAGAAACAGTGTTAAGTTATAGTTGGGAGTACACATTTTATACTATTGAGATGGCATGATGAAAAATAAATTCTTACTCTCTAATAACATAGTATTTCCTCTAAGGAAAAGGGTAGTTCCTTAGACAGTTAATGTAAATAGGACTTACTCAAGCAAATGACAAACATATATATAAGAAGCCAAATTTCTGAACCTATATGTAGTCTCAGCATAAGTTCATCCCTCTCTTGCATTCATCTACAGTAGCAAATAACATTGGTATTCACAGGTATTCCTAACCCTAACCTGTTTTGGTCCTTTTGAATCTACACCCTAAGATTCTTCTGGCAGATACCACAATTACCTTTTTTACGGTCTGCCCATCCTCAGCTGAGCAAGTGCAGAAACTTGCTGTGGTGTACCTTGCCAAAGCTGTGAAGAGAAAATTTGGTATTTGTGATGTGGACTTGAGCTACGGCCGTTGTTCATATGCTGGGACACCACTGCAGAATGTTCCATCTCCCTGTTTTCCCCTGTTTTTTTTGTGGTCATGAGAAGAGATTTTTTGTGTTTGTTTGTTTCGTTTTGTGCAGTACCAATTGCATTACTGACAAATGTTAGATCTCTACTTTCCCTTAGACTTCATGACAATAAGTGAATAAAAGCAAGTAATTTTACTGCATAGCAACAAAACGAGTGTCCAGTGGTCTTTTGAACACTGTGCTTCCATGCAGCTCTGCCAACCATCGGAACTATGAGGTTCAGATACTAAGATCAAAGTGGAAATATGGGCTTTAGCCACAGTTCACAATGTCTCTGTTATCTCAGAAATAAAAGAAGGGTTGATATTTTCAGTTGGCAAAGTTTTTATATTTAGAAGTTTAAGGGAATGATATGTGATCAAAGACTGCGTAGTGTTGAAGTTATAGAAATTTGTGTTCAATATATAAATCAACATTCCTTCTGTTTAAACATGAAATCTGAACTACAAGCAGAAACAAAACCAAAACTCTGAGAAGGTGCTGAATAGTTCATGTAGGGTGATGCCTGGCCCAACTTGTGAACTTCTCTCCTGAGGCTATTTGAATTAGGCAAATGTTTCCTTCTCTGCTGGATGTTTCAGGTCCATGCTTCTGCCTATATGCTGGCAAGATAAGACTGAGTGAGTCTGGAGGATGAGTGACACATCTCAGGATACAAAGCAGAATGGTAGTGTTGAGAAAAGTAGGATGCCAAGTACATCCTCGAGATACTGCTTAACAAGTATTATCCTTAAGATTCCTTGTTTCTGCCAGAAAACATGCATGATATTTTACTTGCAACCTGGTTGATTTATATGTCTAGCTAATGCCCTAACAAAACAAGAGAAACATTCAGTGTGCAGTGATCCTCTGGCTTACAGTGCTGATTTTAAGTACTTTAGGTTTTGGCACTCCAGTGTGACACACTTAGACATCATCTGGCCTTTATAACATGATTATTTGGGTCACTGGAAGGGATTTTAATGAGCCACTGAGTGTCACTAGTCACTATGGAATGTTTTGAGAACATATGCACAAGACAGGGATCTGGACAAATAATTTTGGAACAAATTACTTGTAACCTCTAAATCCACTTAAGTGCTGAAATTGAATAAGCAACTGCTAGGTTGGATGCTGTGTTTCTCGTGTTGACCTTGGGAAGTTTAACATACAACAACATTTAAGCTGTAATAAATTAGTCTGTTCAGTGTTTTCCAAGTTCCAGCACAATAATGGGATCCCATTATTTCAGAAGTTCTAATGCAACAGCAATAAAAAGTAATCAATAGCATAAGGGAACCTGCTAATTAAATAAAATAAAGAACATCTGTGAATATCCAGATAACTTTTTGGCCATATGTATTTTCAAAAACTGATTATAACTGTTGGAGAAAATATGTGACAGAGAAAAAAAAAGGGAGGGAAGTGGTTTGCAGAAAAAGGGCATAATACTGAGAGCTGTTCTGAGCCCTCTGATGAGTTAGGTTCAAAACATGACTGATGAGATGTGGTATTCCCTAGTCAAGTACTCAGCAGTAACAGGCCACAGAACATCCTCTTGGGTATATTTTTGACAAAGTAAATGGACTCTTCTTAACAGTTAATTCAAGTATTCAGAAATGAGATTTTGGCACTTCCCCCCCATCATCAGACCTACCTGCTTTGTAAGGTGTATGTGCCTTCCCATGAGATGCAGATGTAACCAGGTATCACTTGTATCATAGGGATATCAAGTATTATACCTTGCCCAGATTAACTGATATGTCACTGTCACTGAGAATGCTGTTGTATTTCATGCTGAGACAGGCATGTGCTACATGTGCTACATATCATGAAATCCATGAAAACCTAGCATTCAGTCAATATAGTGTCAATATTGCCTTGCCTCATGGTGTGCTTTTTTTTTTTTTTTTNNNNGTTTTTTTTTTTTTTTTTTTGAGCAAGAGAAAGAAGGGTGAAAGTAATACAAAATCTGAACAGTCTCCTGTTATTTGGGTGAAGGAGAAATAAGATACTGTCTGAGGGTCTCTGTAAGCTGCCTCTGTTTGGGGGCCTTTCACTGAGGGCATATTCAGGAAAAACTGCCTCATAAAACTCTTAGGCAAATCATAGCTATAAATCATAGGCAGCAAAACAATTTCCCCCAAGCCAATGGCAAATCGTTGCTATATCTTGAGTGTAAATTACTAACAATCAGCAACACACCTAGGAAATGGAGCAAGTCTACAGTATATTTACGATTTATCAGAGCTGAATATACTTTTGACAGAATTTAAGATCTCCAGAAAAACATAAAGAAATAGGTTTGTCCCTTAGGTTGTACTTACCTACCTTTCCTGGGGACTGTCCTGCTGGTGCAGGAGCTGCTCAGTGCTACCTTTTTTATTGCTCATTCCCAAGTCTGAGGCAGTTTGGTTGTTTTTTTTTTTTCCTTTCATCAGGAGATATAATCTGTTAGACAAGATAATTAAATGTGTATGGGCTAAATTCTGTTCTTATTTACAGAGTCTGCAGTAAATCTGAACTCACTCCAGTGACTGCAAGGGAGTCATTCTAGATTTATGTTATTATAAATGGGATCAGAATTTGACTTGTATAAATGAATATTAAAGAGGGAAAAGAACTGTTCATGTTCACACTGCTAGCCTCTGGCAAAGGCTAACTTAACTTCCTTACCCTTCTTCATTGAACATGGAGAGGTTCAGTCACCACTGCTCTTTAGGAAGGATTTTAGAGCTTTCAGAGAACCAATCATAATTATTAATTGATAGTAGCATTAATTATAAATGTGTGTTACTGCCAGAAAAAGTCTAAAGTAATTCTGACTTTATCTCTGGTTGTGCATTCACCTTTGGTAAAACTAAGGATAACTTCTGTGCTTCAAACACCTTTTCTCCTTCTTAAATTATAATTTCCTTTCCTGTTAATATTGTTGTGAGAGATACACTGACAATCAGGTGATGGAAGTACACCTTATTATGCAAGAAATCTGTATTTTTTTACAAATTCGCTCAGTATGCTGCTCAAGGTTTCATGCCACTCTGTTGCCTTGGTGTCTTCATAAAAAGTCCTGACTTAAATCTTAAACATTAAGCGTTCGCTGGGATTGGACAATGGTTGAATATACAACATGGCAAAATGCTGAATTATTTCATACTTAATGTTATGTCTTCCCCATTTTTGTTTTCTTCCTTCTACTGTAGTGGAGAGCAAGAAAATTAGTTTAGCATGCATTTTTGGTAAACATTTTTCTGAAAAGTAATTTTTTTTTTTTTAGGCTGTGGTAAATCAGTCTCCGCTCAAATATAACCAGCAAATGATTCATTTTGAGAACTGGGGATTGTGGTTCAAGACTTTTTTTTCTCCATCCTGTGATTGCAGGAACATAAATTAAAATCGCTTCCCCCCTCTCCCTCACCTTTCCAGTAAACAAAACCTAGCTTTTAGAAAGCAGGGAAGCCAAATTTATCTCAGCCTGCACTAAGTTTTGGAGAAAGATGGGTGTTTTTATAGAACTCAGATGTAAGTGGCTTCATTATTTTCAAGATTTTTTTTCTCCCCCGACAAAGAAGGGATCCTGCAGTAGATACAATTGGTGCCTTATTTGTTAGTTGTTATGTGCAGTGACTCCAAAGTCAAATATTCCACTCCTTTCCAATTTGTAAATATAAAATAAGAAAGTGAGTAGGTAATACTGGATATTTTTGTTTTACTGTTTCCCATTTTTTTTTTTCTCAGAAGTCTGCAGTCTTCTTTTGTGATAGTATGTGAAGATATAAATTAGATGCCTTCCAAGAAAAATCACATTCTGTACAGTGAATTGGTAGCTGATTTGTTCAGAGGAAGACATGAGATGCTACACAAGGATGAAGGGGTTCAGCTGTCTGATTCTGGCATTGTTTCAGGTAGGTAGGGGTGAGGACTTGCCTTTGTAAGTGGTACTTCCTCCCTTGGGTTTTCATCCTGTGACTCCCCAACTGTGTGACGTAATGTAACCACGATCCTTTCCTAGCACTTGCCCACATCTCAGTTTTCTTCTTCAGCTATAGACTTTCACCATTTTACTATGGTAGCTATAGACTTTTGCCACTTGACTGTGAATAGCCTAAAAATGAAATTATTTATCTAAACATGTACAAACCCCATGTCATCTTGAATGAAATGGACTTGTGTCGGTAGAAAACTAGATTGACTTTTTTTTTTTAATGAAGAACAAGCATGTTTTCTGTCTTGGTTTTTCTTTCTTCAAATAGTTTTTTTAGTGCATTTTTAACATGGAAGTTTCTGGGCATGACACAAGCCAAACCTTGAATAAAAACGGTAGGCTGACAGAATAACTTTCAAAATTTAATATATTAATTTGTGAAGGAAAATGTCCCTATCACATTTAAAGTGTCCTTGCTCACAGTCAAACAGATACTCTGTCATGTTTTTGCAATAAGAGTAAGAAAGTAATCCCCTTTTTAAATTAAGCCAATAACAGGAAGACTGGCACTTTGTTGAAAGCTGTTAAATGATTTAGAATATAAATTCACCTATCAAAAAAACCCAACCTTATCAGGGTTCAAATTCCAATGTTTATTCTACTTGTCATTATCCGTTAATGTATTTCCTTATAGAGGCAGAACAATAAAGCCCTGATGTCACATAAGGCAGGAATGTAGCCAGTAGCCATCCCATAGCTTTAATGTACTGTGTGAACATTGGAGAAGGTTTTGTGTATTTTTTTAAATTACATAATAATTTTCTAGCCAAGTAATAGACAAGGTGTGGTATATCTTATACATTTTATATGAGCAAATAAATCAAGGAATTGGCAGGGGGGAAAAATCATCTGTCAGGTCCGACATACTTCTAAAATGTAACTTTTAATTCTTATCTTTATTTGATTCTTCACTCTCATTGGTAGCAATGTGATTTTCATCAATGAAAATATGATACCAGATATATTTAATTCTGAATTTGTTGGCTTGAGCCAATCTGGTGCTATACTCAGGTACCTCTGCGTTCATTCTTTATTCATCTTGCTTTCAGTTTGATACACAGCTTTTCTGGTGTTTCATACGTGTATTGTCAGAGTAGCAGATATTTCTCTTAAAGCTCCTTTTATGTAAAGTGCAACTAATGTAGTTTTCTTCAGATAAAAACTTGGAATGCTCTAAGTGTGATTCTCTGTCATCTCAGAGACCATGAAATCAGTGCACCTTTGTGCATCAGTCTTTTAAGATTTTAAGTCTTGGATATTTCTCATACTTGATGTTGATAGAAATTCTATTCACATAAATGTGGAACACCAACAAATCTAAGTAGTGATGTACTAAACATTTGCATGACACATTATATTTGGTGACTCCAGAACATGTTTCAAAAAAATAAATACTAAAATAATTTGTAACTCCTCAGAAGTCCAGTTAGTTGCAAAACCCGTTACACAGCTGGCTCAGTGATACTATACTTGTTTCTTCATAGCTGTCTTTGGTGCAATAACATTTAATTTGTTCCCTTTCTCTTCCTTCTCTCAGGTAACAAGGCTGCTCTCCTTGAAGATGGCAGGCCCTAGGGGAGAGACGAGAGTTTCGTGTTGTAATTGCAGCTCAAGAGGCTCTCTCAACAAAATAGCGTTTTGGAAGTTGCTTTCACAAAGAAAACTGTTCATTTGTGAAAAGTCAGACACAGGTTACAAAATCAAATTGCTGTACAGTCTCCAGAAATCCCTCACTATTTAGATCCCGAATATCTGTTGCTGAGGTGAGAGGTTGGACAACTTCTTTCAGGTGCAAGAGCAGGGGCAACAAGTGTTACTCTCCAAGGCATCGTTATGTGAGGAAGTTGTTGGGAAGGTCACACACTGACCTCTAACAAACATTTTACCATCAGAAGTTCTTATGTGTTCCCTTGGATGATCAGAGCAGACAGAAGGAATATTATGCGGAATCAAATGATTTGCGTTATCCATCCACTCTAATAGACTTACTTCAAGGCTATGTAGTTAGCAGGGCTGTGTCTATGGACCTTACAAGCATTTTTCTGCTTTTTTTTATATCAGGTGCTCATAATCAAGGATGAAAGGTGATGATTCCAGATGACAGTTTGAATTAGTAGCTTTTGGAAAGGAATCAAATGCAAAGGCACCTCCCCCATTTGTCCCTGCCCACTCCTATTTTAATTAACTTGGTTGTTTTTCCTTGGCTTTTTTGGTTGGCTTGGGTTCTTTTGCTTGTGGTTTATGGGCTAGTTTTGGTTTTAGTTTTTGGTGGTCTGTTGCCTTTTTTTTGGTGGTGGTGGTGTTTTTTGTTGTTGTTGTTTTGGGCATTTTTGGTGAGTGTTATTTGGAGTTGCCAGTGGGGTTAATTCCTTGGCTGTTCTGTCAAATGCTAGCTTCTAGTACAGATATTTGTGTATATATGAACAACTGTTTTTTAATAACCTGCCAAGAAGCTATAATCTTCCATTGCTATCCCTCGGGATTTAATTAGAATGGTTTTCCACAGCCTGACATGTTTATGGGGCATAGGTAAAGAGAGAGTTCATAAAGCTGTCAATTTTCTGAGAAATTAAAGAAAAATTGGGCTGCTTAGTGCCTTGGCAATTCCATGTTGCTGATAGTAGCATTGGAAACAATGAAATCAAAGGCAATGTAACAAGATACTGATGCATTAGAGATGGGGAGGGTTCAAAATTATATACAAAGGCATTTGTCAATTTGAATTTGAATGCATAAGAGGAGAAATATGGAAAACAAAATATGAACTCCAGTAGCTGCTCAGGTTTAAACAGTGCAAAGCTGAACAATGGTGTCTTCATTGCTTTAACAGTAGCTGTAACTTTCCTGGGGCAAGCTGGAAGGGATGAAAACAGTGAAAGGAAGTAAGTCTGGACTATGAAAACACTTCCTACAGATTTCTGTGTTTTTTGCTGACTGGAGTCTCAGGATGCTTGTCCTATAACAAAAGGGTATGAGCAATTCTTAGAGGTACAGTTCACAGTATTTCTCATAGCTGATGTAGTCCAGGTCTCTCTGAGACTCTGTTATGCACTGGCCATTGAAAACAACCCAACTGCAAAATTCTGTCCTTTTTAGTAACTTCAAGTCAAGCTATTAGTGTGTATCTGCATCCATCCACCCTATTTAATGTAAAATAGCAGCTATTCCTCCTTCTTCATGTCTCTCATGTATGATTGTTAAAAAGAAATTAGAGTTGCTATCTCTGTCTGTCCTGCAAATTCCTTGTAACTTCATGATAAAGTTAAAAATTGGTATTAAGAGCAGTGAGCAATGAAAGTTTGGAACATGGTTTCAGTAGCAGGGTGAGGTGCTGTTGAGGAAGTTCTGTAGTTGGGTTGGCATTTAAACAGAGTTTAATTGGGACAGTTCATGCCTGTGTTTAGTATCAAGCATGAACTTCTATAACACACTTTAATATGACTGAATATAAGGTCAGATACCTGTATCATCTTTGTCATTCAATTGGAATAGCTTTTGCCCAGTTCTGGGAATTATATTTCAGGAATAAATATGGACAGGCTGTGGAGTGTTCAAGAGAAGTCTAACAGGTAGTGCACAAAAAAAAAAAAAAAGGATTGTGATGTAGAACTCGCCAAGGAAAACCTTTTTAAAAAATGGAGTTTCTCTTGTTTTCCAGAAAAAAGGAAATTTGCAGAGACACAAAGCAGTTTTCTGATGTATCAAGGACACATCTCCAGGTCCAGAAAAGTCATGACAGGAAACAGTTTGTTCATTTATTAACAAAAATGACTGACATTAGGAGGGACTTTCTAGCTGTAACTAAGTTAATCCCTGGAATGGCAGGTTATGCAGTCTTTGCCAGTGGAGACTTTTAAGGAGGTTGGACAAATTCTTGCTTGTAGGTTCTACCTGCTCTAGTGCAAAACAGAGAACTGTTTTTCTTCTGGTATTTTGCATTGCACTTTTTGAGAATTGGAGAAGAGGGCATGTCCCAAACCAATAAATTGTCATAACTTCAGTTAATCAAGAGTCACTGCATAGCAGTGACTCTGCTCTGCTACCACAGATGAGGCACTTGAAAACCCGGGTGTTGCAAAAGAGATATTTAGGAACTGGTAAGGGAATTAAGTACATTTGCTCTTTCCAGGTCTCAGAGTATGTATGGAGCTGCTCAGGCATAAAGAGTGTAAAGCTGAACAGTAGTTCTGTTCAGGGCATAAGGACTAGGCTCCATATTTCTCCTCAAAATAAACAGTAGAGTGTGGCATTTCAGACTGATGGTGTCTTGACGTACTGTTGCCTTGTGTCCTCTCTCTTTATCACTGTTTGTCCACATTTTCATCTCTTACACCCTGGCAAGACAGTTGAGCGTCTTTCATGTCTGGAGTTTGTTCATGGAATGCAGTGCTGTGCCTAATGCAACGAGACCCTGCACTGGAGTCCCTAGGCACCATTTCAGTAGCAATCATAATCAGTGCTGTCAGCATTTACTGTGGATTCTTGTGTTTAATTTTGCTATGCTGTTTCTTAATCCACGTCATTTCCTTTTCATTTTGTCTTACTCTGTGTCTACATTTTTTCCCCTTTTTCTGTAATTTATTTTTCTTCATTAATATTCCTATTCCTTTTTTTTCTCCTGCCTGCCCAAGTCTCCTCTCTGTCCAGCTTTTTAAGTTATGGTTGTTACTCCTATAAAATATATTCTAGGAGCCAGCAGATACAGAGTTTGTGTGATGTGCCTCTTATAACCATAAAACACCTTAGGGAGAATACTTTCTCAGCCCAAAACATCATATTTTTCCCTCTTGCAAGATTATTTAACTTCCTGTCTTTTTCTCGTTTCTTTTTAGGTTCCTACCACACTTACTAGGTTGGTGGGTTTTTTTCAAGCAACTATAAAATAAAAGTCACCAAGCCATTGGATCTAGGTTTTTTTTTTTTATATTTCTACACGTACATGATAAAAAAGGGAAAATAAAAGTTTATGAGCAGAGAGACTGAACAAGAAAGGAATGGAAGTCAAGGAGAGTCTGTGCTATAGGTCAGCAAAGAACACAGAGATTGAGTGCAGATCAAAGAAAGTTAAAAATTATTTGACAGCATTTGATTTAGAACAGCCATGCTGAGAAGTCTCCTGTAATAATTTATCCTACCTTTCACTTGTAGATTGCTGAGCTGTCTTGAAAGAATTCAGAGACTGTGGAATGCAGCCACTTTTTTCATTTATGATTCGAGAAGATGGGATGCAATGTAATGTGTCAATTTGAGATCAAGATGTCACCCTCTATCAGGACAGCTCTCAGTGATTTTCTACAAAAGGCTGTGAATGGAATATTCATGGAAAAGAAGGAGTTTATCCTATGCTTTATGAGGCTGACTGAAGAAAGCTTAGAATAAAATGTCACCAAGTAGAATTGTGCCTCCTCCTGAGATGATTTCATTTTGTAGAAGCTCTCTCACACTATGAGTCCTTTTGCTGTGGTGAGAAGATACAATAAAAATGGAATGCAATAGGCTGTGCTTAAGGTTAGTGTGATTCAGGATCTGGTGTTTTCTGTGTCTTAGAGATTTGCTTCTCATCTCAAGTGTATATTAGAACTGGGACGTTCCATTGAGTGCAGTCCTGTTCCTCCTGAAATGGGCCCCACAATTCATTGCAGAGGCAAAGAATATAAATCATAAATGAATGCATAAAGGAAGACAAGCTAAAATGGCACTCATCAAGATTGAACTGTACTGTCTCAGCTACAAAAATGTTTTAGGAAAATTTTACTAGCGTCCTAAAAAATTCTTGTGGGGCTTCTGCTATTAGTTATGCAGGACTGCCTTGACATCTGTAGAATCTGCTGCAGTGCGATGTCCCTACTGGTGCTACACCTGCTGAATTCACGTGTCAGACCGTATCCTCTAAATCCATGAGACTGGTTTAAAATTGAGAAAAGTTCATTCAGTGTTCTGAGATTTGGGGCTTTTAGAATTCCACCCAATGGTACATGTCTGTGAGGCAAAGCAATATAAAGGTGTGTCATCAAAAAGAGTAAAGTAGAATGCACAAATGTGCTGGAGCTGTTCATACTCTCACCAGTCTTGATGGTGGCCACCTGCCAAACAGCAGTAACTATACAGAGAGTGAACTGAGGAGTGTATTTTGCTTGCAGTAAATGCCTAGTAATAATAAATGCTCTGAAGTGTTCTGTGACAACTCCATTTTTGTTTAGACAGCAGTCAAATTAGTGCTGCTGTTTTCACTGATGGACGTGGCAGTGGAACATGATTCAAGTATAGAAGGTTTGTGCTGCTTATCACAGGAAATCATATAAAATATGCCACAGCAGACCTTTAACATTTTTCTTCTATTTCTATAATGTTCCTTTATAAGGAAAATGACCTGTAGGAATTTAATTCATGAGCACAAATTAGATGCCAATAATAAGTTTTAAGGGATGTAATTTAGTTTTTAGCTAGAATTCACAGAAGCTTCATCTAGAAAAAAACCATGCATTTAAAACAAGCAAAATGATCCTGAGTACTCATGCCTGAGCAATACACTTCTTCTGGGAGAAGGAAGTCTGAGTTAGAAGTTTTCAGAAAAGGCTGATTAACATCAGCTTCTAGTCTTATATTTTATTCAGTGTAGATGGTGTTTAGCACATCTTCAAGAAGATAAATAAAGATATGAAAGCAACTTTTGAGCACACTTATTTTGTCATAACAATGTGCAGGCACTTCTTTTCGACTATACTATACTATGTAAAAAGAAAAAATTACGGTAAGAACCATGACAAAATGTGTTTTTCTGGAATTTTTGTGCTGCTGTTTCATGGCTAGATGACCACTGTCTATATAAGAGGGTCCTTGGACAGTGAGCTCAAATGTACAGGTCTACATCATTCCCATCTATTTTTATTCAGATGTATCTGATCCTCAATCTCTGGTTTGCCTTTAAACTTTCATATGACTTCATTAGCAAGTTTCTAATACTTGTTCCTTTCCATTTCAAGACTATATGTAACTTATTATTACCACACATCACTTGTAAACCTGTCTTGCTTTTTATTAGAGTGTTTTGTCTATTTGCTGCCTACCACATCCTGTGTCTTACTTTTGGGATTTCCTCTCTTGCGAGTGCCCATCTGTGTGCAGTGGTTTCAGTGACCTCCCACTTTAAAGCTTTACTAAATTTTGTGAAGTTTAAGCAATAAATATGGCTGAGCTGCTCACTCTTTTACCGTATATATGATGCAATCCCACTTACTCTAATTGGATGTCTACTTCACAAGTGAGTTTAATTTCCTACTGCAACAAGAAATCTGGAATGATTGGGTAGCCTACAACCAGTCATGGTGGTTCTCACTAAGGCCAGCTGATAAAGAAGTTTGTCATGGCAACCAGCAATAAGGGGCTAAACTACTTGGTCTTCATCATTCTTTGGAGGGAGTAGCACTCTTTAATTATGTCAGACCATGAAAACTGAGATTCCTATCAGGAAAATGAAGAAACTAAAACTTATTTTTTTTAATCTAAGAGCTAAAAATTTTAGTGGGACTTAACAAAGTATGTTAGTTTAAGCAGAGATACAAGATGTTCAATAGGCTTGTGAAAGCCTATCTGAGCAATCCTCACTTTTCTTTCTTTGAATTAAGACTACTTTGTTTAAAATGTTCATATTAAATTCAGCACCCCACTGAATTTTTTCCTAGCTTTGTGGAAAAATCTGTTGAGGCTTTTAATATCCGATGTTCCTACTATTTCTATTTGAATTCAGAGCATATGTAAAGTGTGTGTTTCCAAGATCATTAGAGTAAAAGCAGTAACACTGCATCACTAGATCAAAGGATTCACCAGTTACAGTGCAAATTTTACCATCCTTGTTTTAAATGTGACTTCAAATGCAATATCCATCACTAATATTTGTGGCTTTCTGTTTTCTAAGTTGTGATCTTGAAAGATCTACTTAACATCTAATTACTAACAGTTCTGATTAAGGTTTGTAACACGGAAACAAGGCCTTGTTTTAGCCTGTTAATGCGGGGCTCACTTCAGTTCACTGACTTCTGTAGACCTGGTGTGAGATGATATTCCTTTGACCACCTTTAGTTGTACAGTGAAGAATGTAGATGCATCTTCCCTTTATTTGGAGATACATTTGAGCAGCACTTCAGGGAAGTTGTTCAAGTTCCTTATGGATATATGCAAATTAGACTTGTGATTATTTTGGTGTGGGTTCAGTCTATGCAGTAATGACAGAGTCCCATGTTTTAGTGCAATTTTCCAAATACTACATTTTGAGGTGCGACTTATGATCCCTGGTTATGTATTTTTTTTCCTCACAGATTCTGTGTCTATTTCACAGGCAGCTAGTGAAGTGGGAATTCCAGTTTCTCAGATAACCAGAAAACTTAGAATCATAGAATCACAGAATGTTTTGGGTTGGAAGGGACCTTAAAGATCATCTAGTTACAACCTCCCTGCCATGACCTTCTACTAGACCCAGTTGCTCAGAGCCCTGTTCAGCCTGCCTTGAAGGGCCATGAAATTTTATTGGGGTATGTCTGTATTTGTCTTTATATCTGTATTTAGACACCTGTGTCTAAAGTCAGAATGAAGTTATCCTCTTGAATGATGCATACAATTAACTCTCTATAATCTGTATTACTTGTCCTTCTAGAATTGCTGCAAGTGGATCTCTGTGTCATCTGAGTTACCTGAGTTGAGATCTGATGTGCTTTTTAGAGAGCATTTTCCTAATGGAAGGATTTTAATTTATGAGTGGTATTATTTATTACTTTTGGTTTCATTTTTCCAAGCCATGGTTACCTTGACTTTCCTAATCAGTGTTTCTCTAATATTGCCTCTCCCACAAATGTGGTGATGATCTCACTGAAGTGATTTGCAAGTGTATATTTTTGTGTCAGACACTACATGCAAAGTCCAGTAGACATGAAATTCAGAAATCTGCTGTAGTCACTGTCACTGTGATGTGCTGCCTTGCACAGAATGTTGGCCTGTTGGTCTGTTCCCATAAATCCCAGTAATAAGGAGAAATTGAAGAAGTCGAAGCCCCAGTGGCAGTTACCTATGTACTGAGAGTGAGCCATAGGAAGTCAGCCCTGGGTGTCAGCCACTCCTTCCTTTGACATCTTTTTCAGCTGGGGAGTTAATACTGGGACTTCACACGTCATGGATCCTCACCTTTGCTGTGCACCTTCCAATTCCATCACTGTTTGTATGAACAAACACTTTCTAAAGATGTAAGTGCTTCCAGCAAGCTACAAATTACCTTAACATAGTTTTGGCTTGCACTGTGATTGTGGAACCTGTGGAATCTCGGGTTCTAACCCTGTGTATGTACTCCTAAAGTCTTTTTATGGTAGTTTTAGACCAATACCACTGTCATTCTCAGATGCAAAATACAGGCATTTTCCATGTAGTTTTTTCCCCAGGGTCAGCTGCACAATACATAGTTCACACATTGAGCACTTTTAGGGAAAAGTTGGTGGCTAAGAAAGCCCAGAAATGAGAGGATTTCTGTTTTCCTAAAAAACTGGATCATATTTCCTGTGCAGAAGGTTGTATGGGCAGTGCTCAGTGTAAGCAGTCACCCAAGGCTCAGAAATTGAGATAATTGTGTGATTTTAAAATGTACTGTTCAGCTACTTGCAGCAGAGAAGTGCCATTTCACCTGCTGTACACACATGTAGCTACCAGTGGCTCAAATGAGTGAGATCAATTTTATGCTCAGTGCTTGACTGTGGCTGGAATGGTGGTGGCATGTCAACAACCACAACAGGTCACGGGACTCTCAGTTGAGGAAAGGATTTTAAGATCTAAAGCTGAAGGTTAGGTGTATTTGTGAAGGGGAATGCAATCAAAGGATACATTTTTTTCAGTACATCTGAGGAAGGGGCTCTAAACACCCTCTCCCGAGGAATTCAGCTGCATATCAGTGAAGGTAAAGTGGATATAAGAAAAATGCCATGTGTATGGAGAGCATTAGGAAAGGTCATATATTTCAAGAAAGAATATTGTTTACAAGGAGTGTTAATAGGTTTCAAGGGAAATGTTAATTTTTTTTCCTGGCTGAAATAGCTACTGTAAGTTTTTAATGGTTAATCATTCATTCTTGAATTTTTATATTAAGCATTTCATATTACTTTATTGACTTAACTTTTATGCTCTTCTTCATTTTGACAGTAAAGAATGACCAGGCAATACTCTTTGAAAATTGGAGACCATTTGCAGCTGCTCTCTGCTGAGGAAAGTGAATAATAGGGTGCCCTCAAGGAATTTCAAAGGTATCACTCAACAGAAACTTTTGTGTCTGAAGAAAACTAGATCATTTTATCATGGTAGGCATACTGATATGTTTGCTTTAATAAAATGCCATATTTCTGCCTTTAATCTCTTGTCAACCAGCTATTAAAACCCCAAAGTGTATGCGTGCAGCACATGTAAACACTTGTAGTTTCAAGTTTGTCACACAACATGCAAACAAAGCCTGTAATTTTTGTTTAGTGAGCAATCTGTAATAAACTTACTGAGTAATGGCAATAAGGCTCTTTTTTTCACCCCTTCCTCAATCCAACAAATCAATTTGGTTTAATTCAATAATCCATGCAATTTTTAAAAAGCATTATCTAAATCCTACAGAGTTCTCCAAAGTGGCCAGATGACGAAATAATGACAGCTGTTTTCCATGTAAAGAGTGAGGAGCACCTGAAATAATAAGCAGTGTTGGAAGATGATTACTTATGAGAATTGACATTATGTGCCTCGAGCCCCCGGAATTTTGCACCTGCACTGAACAGTTCCCCTTGTCTTTCAGCATGGCAATTCTGTGCTGTTAACTCACTCATCATTTCTTGCCTGTTAAGGCAAGGTTTGAATTGGTGCCCACAGTAATACAAGCTTGCTTTGGAAGTAAAAGACTTTGTTTGTGACCCAGGTCTTGTGGTACTTACATCATGTAAATTCAGAAATTCCTGAATTTCTGAATCCTCAATGCTTTTGTGGATAAGGATACCTTAATGAGTTTGGGAATTGTTTCAAATAATAGTAGAAGACTAAAAGATAATATTTTCTGAACAGTAGTCAATAAATATTTTCTTAATAACAGTTATACTGTTTATGAAAGAGATAAAAAAATAATTACATTAACAAATATCCACATCTTTTCTGTCAATCCCTTTGTGCTCAGGTATTTCAGAAGATGGTATACATGAAAGAAGCCTGTTTGTTGGTAAAACGCAGGCCCAAAAATGCAATGATAAAGATGCAAAACTATGCATTTAGGATCGTCAGCAGTCATATATCACATCAGTGAACCCCACGTAGTGGGAAGTGTTGGTGGATAAGAGGGAAGAATAAAACTTCACACACTGCAGCTGCACATGTTTGTGTCTGCAGGACAGACCTGTATGTGAACAAACTGAGAGTGAAGATTGCATTTCCCTGAGCCCGGTGGAAAGGGAGCCACAGTTACTCTAAGCCAGTAGCTACACTGACAGCTGCCTCTTTGTACCCATTCTTTCCCCCATTACATTAACTCTTGTCAGTGTTTCTTTCAATGGAACAGTGTTAAGCTTTCTTCTTTCTACTCCTGGGGAAGTTTTTCAGTACCACTACTAAGTTCTGTGCCCTTTCTTTACCTGCTATGTTTTATTTAACATGGAGTTTATCATAATGAAGTTACTGTTAGAAGTAAAGAAATGTAATAATTTTCAAAAGTTACTATTTCATTGTTGATATTCCATAAATGGAACCTGTAGGGGTAAGTTTGTAGGAGTAGGTTTTTAAAACCTGTAAGTTTGCATGTAGGCAGGTGGTCAAGGGTAAGATGACTTCATACAGCTGTGCAAATTACAGTGTTCTCAGTTTTCTTTTATTTTTCAATGCAGTAGCTACTTCTACATGTGTGAAACAAAAATTTTTTTTTCCTTTCAGAGAAAGTTAATATTCCTTTTCTGTGTTGAATTTCAAATACATTGTGCCCTAGAGCTTTTGGGTGCTTTTAAATCTGCTACTGATCTTCTTTAGCTTTGGCTATCTCATCTAATTTAGCACATTTTCCCACCTTTCTGTTACCTTACTTTCTTCTGTCACGTATTTTCTTTGTTTAGTTTGTTGGACCCATGTTCTATTTCTTCCTAAACTGGAAACTGGTAACTAGTTTCTAAATCACAGGAAGATGTTCCTGTAATCTATTGCTTTGTTTACATCTTGAGTTTTGCTGGAACTTTTTCTTTAGGTGTGATGCTTCTTCAAATATTTTTTTAAATTAAAAAAAATAATTTTTGACCCTGCTGACCAATCCTAATGCACTGAAAACTCATAGGCTTACATCATGGAATTTATGCTCAACTGCCTGTTTTATAGATCTTCCTTGGATTTTTGTGTCAGCCTGTTAACTGAGTTATTCTCATATCCAAGATTGCCACCAGCACTTTTTCATTCACATTTCATATAAAAAAAAAATTGATAAAATGATTAGTATAAGTTAACCATTGTCCAATAAGGACTAATTAATTATTGAACAGGTCAATACTGTTCTATATACTGTGTATAATCATAGCTTGTTGCCATGTGAGTACATTCACATGATTTCCTATTTATTGTCTATTATTGTTGCTTATTTTTACTACATTACCTGCTAGATATTTTAAAATATTTTTAAGGTATTAGTGTCCTCTACCACATTTTTGCTACTAACTTGGACAATTTTAAGTCACTTAAGAGCCTTTGCTCTGATTTAGAGCTGGGTGTGTGGACATCTGGAGACTTTCTAATCCTGCGGTGGGAATCTCTCTCTCTCAACTTTTGGTTCAATGTTGGCTGTTTTTGACTTATGTTTTAAATGATCATGCTCCCCTCCCCACCCCCCCCGCCCCCATTGTTTCCTGTTGTGACATAATCTTTGACAACTTTTCCATATTGCTAAACTGTGGATCACCCACTTTCTTGTGACATGTCTGCAAGGGACTTGGCTCTTGTAGTCTAGTACATTTTTTTAGTCCCTGGTTCCTGTGGTCTCCATAATTAAATGGTTTTGAGTCTGCAGGCCTCTGATGGGAATTTTTTCAAGGCTGTGTCTGTAAGGCTTGCAGTGTTCTTCAGCTCCCATGTGAAGTTATTGGATTTTTTTTTTTCTTTCCACCAAGATGTTTGCTGGAAGAGGCTTGTTTGTAGTAATAGAAGGCCCCTGAAGTCTCAAAACAAAAGGAATACTACTATTAAGTGTTGGAACAGATAGGCTGTTTTAGCAAGGTGTCCTCTTGCTTTCTTGTGTTGTCTTATGCTCAGTATTTATGGCTGAATCTCAGCCAGTAGACTTGGCATGTGTTTCAGACAATGTTCCATATCTTTTCAAAGTCTAAATATGATTCAGTGTGCAGTTCTTATGTTTCGTTCACTGATATGCAACAGGTGGGGATAGATGGGGCTACTGCTTCACATTGAAAAGTGAAAAAGGGAAGCTGTGGTATAAAATTATGAGTTAATTAGGAAATTGTTATTCTGTTATAACACAGATGTAGTCTATTACAACCAATAAGCTTCTCTATTGAATTTATTGCTGACAATTTGCTTTGTGTAGTCTGGATTTAATACTTACAAAATATGATTGCAGGAAGAAACTGCACTCTTTTCTGCATTTTGTAATGGGATTTTTTGTCAATTCATTTGAGTGTGACAGGAGCTCTGACAGACAACTGAAGAACCATAGCAGTTGTCAGGAAAGAGCCCAGGATGTTGCCTTTAAAAACTGATTTTGATACATGTGAACATCATTTTTCAACATTCTAAAACCACGCATCAAATATGTCTTGCATTACATATTCTTTGCTGCATAGAGTCAGACAACAAGCGGGCAGACAATAATTAGGATGGAACTACAACAAAAATTCGTTTCATAGTTATTCTTAGGCTTAGACTTTTTTTTTCATTTCTGGTAACAAAAAGTAAATTGTTGAAAGCCTCCTTGTGCGCATGTGTCTGGTTTAGAGTAGAGTAGCTGAGCCCCGATTTCAGGCAAAATAGAAAATGGAAATGTGGCTTTGCAGGAAGTTCTGACCATGATAACACTGTGCATTTTGCAAAGTATTTTGAGCAGTGCTACTCACCTCAGGCACTTCCCCTGCGATGTTTTACACCTGGTGCAGCTCCGTGCAGAGGTGCTGGCGAGGTCAGTGGTGCTCGGCCTCCCTCTGACCACTGGCTGCCATTCCTGAAGCACCTTTTTTAACAGTAATTTGGGTCTCAGTCTTCACTGCAGTCCTTCACAGTATTCAGGGATGTGCAGTATCATCTTCCTTACATGCGGTTGTCTTTGTGATGTTAAACTAGACAGGCATCGTGCACGCTTCCCAGGATGTGCGAAAGGACTGTTTCCTATTTCTGCACAAGAGAACTCTTGTTGTAAAGGGGTACCAACAGTACTAGAGTTGTGTGGGAGTCTTTTTGTTTAAGTTCTTTTTTATCATAATCTTTGGCAGTGCAAACATTGTTATTTTCTCAAGAAATGCTCTCCCACTAAAAAAAAGCACATTTTGTGGCCTTTGCTTACTTTGGGTCACCTCAACAGGTCAGGCAAAATATTTATGCAAGTAAAAATGCACAAAGTGTTCTGTGTTAATCTGTATGGCACACTGGAAGAACAAGATCAGCTCCTCAGTCTACCATCATCTTTTCATGCATATTTAGGCAAAATGCATGTCTGCTTCCTCTACAATCTGTAAACACTTTACGACAAATCTTTATCTGCAGGACAAAGTGCAATGAAACCCAGATTTTTGCTTTGTTCTCCGGAAAATATTTTAAAATGGCTTTGTGGCATCTCTCTAGACCCACATTTCAGTGCCAAGAGTCAAAGATAAAAATGAATGTTGTGGTCTCATTTTAGTCCTGTTTCTATCCAGCCTTATCTAACACATGCCTGTATTTGGAAAGCAAGGACTTCTGTGGTCACAATAGAACTGGAATGTTTTTGGGAGGTATGCAGGGAATTACAAAAGCTAAACCTATTATCTTCTGCTTGCTCAAACTGAAAACGTAAACAGAAAAGACTCAAACTACTTGTGAGGCATCATGGTCATGCTTTTTCATGGAGAATAAAAGATGTCCTTCAATCTGATTAGATAAGGTAGTTGTTCCTCCTTGATGAAATAATAGTGGAATGCAGGAGTCCAGGAAGGGACTAAAACCTCAGGGTGGTAGAAGGTGACAACCTGGAATTAAGTTGGGGTTTGTGTATGCCAGGTCCCTACAAACCTGGTGCTCATGGAATAACAACAAAGCTGTGCTGTTCAGCAGCAAAAGCTGCGACCATGGCAAGTCAACTGTATAAGCACTGTTTCACCCCATAGTAGGGTTTCCATTTTTCCCTAGATATAGGATGAAATAGTTCAGAGACCTCCTTCTGTAAATATCTTTCTGGTATTCCTGCAGGGCAGAGATTTAACATGCAGGGTGAACTAGAGCACAGAGACAGAGCTGTGTGTCATCAATGCACTGAAATTCCTCTCTGTATGCCCATGCAATCATCCCAAGGAGCCCTCAAATCCCAGTCTTCCTGTTCTGCTGAGAACTGTTTTTACAGGACCACCTGGAAGCTGCCATTGAAGAGTAGAGTAATTCTGTCTGATACTGGTGGTTTGCATGTCACGTAACCAAGCATAAATTCTCATGTAGGTGGAAGTATTTTAGACAAGAGTATGGCTTTGGAAATCTCTAAAGGAAAAACCAAAGCATGGGAGGCTTCCATCTGATGTGAAGTGTTGCTGAATGTTCTGCTATGCTCAATGCTTTCACAGATTTAAGAAATCAACAGCCACACAAAAACTCCACTCTCAGAATGAAAATTTTAAGTATGGTAGATGCTAGATGGCTCTGATAGGATCTACCTCCAAGTCCTGTTTCACTTAGGCTTTTTGTTTGCAGAGACTGGCAGAGTAAGATGACAGTTTTTTCTGATGGCCCTGTTAATACTTTTCACTAACAAGGAAAGGGGAAGGGAATAATTCTCTGCAATAATATTGACTTCTTATGTGGTCTTGGGTAAGTCACTGGACTATTGTATGCTCAGCTTCCTCAAGAAGAGAACAATACTATTTCTGTGGCTTGCACAGGTGTTATGACTGTTGCTGTGAATAAAGGATATTTTGTTTTTCATGGGTTGAACCAGCACAGAATGTTTTCAGTTCTCTCTAAAAAAAAAAAAAAAGGAAGAATGTTTCTAATCAGTCAGCGTGCTTTGGCCAGCACATATTGAATTGTTCCATCATGCTGTATAAATGTGGGGTTTTTGATTTTTTCTTTGTTTGTTTGTTTTTAAATATTTAATTTTTTTAACTCATAGGTGAATTTTTAAATGAAAACTGTCCTTCTGGGAAAACCAATTTTCTTTAGAAAATATTGAAGCAGAATGGTTTTTACATTTCAGGCAGTGAAACCCTTAGCATTTCTGAAATAGCTCTGTCAGAAAAAAACCCCCAGCTACTGTTTGACATGTTCAATTACTTCCTGTTCCACCCCCCATATTTTTTTTTCAGCCAAACTGTGTGTGAGTTTATTGTAACAGTAAAATTCTTTGAAAGATGAACTTACAGACCAAGGTGCATAAAAGAAAGCTGAGGTGACTTTAAACAACCTTTGCAGCCTTTGGACTCCAGTCTGATTTATAGATATTTGTATTCATGTGTCTCCTCTCCTGGGGCTTCCCAAGAAATCACAGGAGTGACAAAATTTCGTCCGTGTTAAATTCCAGTACTGAAACATTTTTCTAGAGTCCTGGCCTTGGTGAATGTTATTATCCTGATGTGTGTTTAGGGCACCTCAGAAGGCAACTGTTGAGCCCTTTTCTGTAAAGTTTGACTGTGGCTTTGCAGAGACTGCCTGTTCTGCCCCTTAGTGTAGGTCACCACCTGGCACAGCCCCATTCCCCAGCAGTGTCTGTGCCACCAGCTCTTCTAAAGGCCTTGACAGGAGTTATGGTAAGACTGTAGTCAGCTATTTGAACAAAAATTCCCATCTTCTTGATCAAAGCATGAGTGCTGATAACAGCTGGTTGTTTGCCTGATAAGAATTTCTTAGTGCTTGCACGATGTTCTGGATGCCTTGAAGACAGCTTTTTCAAATTTCAAATGCAAATTTTTATGGAGGAATAAGCACACTTCATCAGGTCTTACAAAAGCCAAACCCCAAAACCTCATTCAGAAATTCATAGCTTGTCTACCCTCTTTCTTCCTATAAAGGAACTGAAGAAAGATTTCTTTTATGTTGATTAACTACCTGCTGAAACTTGTTATAACAAGACAGAAAGCAAACTTCCCTTTTGGTGAGCAATCCTGTGATTGCACATTTATTACCAAACTATAGTTTGTAAATATGAAAAAAATCCCAGACTGCTTAAAACATAATTATTAATGTAACAAAGCAAGGCAAGAACAGCATCCAAAGAATTCATGTTTGAAGTCACAGATAATCCTGTAATTGCTACTTCTTGGTAAAATTCTGAGTATGCGAGAGGGAGTCTTTATTTTAGAATGGCACATACACATCAAAGACACTTTCCTTGTCTTTCATACAGCTTTCTTGCAAGTAAAGAAACACCCACACAGAAAAGGAAAAAAAAAGTTCTGTTGTGCTTGAAAGTCTGTTCATTTCTGCTCAAAGTAAATGCTGGTTTTTGGCAGCCTACAGATGGAAATGTGTTTAACACTGCGAAGGCGAATTGCTGCTATGGCAAGGACTGGGAGTGGATGTCAGCACAAGGGAATTATTGTCTTGTTTTTTGTGACTGGTTCTTTGCTGAAGGGTTTTGGACAAGCCATTGCCAAAGCTTAGAGCAATGTTGGTTTCCTCCAGTTACTGATCTTCATAAAAGCATCATGCAAGGAAAATTTGCTTTAGTGGGGATGAGAACATATTGCAGGTTTCAGTATTAAAACTGGAATTCTGACTGCCACATGCATAGAGGCTGCTAGCAGAGCTGTCTGGTCAGCTTTCCTGAGAGTAGTGACCTCACTATTTTGAGGCAGAAGACATCAAGAATCTGCTGTGGATCTTTTTCTCCCGCTGTGATTAGCCAAGACTTGAACATCACCCGTACCAAAACGAATGTCTTAGAAATTAAGCACCCATGTTTTAATAGAAATCTGTCTACTGACACTCACACAAAACAATCAATGATAGCCTATTTATATGATTTTTTGTTCTCCTATAATCCTATACTCCTGTATACTCTAGGGTATGCAACTGCATTTTCATCTCTACAAAATTTTACAAAACATTTATAAGTGTTCTGTTTATCTGAATTTCCCTAGGGCTTTTCTTTAAGTGATTGGCAGGAGCTGGTGGAAATTTGGTGTACCCTGGGTCATAATTGTGCTTACATTTAACTTATGTTAACTTATATGTGGTGGCTCAGGTGCCCACCAGAGCTGCTCTATCACTCCCCTCCTCAGCTGGACAGGGGAGACAAAATACAGCAAAAGGCTCCTGGGTTGAGATAAGGGCAGGGAGAGAACACTCACCAATTACAGTCACAGGCAAAACAGACTTGAACTAGGGAAAATTAGTTTTATTTATTGCCAATCAAGGGGAAAATTAGTTTAATTTATTGCCAAACCAGTCAGAGTAGGATAATGAGAATTAAACACTAAATCTTAAAACCACCTTCCCTTACCCTTCCCTGCTTTCCAGGTTCAACTTTACTCCAAACTTTACCTCCTCCCCACAGTGGTGTAGGGGGATGGGGAACTGGGGCTGTGATCAGTTCATCACGCATTGTCCCTACCACTCCTTCCTCCTCAGAGTGAGGGGGCCTCACATTCCTCCCCTGCTCTGGTGTGGGGTCCTTCCCATTGGAGACAGTCCTCCATGGATTTCTGCAAGGTGAGTCCTTCCCACAGGCTGCAGTTCTTTATGAACTGCCCCACCGTGGGTCCCTTCCATGGGGCACAGTCCTTCAGGAGCAGCCTGCTCCAGTGTGGGTCTCCTGCAAGGTCACAAGTCCTGCCAGCAAACCTGCTCCAGGGTGGGCTCCTCTCTCCATGGGGCTACAGGTCCTGCNGGGCTCCAGGTCCTGCCAGGAGACTGCTCCAGCATGTGCTTCCCACAGGGTCACAGTCTCTGTGCACATCCACCTGGTCCTCCATGGGCTGCAGATGGATCTCTGCTCCACTGTGAACCTCCTAGGGCAGCAGCAGAGCACCCAGGGACCTGAAGCCCCTCCTTCCCCCTCCTTCTTCACCAGCCTTGGTGTCTGCAGGGCTGTTTCTCTCACATATTGCCATGCCTCTCTCCCGCTGCAATTGTTCTTGTGTGGCAACTATTTCTCCTTTTTAAATGTATTATCCCAGAATTGCGACCACTGTTGCTGATGGGCTCGGCCTTGGTCAGTGATGGGTCTGTCTTGGATCCGGCTGGCAATGGCTCCATCGGACATGGGGGAAGCTTCTGGTAGCTTCTCTCAGAAGCCACCGCTGGAGCTCCAAAACCTGGCCACACAAATCCAAAGCAATTTGTCATTGTTGTCTCTGCTAAGTAGCCTTTTCTGAATTCCTGAGAAAGGAAAACTGATCAGGAAAACTGATATTTGTTTCTTCTACTGCCCACCTTCTTTTGTCTTGAAACTGTAAGATTGTTTTGGCATGGATTGCCTCTTTCTTAATGTGTGTCCTCATAACCAGGTTGGTCCTACTACTACAGTACAGGTGGCAGTAAATGGTGTTTTAATCCCAAAGGTAGTGCCCATTTAACTTTAAAAGGCAGCTGGGTTTTTTTTCTTGTGCTGAGCATGGATACCAGCACTTCATGGCCTTGAGGGAGTTATTCTCTTGTTTTCTAACAGGTGCTAAAAACTGTGGAGCTAGTGTGAAGCACTGGGATATAGGTGAAGTGTTTGGTCAGTTGTCCCCCTGTCTGGCTAAAACATATTTCCAGACTATTCTTTTTGTTAATCATTTCCAGAAAAGAGGGAACAACATGTTCCCTATGGGCAGGTTTGGAGATGCCCCTTCTGGTTCTCCTGCAGCACCACCAAGTGATTGGAAGCAGAAGCTGCTCAGAGGTGATGGAGACAACGGAGCTGAACCTCTCCTAGTAAATCACAGGCCACAATAAGCTGCAAAATCTTCAAGGACAGTAAGTAACTAAATAAACCCTGCTGATTGTGTATATCTGATCTGGGTATAAGGACACTGTGTTAAAAGCAAGCAATATAACTGTCATAACTCATCCTGTTAAAATCAAGAGGAGTTTTATCATGGGTTTATAATGGCAGTGGAGCTTAGCCAGAGCTGGGGGCTGTAGAGCAGGATCCTACTGAGCAGTGTATCAGAAGACCAGTATTTCTTAGTGATGGTTTTCTTGTGGTTATAAACCTTGTTGCCAGCAAGTAAAGCCCTTCCCAAACTGGAGTTCTTTGCACGACATTTCTGCCACTCTTTCTTCCCGAGCTGTTCACGCTGCCNAATCAAGGGGAAAATTAGTTTAATTTATTGCCAAACCAGTCAGAGTAGGATAATGAGAATTAAACACTAAATCTTAAAAACACCTTCCCTTACCCTTCCCTGCTTTCCAGGTTCAACTTTACTCCAAACTTTACCTCCTCCCCACAGTGGTGTAGGGGGATGGGGAACTGGGGCTGTGATCAGTTCATCACGCATTGTCCCTACCACTCCTTCCTCCTCAGAGTGAGGGGGCCTCACATTCCTCCCCTGCTCTGGTGTGGGGTCCTTCCCATTGGAGACAGTCCTCCATGGATTTCTGCAAGGTGAGTCCTTCCCACAGGCTGCAGTTCTTTATGAACTGCCCCACCGTGGGTCCCTTCCATGGGGCACAGTCCTTCAGGAGCAGCCTGCTCCAGTGTGGGTCTCCTGCAAGGTCACAAGTCCTGCCAGCAAACCTGCTCCAGGGTGGGCTCCTCTCTCCATGGGGCTACAGGTCCTGCCAGGAGCCTGCTCCAGCATGTGCTTCCCACAGGGTGACAGTCTCTGTGCACATCCACCTGGTCCTCCATGGGCTGCAGATGGATCTCTGCTCCACTGTGAACCTCCTAGGGCAGCAGCAGAGCACCCAGGGACCTGAAGCACCTCCTTCCCCCTCCTTCTTCACCAGCCTTGGTGTCTGCAGGGCTGTTTCTCTCACATATTGCCATGCCTCTCTCCCGCTGCAATTGTTCTTGTGTGGCAACTATTTCTCCTTTTTAAATGTATTATCCCAGAATTGCGACCACTGTTGCTGATGGGCTCGGCCTTGGTCAGTGATGGGTCTGTCTTGGATCCGGCTGGCAATGGCTCCATCGGACATGGGGGAAGCTTCTGGTAGCTTCTCTCAGAAGCCACCGCTGGAGCTCCAAAACCTGGCCACACAAATCCAAAGCAATTTGTCATTGTTGTCTCTGCTAAGTAGCCTTTTCTGAATTCCTGAGAAAGGAAAACTGATCAGGAAAACTGATATTTGTTTCTTCTACTGCCCACCTTCTTTTGTCTTGAAACTGTAAGATTGTTTTGGCATGGATTGCCTCTTTCTTAATGTGTGTCCTCATAACCAGGTTGGTCCTACTACTACAGTACAGGTGGCAGTAAATGGTGTTTTAATCCCAAAGGTAGTGCCCATTTAACTTTAAAAGGCAGCTGGGTTTTTTTTCTTGTGCTGAGCATGGATACCAGCACTTCATGGCCTTGAGGGAGTTATTCTCTTGTTTTCTAACAGGTGCTAAAAACTGTGGAGCTAGTGTGAAGCACTGGGATATAGGTGAAGTGTTTGGTCAGTTGTCCCCCTGTCTGGCTAAAACATATTTCCAGACTATTCTTTTTGTTAATCATTTCCAGAAAAGAGGGAACAACATGTTCCCTATGGGCAGGTTTGGAGATGCCCCTTCTGGTTCTCCTGCAGCACCACCAAGTGATTGGAAGCAGAAGCTGCTCAGAGGTGATGGAGACAACGGAGCTGAACCTCTCCTAGTAAATCACAGGCCACAATAAGCTGCAAAATCTTCAAGGACAGTAAGTAACTAAATAAACCCTGCTGATTGTGTATATCTGATCTGGGTATAAGGACACTGNGCTTCTGGTAGCTTCTCTCAGAAGCCACCGCTGGAGCTCCAAAACCTGGCCACACAAATCCAAAGCAATTTGTCATTGTTGTCTCTGCTAAGTAGCCTTTTCTGAATTCCTGAGAAAGGAAAACTGATCAGGAAAACTGATATTTGTTTCTTCTACTGCCCACCTTCTTTTGTCTTGAAACTGTAAGATTGTTTTGGCATGGATTGCCTCTTTCTTAATGTGTGTCCTCATAACCAGGTTGGTCCTACTACTACAGTACAGGTGGCAGTAAATGGTGTTTTAATCCCAAAGGTAGTGCCCATTTAACTTTAAAAGGCAGCTGGGTTTTTTTTCTTGTGCTGAGCATGGATACCAGCACTTCATGGCCTTGAGGGAGTTATTCTCTTGTTTTCTAACAGGTGCTAAAAACTGTGGAGCTAGTGTGAAGCACTGGGATATAGGTGAAGTGTTTGGTCAGTTGTCCCCCTGTCTGGCTAAAACATATTTCCAGACTATTCTTTTTGTTAATCATTTCCAGAAAAGAGGGAACAACATGTTCCCTATGGGCAGGTTTGGAGATGCCCCTTCTGGTTCTCCTGCAGCACCACCAAGTGATTGGAAGCAGAAGCTGCTCAGAGGTGATGGAGACAACGGAGCTGAACCTCTCCTAGTAAATCACAGGCCACAATAAGCTGCAAAATCTTCAAGGACAGTAAGTAACTAAATAAACCCTGCTGATTGTGTATATCTGATCTGGGTATAAGGACACTGTGTTAAAAGCAAGCAATATAACTGTCATAACTCATCCTGTTAAAATCAAGAGGAGTTTTATCATGGGTTTATAATGGCAGTGGAGCTTAGCCAGAGCTGGGGGCTGTAGAGCAGGATCCTACTGAGCAGTGTATCAGAAGACCAGTATTTCTTAGTGATGGTTTTCTTGTGGTTATAAACCTTGTTGCCAGCAAGTAAAGCCCTTCCCAAACTGGAGTTCTTTGCACGACGTTTCTGCCACTCTTTCTTCCCGAGCTGTTCACGCTGCCATGTGTGCCATCAGAGTGCACTGCTGGGTAGACAGCAATAACCTCATTCAAGGAAAAGCGTATGCTTGCAAAAAATGGAGTGTGACCCCATGCTTCAAAAACGTAGTCCTGTTGTCGTAGATATCAGCATGAGGAAAATACAAGGATTTAGACAGGGAACAGAGAGAAATATTTATTTTGCTGTAAAAAGTGACCTTGGAAATGTGCATATCAATTAACCAGCATCTGCCAAGAAGTTTTTCTACAAATAGAAAACTAAAGAGCTTGCATAAAAGTACTTTTGTCTTTCTGAAAGAAATGGCTGGATGCCCACATGAGTACTATATCTTCACCAAAAATACGTATTTTTTAAAATCTTTTATCAGATATACCAGGATGAAATTAGTCTTGAGAAAAAAATGCTATCGAGAGCCAAAGGAAACTGGAAATAAGAAACTCCACACTTGCAAATGCTAGTTTAGTTCTTTTCACATGAGCCTGCTGAGAAAGAACAGGACTCTTGTGCCTCTTAAATGTTTTCATAACTGTTCCAATATCCAGCTCTGAGAGAGGGCTGTGGACATTCACTGCATGTCAAGTGTGAGAGAGAGACAAAGGGTCTGAAGGATCAGAGCACATTCTGGATAAACTGAGCCAGAGCTTTGGGCAGCAATAGCACTGCCCCTTGACAGAATGAGGTTATATGTACTGAATAATTAGGTGTACTTATCTGCAGTGGTTTGGTTTTGCATGTCTTTTTGTTACACCTCAGTTGAGCTTTCAGATAGAAATAAATTTCAGGAATTTGGTACTCAAGAATGAAAAAAATGGGGGGAATGGGACAGATAGTCTTGAGACTGGTGGGTGACCCTGGGAAATGGAAAAGAGAGGGAGAGACATTAAAGTGAATCATGATGTTTCAGTTGGGTTATGTGATTTTTGGTGTCTCCATTTTAAGCAAAGCAAATGATTACTAAAGGCCAAACTGTATTGTAAATTACCCAACCAAAAGGACTTAGATTTATATACATAGCTTACTTTTTAGCTTAGTTTTTCCCTTTGAACAAATACATAGTTCTTAACCTGTTTCTCAGGAAAAGAGGAGGAAATCGGCAGCTTTTATTAAACCTGTACTTGAGATAAAATTGTCTCAATTCTGAGGGACACTGACTACTTATCCTTGAACCTGTGATTGCTGAGCACAGGTTGATGGCTTGTGACCACAGCACACAATTTGATAGATTAAACTCTGTCAATCACCACAGTAACTAGGCCAACTTATTTTCACATGCAGAGCTTTGCCTTGATTTCTTTTTATGTGAAGGACCCATGAAAGCTGAAAGACATGCTGGACTTTGTTGATTTTCCAAGTATTTCAGTTTTAGCCTCAATATCCTGAAAAAGCCAGTTCTATGTCAATAGCTTCAGTCCATTCACATTTTCAAAACTGGAACTTCCTTTACCAAGCAGAATTACTCATAAACTGCCTTGTGCTTGTAGTTGATATCTGTTCCTGTAACATTCTCCTAATATTTGCCTGATCAGATTAAAGATTTGGCAAAAAATGAGTGCTTCATCTAAATGTTTTTTTGAACGCTTCCAGGGATGGTGATTCCACTGCTTCTCTTGGCAGTCTGTCCCAATGCCTGACAACCCTTTCAGTGAAGAAATTTTTCCTAATATCCAATCTAAACCCCTGCTGATTCAACTTCAGGCCATTGCTTCTCGTCCTATCACTTGTAACTTGAGAGAAGAGACTGACCCCCACCTGGCTACAACCTCCTTTCAGGCGGTTGTAGAGGGCAATAAGGATCCCCCAGAGCCTTCTTTTCTCCAGGCTAAACATTCCCAGCTCCTTCAGTCGCTCCTCATTTGTCCCCAGACACTTCACCAGCTTTTCTATCCTTCTCTGGAGCTACTCCAGCACCTCAATGTCCTTCTTGTAGAGAGGGGCTCAAGACTGAACACAGGATTTGAAATGCAGCCTCCCCAGTGCCAAGTCCAGAGAGAAAATCACTGCCCTGGCCCTGCTGGCCACACTATTTCTGATGGTGGATGGCAGTTTGATTGTCTCCAAGCACACACTATTAGAGCCATAGGTAATTCCCTGACTCCCTGGAATGCAGATTGCATTTGCAAACTCTAGTCTCTTTCTACAGCTTGAGGGAGTTTTCATTGGTGCAAGGAGTTCTTTGTTGGAGCTGGCAGCAATATGGTGGCATTATAAACCAATGATCAGCAAAGAAGACTTTTATCTGCCTCATTTCTCAAGAGGAAAAACCACAGCTGAAGGCTAAAAACGTGTTGATACTTCATGATGCCAACATCTGCATCATTTTGCAAAGAACTTATTGCAAATGGATAAATGTGTCTTTGCTGTAAAATAAAAGGAGTGGAATGAGATGAAGATGTCTTTGAAGATAACTCAGCCATGAAAGTTAGAGCATTTCTATGGGAATGGCTTACACACAGGTGCTGCAGAGATTGGTGCTACCTGGCTTCATCTGCCAAGTCCAGCAACTTCCCGGTTTGCAAGTTGCACTGGTTTAATTGTCCAGTTTGTTTTCTACTTGCCTAATTTTTCAAGTGAGGTTTGGGTTTGTAAGCAAACAAAAAAACCCTTTTCTTTTTTGCTCCTTCTCTTCATGCTGGGCATTTTTCTGTCATGGTGCCCTATCTGGGTGATAAGAATGGCATTAGGAATACTATGTATTTAATTGCATACTAGTCAGGCATGAGAGAGCATGTGGGAAGAGCTTTAGCTGACTTTTGTATGTAGTACACAGTTAAATATGGATGTCACCTTCTCAAAAACAAAGGAAGCCAAGGCAAAATATTTCTGGCCATGAGTCCTAGTCATTAACACAGAACATGAGAGTTTGGCTGTGAAAACTAAGATGGACTTGTGGAGACTTTTGATAGACATCAATGCCCTTTATGAGGAGTGGGGAAAGCTCTTTGTGACCTTGACGCTCTTTCCTAACTCACAGGTGTTGTTATGATTAATGAATTCATTTAATTAAAATCAGCTGTGGAATGGTTTATGGAGTAAATTTGACTTGAGTTCCTAAATTCATTGGAAAGCTGGTAGCATAAGCTACTTTTCTAACCTCATGTTGTAATTTTTCAGTGAATTTTGTTCATGCAACTAATTTATTAATAAAATAGAAAAAAGCTTGATTCTGAAAACAGAATTCAGTTTGTGCCTGCACAACTTCTGCTTTTATTTCAAAATCCATGTTCTTACAAGCTTCTCTTCCTCACTTCTCATTTTAGAATTGTATGGAAGTGTTTGCATGTGTAGTACAGTAGAGTGTGTTTGCCAGAAAGCTTGATAGCTAAATTCCTGGCCATTTTGTCTGTTCATCTTCCAAGACAGGATGATTTCTCACCACAGAATGCTTCTGTGTCTTCTCATGTTTTCGAAAATGAACCATATGATAGCATGAATATCTCCAGTCTAGATCAACCAACTGGTGCAAGTACTATTAAAAAATTGATTATGCCAACATAGACTACCTGGTGAGCAGTGCATGTTTACCACTTTCCTAGGATATTTTTCTGCTGGTTTTGCTGTACCACGATACCTCCACAGACATTTAGGTATATTTCCATCATGGTTCTGCAGTCAAAACAGTAACCACAGCTAAGTTCAGTGCTTGAATCTGTCTCTATCTCTTGTCTTCTTGTTTCCATTTCTATGCGTTTTAATATGTGAGGTTAAAATAAAAATCTTGCTGGAATAGATGGTAAATAATTGGCTTCAGCTTCTTTCCTCTTTCCTTTCCCCACTCAACCCACCTGGGCCTATGTTTATTGAACTCCATACATTGTCAAGACAGTATTTGTAAATGGAATTTAACTGTAGGTGAGCAGTACAAATGTAATAATATTACACAACTCTTGTTTAATTTTGAAAGCTCCATCCTCTGCAACAGTGCTTATAATGGACGGTTCAAGCTGAATTATCCATTATTGCTCCCAAAGTTTACAATTAAACTATCGATCAAAGCTGGCAGAAAATTCTCAAGCAATCTGGGTGTGTACCAGGCTTCTTTTAGATGCAGGCTGAGGGAGAGAAAGCCAGAAGCAGCCTTCAGCTAATCCTCTTAGTGCTAACTGTCCTGGATGCAGCAGTGATTATGTGTCGTGCTTATACAGTTTTAATAGTGCAGGTCCTATGCAATTTGCGACCTCTATTTCTGCCTGGGAAGATTGGAGCTTAACAGGTTTGGATCCACAGGGAACCAGCTTCGGCTTTTAGGCTTCTTCAGACACTGCAGAATGCATCTTTTCTGGGGAATTCCACAATAAAATGACTGTTATTTATCATTACAAACCTCTTTATCATTTAGTCAATAAAAGGCCTCTCTCTCTCACTTTTTTTTTTCCATGGTGTGCTCAGAGTCAGAAATCTGTATTAGTCTCCCCTGGCCTGAAGGCAAGAGATGTCAAATGCTAAATCATGATCTGCCCTGGCTTTCTGGCTAAATTGTGTATGAAGGCCTGAGGCAAAAAGGTGCACATGCTCATTATTTGAAACAGAATGATTTTTTCCCCTTTCTTTCCTTTTTTTTTAAAATACATATTGAGACATATATGGTAACACACATACAGTAAGCTTCTGAAAAGTATCAAACCTGAAACAAACCAGCCAGAGCTAAATATGTCAAATATATATGCTTTCAGATTTGGAAATAGGAAAGGGATTGTCAAGAAAAATCAGATGATCTTCCCCTTTTGAACTTTTTGTTAGCGGTGGGGAAAAAAGTGTTAGGAGGTGACAGCAAGGTGACAGATGTGGTAAATAATGCATCTGGTGAATTCACCCCTCTTTTTTTGGAGGGAGAAGGAGAAGTTTGAAATGAATCTTAGTTTGAAATTGGTCAGGAAACCCTTATGGAAACATATTTGAAAGCCTGTGATTGTTTTGCAAACTGTTTAGTGTGTGTTTTCATCTCCTTATTTGTTTGCAGTTTGTGACAGATCACCTTCCTTACAGGGCATTACTACCCCAGGTTGACAAAGAGACTTTTGTGAAGAGGTTTTAGGACAGTCATCCCTTGGGCAAATTTTTGTGTGAACATATTTGCATATATTTGCCAAAGTCCTTCAATTCTCTAAGTATTCTCTGAGGGATGTATCATGCATACCAAAATATAGGTGGAAAACTTATTTAAAGGGTCATGCTTGTCTTTGAAGCAAATTTAAATTTGTTATTTATTTATTTTGACACTAGGGAAATGTTCAAGATTGTTGTTTTCCAGTATTTGTTCATCAGAAGGTGACAAGGAGCTTCTATAAAAGCACATTAAACTTCACTATTTCCACAATGTGGACTGGAGTTTCAAAAGCTGCCATGAAACCCGGGGAGATCCTCTGGAGAATCTAAACAATGTGTGTATTATTTTTAGTGCTCAATATTTTCTGCGTTCAACAACAAAACACTCTACATATTTATGCTGACCACCTGCTCTCAGTGTGAGCATGCAAACGGCCACAACTTGGAGAAGAAAAAAGGCTCATGTGTAACAGGGACATTATGTTCAGCCAGTGAAATTTTTGACATTGCAATTGCAATTTATATTCCAAAAAACAATTTATTCAAGTGTGTCATTGTTAGTTACAAATCCTGGGAATAAGCTGAGTCTGCCTGAATTCAGATATTCTATTTCTGAAGGTTTCAGGGAAATTATGTGATTGGATTAAAGTTTTCAGGAGAGACTCCTCAATGGCATGACATGTTGCTGGCTGACTCCTCCACCTAAAAAGCAAACTCCTTGAGCTCAACATCTTTTGAGCCGTTCAATTTCCAGTTCTCAGTGGAGGGCTTTAGTTTTAGATATATCTTAAATACAAATTGGTTTGGTTTAAAATGTCACTGATTTATTAGAGCTCTTCTAATATGTAATTTTTTAGTTATGACTGAAATGCTCTGCATTGTCAGTGTGATTTTTTCAAATTTAAAATAATGCATTTTGAGAGCCCTTATATCCTGGTCTTTGTAGTCAGATAAAAAATGAGGCTGCTCTGTACACATCACTGGTTCTGTATTTCTTCCAGAGAAAATCATGCCCTCTTGAAATTACTTGAGCTCTTCCCCAGCTGTCACATATATGAGAGTGAAATTAAGAAGAGGACTATGGTTTTCAAAACCTAACATGGTCCCTGTAGTTTGTAAAGTTCAATTTAAACTGTCTGTATGAATTTAGCATGCAGAATTCATGCCTGACATAGATCAGAACATAAGCAAGTGAAATAAGTTGATGTTCATGTTTGTCATATTAAAAACAAAACCAAAATCAACAGACCAATATAAAACAGAAATTCCACACATGAACTTTTCAGCAATTTTAGTTTTTTCTTCAGGTTATGGTAGAGCTTACTAGAAAAGTCCTTATTAAGCACAACACTTCAGAAAGAGTAAGGGGACTCATACAAGTTTTAACAGAATCTGCTTGCTTCTATTGTTTAAACATGAGACAGTTCTATGTTCTTTCTTTCTGCGTAGAATCTTCCACATTTTGCAAAGTCTGACTTCTCTGCTGCCTTTGTGTTTCCAAGATGCCACATGCTCTTTTTCTATATACGTTCCAAGTTCTTCAGAGCAGTTCCTCTGAAACATCAAGAAAATTCAGAATTTAAGAGTGATATTTGTCTCCTAAATTTTTTTACAGAATTCTCATGGCTGTTCACTTTGCCCGATTTTTTCCTTTTCTTTTATTTTTCTTTTTTCTGTTTGTTTTTGTTTTTTTTTTTTTTTTTTTTTTTTTATACCATAGGGACCANCCAGTGGGACCATATATTAGTGCAATATATCCTAATTCTTTTCTCACTGTGGTTGTCATTCAAAATAACTCCACTGAAAGCCTTGCAGTTTCACTAAAATAAGGTGGAGAATTAGACCCCTGAGTTCTTTATTTGTTACACAGGAGCAGAAAATACTTGGGGCTGACAGATTTTTAATTGTTGCTTCTCTTCAACTTAATCACAGCGCCTAACTTTGTTTAAAAGCATTTTCAAATTTACAGAGGAAAAAAATAGAATAGTACTTCCAAGATGAGACCTTAAACTGACCCCCTTGGTCATACTGTGTGATTTTATGCCTAGTTAGAAATCATAAAAGTAAGATTAGTTATGTAAAAGCTATACACCACATAAGTGTATTTGTAAGATGTGAGAATCAGAGTTATATAGTCTGAACTCCCTACATGATTCTGAAATAATATATTTCATTAGAAAATCAAATTATAACTGTTTTCTCCTTTTTTTTTCTTCATCTTGGCAATGCGCAGGAAGCTAATCTCATTGTCTATGTCCTCCAAACTGAAGCTGCCTTCAAGAAAAGGAGTACTTCAATGAACGAGACTGTTTACATACTTTTAATGATGTGTTTGTTTTAATTTAGTTGTAAGTTCATGCTTCTGTAGGATCCATCTGAATCTTATCCCCCAGCTATATGTGTAATTCAGGCTTCCTGTTTTAAGGTCGTTCCTAATACAGAAAATTGTCATTATATTGGATATAAATGCAAGGAGGGATTTTAAAATGTTCATGAGCTTAGTATAGGTTTTCTTATTTCAGAAGTCAGCTTCTGTATACTTCCCATGTAGGATCTCTGGATAAAATTTTTGTTAATATCCTTATACTACTTAGAGAAATAGCTTGAGTCAACCATTCTTTCTCTTTTCTCATGGATTTTCTTTGTTCATCTGAAAAACATATTTATTTTAGCTTCTTAATTCATAGTTCCTATAGCATGTGCACATTAAAGTCCCATATGTGAAACTAATAAAGAAATTTCATCCTATCTTTTAGCTCTGCAAAACTCCATCAGTTGCAAATAGAAGCAGCATTTCTGTGGGAACATTTTGAGATTTTATTGTTTAACTATAGTCTCTGCAGGATTTGAAACCACCCTGACAGGTCCACGATTGGGCTACTCAGGTCTTGAATCAGCCAGGTGCTGTATGTCCATCACTGCTGTCCTGTCAGACGTGGCTGTGGTTACATGGCTGACCACACTCCAGACCCTCTGCATTCTTGACATGTGGGGGCATGCTGGGATCTAGATGAAAGCTGAGCTTTAGAGCAGTGTGAGCTTGGGAAATGGGACAGGTCTGGGTGTTCAGTGTGCCATATAATGTGCACACATGACAGCCTGAGGACTGTGTACATCACCTGGTAAAATGTCAGTGGTCAGTCTGGGGCTACTTACCACTCTATAACTGTAATTTAAAGCCACTTGCTCTGGTGGAGTTCTGCTTGCCTCCACTTGTGCCATGTACTCTGAAACAGGAATCAAGATGACAAAGGCTTAGCTTGTAAGGACAGCAGAAGGCTTGGATAGTAGGCATCTGGTTTGGTTTTCCTTGCAAGAGGCTGTGGAAACTTGGTCTCAGCCTGAGAAGAGGAGGGGGCTTACAGGTGGGAAGAAGGGAGAAGAAGAAGCTGGTTTGGGGTACCAGGACAGGAGGTAGCAGGGAGGCATCTTTTAAAAGCTGATCCACCAGCACCACTGAAACCATCTGTGGCACATTTTTTTTGCGTTTTTTTTTTTTTTTTTTTTTTGGTNTTTTTGGTAATGGAGGAGCAGTTTGTCCCTTTAACTCTTCACCTGTCTTTTACTTTCATAATCCTGAATTATGTGTTGTCTGAGACTGGTGCTTTCTCCTTCCGTTATTTCTAAAGCACACAGCAAGTGTGGCCATTCTCCCTGTTGTAGCCTGCTAAGTACTGCAGGATTACGAAGAGTGAGCAGCAGAAAGAAGAATGGACAGTTATTGACACTGTGTTTATAGGGCCACTGGCAGACTTTCGTCTTGCCACTTGGGTACTGGAATTGGATTTTAAAATCAAACATTATTTTCTGTAAGGAAGCATTTATTTTCAGAGTCCTTGGGACACAGTGGCCTGAATACTGCAGTCATAATTCTGGCAAAACCCCCAACAGACATCTAAGTTACTTTTTCCTTGATTCAGGTCTGCAGGATTGTGCTTTTCAGTACAAACATGTCGTACGTATGTGGCCTAATTCCCAGAAGATCTGAGCAGGCCCATAGTATGTTGCCAACAAAGGGAGTGGAGAGAATAAGACAGCTTGAAATGTAGTTAATGAAATTATTCATGTTGCTTTCATAATTACATTTATAACTGCATCATCATAATGTGATGTGTTGATTAGTATCCGGAGCAGTTCATGTAATTAAACAGAGCATAGGGAATTAGCAGAGTTACAGCAACACCATGGTGCTGTTTCTGGCACAATTCTGTTCACAGCTGTTTGATGGATCGAGAGATGACCACGGTGTGAGAATGGATGAAGAGGCAGTGGCTCCCTTCCTTTGCATGCTGGTGTCATCCTGTGTGCAAAGGGAGCTTGCCGCTGCAGCATTGGTGTGGTGAGTGTTTGGGATTGGCACTTGGTGCTGAGCATTACCTGGGTATCTGATCTTGGCAGCCAGAAAGCACCCATACATCTGCTCCTTTTTGCTGTAGATGTCTACAGAGTTTGCCATGAGCTGCTGCCAAAGATTTGTATTCAGCAGTGCTCTGCTGGAATGCACTCTAACACTTGGTCTATCTAAGTATTAAATGTGAGCAAAAATCCCACATCACTCAAAAGGGGACACTTGTGCTTTGTCTCTGATCTAGACTTTAGCTGTCTGACCATAAGCAAATGCATCACCTTCTCTTTTGCCAGGTGCCAAATTACAGTTGTGTTGGGAAGTGTTAGCAGGGCTATATAGCATGTGTAAAGGACTTTGGAGTGTCAACAGTTGCAGTCATTATAGAGTATTGACAAATATTGGGTTTGAACAATATTCATATTCAATTAGGTTCCATGACAAAGACAGCAGTCACCTAAGTCTCTGCTAGTCCAGCCAAAGCCCAGTTTCTGTTAGGAAAAAGATGTGGCAATGTCTCTTGAGGCTGGAGATTAGAAGAGGAGATCTGGTTCGGAGATTTTCTTGATTTTATATTCTAAGACCATTGACTTGGTAACCTATCCACTAATGGATAGTGCCACATGATTCAGAGGCATAAGAACTCTGATCCATTGTCATGTTGTTTAACAAACAAAAATAAGGCTTAGTTTTACCTTATAATGCTTTCCATCTTGCCATATTATTTGTAATCTCCTTTCAGATGTGTCATAAGATGTATGCCACATACAAAATATTCTTATGGGAATATTGGAAAGAGTTCAAGGAAATGTGGTGAACTAATCAAGTGTCTAATCTGCATTTTATGTGAGTGCTTAAAAATAGTTCACAAATACAATACCTGTCTTGTAATAATCCTCACAGGTTTTGATAAAAATAAATGTTTGAAGGCACTTTGTATATGCATGCTGCTTGTTTCCTGGCTGTATTCTGAACTACACTAAGATAGCAATGTCAATGTGTTGATACCTCCCTGATTTAGGTTCTACTTTTTACACTTATGACTAATTGTACTCATGGCTGTTTCAATTTTCTGATGTTCATGGTAAATTTGCATTCCTTTTCTGGAATAGTCCTTCACATTCTCATTCAGGAAATATCTGCTATGTAATATTTATAACACAAGCAGAGACACTTGTGCTAGTCTGCCAGCTTTATTACACTGACTTGACCCTCTCATTGCTAGATGTCAGTGTAAAAGTATACTTACTATTACACTTTATTGCACCAACAAAGACAAAGGTAATAAATTAATATTTTTGACTGAGTTGTCTCTACATTTATAGGAAGATCTACCCTACAGTCTGTATACTCCACTTCAAAAATGCATCTGTATTAATCTGTGATAATGGCACAGAATAAAATTTATTCTACAATTTTGAGAAACTATGGTTTAATTAAATTGATCTACTGAATGCTTGAAGGTAGCCTGTATGAAATTTATATATAGAGTACACTGTAAGACTCAGTTGTTATCATTAAAAGAGTATTATTGCATAAGAGAAATGTGATCCACTTATTTCTTTGATTTCTTCTACTATCATTATTCTTTCAAAAATGAAATCTGTTATTTTGAGGGAATCTTTCCTACTGTTTAGCAGATTAATGACCATTCATGACATTATCAGTTCTGCATGAAGTATATAACTTTTGTATGGATTCCAATACTAATATTGTACATCACTGGTGACTGGCAGTACAACTCATCCACCTAATTTTTTGCAACGTGATTCCAGATGTCTTACCTGACAGCATTCTAATTTCTAAGTGCTCATTTATCATCTAAATTACTTTTTCCCCATACAGATCTTTGCAAAAGTCTACCAACAACATGATCCCTGCCACTTACAGGATATCATCTCATACTTTAACCTTTTTTTTTCCTGGACTGCTTGTGACACAGGCAGTTTTTCACATTTAGTTGAGATGCTTTCAAAGAGATGGTATACACCATATCAAAAATGCTTTTTTGTTTGGATGTTCTTTTGGGTAGGTTAGGGTGGTTTTTTTCTTTTTGTTTTGGGGATGATGGTGAAACTTGATCAGAAGTTTCTTGAAAAGTTTTAAAGTTATGATAAAAGTTTCTAGGTAAGTTTCCTATAGACTTTTTTTAAAAGCAATTGTGTTTAGTACTACAAAAAGCACATTGTGTTCTGGTAGGCAACGAACTGTTGTGAGGAAATTAAATATTGTTGAACTTTTATGAGAGACCTCCAGAGTGAAAACAAGTCTTGCACAGAATGCTCCCACTGTCTGAAGAGCTTACTTCCAATGGGTAAAATGTTAGATCTGTAGTGGTCCTGCTCACTGAAGCAAATGGAAAGTTTAGTTCAAAGCCTCCCTGGACAATTTTCAGTCTTTCACCAGTCCTATTTTTGCTGAGGTTGAAGACAGCAAGTCCCATGTAGGGCCATGGTCCCATAGGGTGGACTGTGCCTGTCTCCTCAGTCATACTGGAAAATAAAACTGTTGCAAAGTGTTCAGGTGGGAATTCCAAGTGATTAGTTATTAGAAATCTTTCAAAAAAATCAGGAGGCTGAATCAAATTGGTTTTTGAATTTTTTTTTCAATTTGGAATCATAAAAAGAATTTAAATATGGGATTTTTATGGTATGTCATGACAACTATGAGTATGTTTCTTCTTCTCTGTGATTTTACCTCTGGATATCCAGATTTCCTCCAGTTGTACCTTTTTTTACTTCTAACATCCACTCGTCACGCACTTCATTAAAACGTTGAATCTCTGCCTGTTTTGAAAAATCCCTTGTTTTCCTGTGTTAATTTGTATATTTTTTCCTAGGCCTTCTGGATTTCTTTTCCTCCTCTTGTCCTAAACCAGTCCCTTTTTTGCTATGCAGTTGCCTTAAGTCTTAAATCCACTTTGTTACAGTTTTCCAGTTTCAGTTCAGCTTTCTTTTTTTTTTTTTTTAACTCTGTCCTTGTTCCACATCTGTAAAAGTTGGCAAGTATTCCAGAGTTCATTGCTAGTAAATTCTTAGATATCTTTCTCTTCTTTAATTTAAGTCACAAGATCAGTCAGCTTCTACTGTTTACATCTTGTTTTCCTGTGTGGCTGTTGCTCATCAGTCGTTCTGAGTTTTTTCTTATGTCTTGCCTGCAAATCTGCTTGGTCTGCAGGGATTATTTCTTTTTCCTGATTCTAGGCTGATGGAGATAGACATTGTACCTTATAGCAGCAAATAAAAAAGAAAAAGGGGGGATAAAAGGGTATTTATATTCTTTTCCTATTATCAAAGCTAAATGGAACCCAATCTTAAGGCTTTTGCCGTCCAGCCTGTAGTTTCTTGCACGCTCTTAGCATGTACACACTTTCTACATTTTCTTTATGTGTAGGAAGGTCTTAAACATGCAGTTTCTGTAATTTTCCCAGTATCCCATGTAGCTGAGAGCTGTATTGCTGAGCTTTCTTCATGACTACTAGTGCAGAATTTAAATTTGGATCCTGCAACTGTAGCGGTATTTCGTGACTTTGCCATTAGCTTCTCCTTTTTACAGATGTGAATCCTAAATGCTACGTGCCTCCCTAACTGTGATGCAAAAGGGTATGATTTGCCATTATAGTTCCAGGTTTAAATCCATTCAGCTTCTGAGTCTTTGTGAACAACTTCATGGAGGTAAAGATTGGGATTATGAGTCATAAAAATGCCATTTTATTTTCTGTATATATATTGTGGTCAAGGAAGAACCAAAGTAATGTTTATAAAAGAACACCCTGGGAAAAGTTATATTGATTTTATCTAGCCTACCCATGCTTTTTCATTTTTAATCTTAGTACTTTCTCTGCTAGACATGAATTTTTCCTCTTTTAGTGTTTTCAGTAGCTTAAATTTATTCACCTTTGGTCACATCAATGATGGTTGCCACAGCTGCTCTGTTAGGCTCCTGGAGCTCCATGAAGATACTCACTGTCATACTTATGAAGGGGAAGAATAGAAAAATCAATTTTACTTAGATGGCAATTGGAAGAAATACATTTTTGTCCTGCATTCTACTTTCAGGATGTTTTATTCAGCCTGCTTTTCTAGAGGTAGTATTGTCTGAGTTCTGAGTTTTGTGACTCTCTTTAGAATTCATTTCATGCTTGCAATATCAGTAATTTATTTCCATTAAGGTTTTCTTTTTTTCTTTTAATATTTTCTGAAAAAGGAACTAAAAGCAATGTCGGGTATGTGCCATGGCAGTAAATGTTTTCTGAGGCATGGACGTGTTTATTTAAAAGGTTACTTAGAAATTTCATTTAAACTTCTACATGATTAAGCTGTACACTGGATCATGATGATTGTGGATTTTCATGGCTTCAGGTTTTAAGATTGTTTAAGACTGAAGTACGAAATGGAGTTAATCCATTCCCAATATGCAAGAGCCACCTCTTGTTTTCCTCTCCTGGTGTGTTCACAGAATATATATATTCAGGAAAAGTAAAATATGATAGTGCAAATGTAGATAAAGCCCATGATGTTAGTCCATCAGTTTCTCCAGTGAGAGGCTGTGTTGCTGACAGCAGTGAGGCTTCAAGTGGACTCCTGTAGTTGAGACGAGATTCTTCTTTTCCTTTTTCCCCCTTTACCTATGTGCAATGTGTGAGTGAAAGAAAGAAGAAGGGAGAAGAAAGACTTTTCCAAGTCAGCTACCAGGAAAGGAAATGAAACACGAGTCGTCTATATGTTTTTGGGAAAAGGAATTTTATTGTATATAATGTGTGTGTATGTATTTATCTAACCATATTAAAAGGTTAGATGTTAGCAATAATCGATGAACACATATAAGACCATGATTTTTTAACATCAGATCAGTCACGACTGAAACTCCTTTTGCTTTTTCTGTGAATATAAAAAGCCTGGAAAATGGAAAAAATTATGTATTTATTCAAAGCTATTTTGATTTCTGAACACACTTTCTCAAAACTCTTTTTTTCACCTAGTTTTCAAGGGTGCATGAATGTCTAAGGAAAGCACAAGCATTTTCTAAGTTGTTGATTTGAGTCTGAAACACTTTTTTATTTTTTGTGCTAACATGTGGATGGGTGTTTTCCAATTAGCTTTCTTATGCAAAGGAATTGCTACTCTAATGCACTGGGATCCTCCTTGTAGTGACCCTCCACTTTCAAGTTTTAGCTACTGGGTCCCCCCAAAAAAATGTGTACGTAATGATGTGCATGAAAGAAAAGGCCAGGATGTTATGGTTTTTGTTGAATGTACTGTATAAAACTATGTTACCCCAGCAGTTATACATGGTCTGATTCACCAGAATGTTCCGTTTGGGAATATTTAGTCGAAGGGTCAGGTCTCTAATTAGCAGAAAGATATTTTTTAACAAAATATTTTTTTAAACTTCAATATAGGCTCTCAAGCTCTTTTTGGCATTACAAGATTTCAGCCCAACAGTGTTGTGTGGCATTACTCTGGAACATAAAACAAAAACTGGAGCTAACTAGCATGGCTCCTCAATCTACAGTTGATGTTGTTTTGCTGTTTATACAGAACACTAGGTCTCTGGATAATGAGGATGATGGAGAGATGATAGCTTGATTATTCCACTGCTGTGCTTTTGCCAGGAACTGATGAATCCTTCACACTTTTTACTATCTCAGGCCAGTGGTACTGGGGAGGATGAGAAAAAATCGTAAAGATGACATGTTTGCTGTCCTGTTCCCTGATGGGGCTCCAATGTATTACCTGGATCTAATTATCTCCTCTCCAGTTGACAGAGAGGCTTCCATGGCACGCTTTCCATCACTGGGAGCCTCCGCCAAGCTTCCAGTGGGCTGTCTAATAGCTTGATATATTTTTGGACCTCCTGCTCATTGGATGAACAAGCTGAAGTAAATCATGTGTTGACCTCAAAGCATTTATAAACTGTAGAACATTATATTCTCATCAGAGCCATAGGGGCAGTAAACTATAGTTTCTCTGCTGTGAAACATGGTTTTGGTTATGCACTGTGTTACTAGGGTTGTACTTAAACAATAATATATCATTTGTGGCACATGTCGCCTTCTTTATTGAAAGGCAAAACAAAGAGTTGAGGACAAAAATCATTACTACTTTAGCAATTTTTCACAAAATGCTTTTGTTTTGTACTTGACACACAGATGGGACATTGCAGTGCAGTGTAAATGATGTATAGCAGCATGACAAATTTCATTTCCTTTATAAAACAGGAAAAAGAATAGTAGATGAATTTGGGGAAAGGGTGTTAACTTTATTTTTGTTAGTGTTAAAAATAAATTAAATAGGAGACTAAATAAAATAAAAATTAAAATTAAAAAAAAGAGATCGATTCAGAGAGAAAATTTGTCTTGGAAACTATTTGAACCCTTTAATTGTCTTGGCAGATATTGATTAAAGAGCTTAAATGAAAATATTAAAAACAATAAACTCACTTGTGTTAGAGCTTTTGAATCACTGTGATAGTGATAATCCATGACCGAGGAAGAAATTCACGCAAAGTATTACATGTTACACCGCAGTTGGACTAAGCAAACAATAGAAGACCAATTCTGAGGAAAGCAAACTGTATTCTTAGCACTGCTTTCAATCACTGCTTTCAATCTTTGGTGCTTCAACCATGTTAAAGAAATATAAATGCTACTTCTCAGTCTTCTTGCTTCAATTTAAGTCTATATCACCGTGGCGTATTACCGTGTGATACATCACGCTGTGAAAGGTGTCTGGGTCTGGGGAAGAGTTTTGGATTTGGTTTTGTTCATGTGGCATAGCTTTGCCTTTTCCTTTTATAGTGGATTTCAAGGAAACATGACCAAAGTCTTTACTATGTTTCCAACCAGCAAATTTTACTTAACATTTCCTTGTTATTAATCTTCAATAAGAAAACAAGAATTGCATGGCTGTAACATGAGTATGTCCCAACCCAAGCGCCAGGATCCCGTATTGTGAGGTGTTGTGCACACATGAAATGGAGCACAAATGAATGAGAAAATTTCCACTCTTTTCCCAAAACTTTGTGTGAAATTGTTTTATCTCAGTCCTGTTTCAGCTGCAGCTGAAAACCAGGCCCATGGTTCTAAAATACAATACAATTATTTTTCTTTTTGTTTCAGCAGGTGCTCAGTTTTGCCATTTTCATAATAGCCAAAGCTAAGGAACTTTTTACCTATTTGGCTTTGTGATGGCCGAAATCCTCAGTCTGGACTGCTGTATCTAGATTATAAACAATTAAAAGTTTGAGGTTTTTCACATCTACCAGTCTGGGAATGGTGTGTTAGAAAGATAATGTCTGTCTACAAAGTATGAGTCTGAACATGAGCTGCCCTTTGAAGTCCTCTTTCCTCTCTGCTACCAAAATGTTGAAATACTACAAATTTCTTTGAAGCAGATGGGGAAAAGATATCCATGGTAGATAAGAGAAAAAAAAAATACTGGGAAATTTTTCTTTGAGCAAAGAGCTTGTGAAATCTGTGGTTAGGTCCTGTGTGGACTCTCTGGTAGCTAACAGTGAGGTTGCTAAAGATGCCATCTTTAGTAAAGGCACTTTTATGGTCTTTTTATGGACTTTTATGGTCTTTTTCTGACAGATTTGGTTTGGAACTAACTTGCAGTGTTCAAAGTCTTAGAGACTCAGACAGACACACACAAAAGAAGAATTACACATGCATGATTGCCCCACTCTAAAAAAATGTTTTGTGTTTGTACAGCTAGAACCAGAGACTGCAGAGTCTTGCTTTATCTTTTCCCCAGTGTTACTGTGATAGAAACTATGGGCACAAAGATGGAATAAAATGATGATCCCTGCATGCTTTCCCTGCAAATTCCCATCAGAAATCCAGTATGATGCCATTTATTTTGTCTACAAGCTTAGATATGAACTGTAATGATATGCACTATTTTTATTTTTTTGTGGTTAAGGGTGTTTCCTTCTTTTCTCCCCTCCTGTCTGTCTCTACTGATGTCATAAGAGCTTCAGTCTTATTCTCAGCTGGTCTAAGTTGACACAGCTTTGCCTACATTAACAGTGCTGCAGTTATTTACATAAACTAAGGATATGGCCATGTATATGGGATCAGCATGAGTCTAGGAAATGACAGCCTACTTGCAAGGAAGTATCCAGGCCAGCGGACTTGTCTTGAAGTAAATAATTAGCCCTGATAATACAATTGTTTTTCTCCAAATGGTCTCCTTTTGAATATATTAGATTTATTTTTACTGAGGTTTATCGAGGTATTTTGCCAGTACGCAGTCTGAAGGTTCTCCCAGGACAGCATGGCGTGTACCACCCTGGCAGCCTGATCTTGTGCTGTGTTTGGTCCCTCAAAACCTAGAGGGAGGTGGGATATATGAAAGAGGAATGCAATGGTCATCACACATCTGGAACTTAGTCATGGTCTGGGCAGACCACATTCATAACCCAGGTCATAGCTGGATCTGCGATTTTAATAGCCCTTGTTTAGGATAGAAGTCCTTCTTTACACACTAGGCAATAATAGCTTGAATACAGGAAATTAGTTCACCTCAATTGTAGTAAATATGAATTTTCAGCATTTGTTTAGCTGAACACTGCTTAATCTTTTCTTTGTCAAAAGCAGCTTCCTGGATGTCTTATGTGTCTATCCATAGCACCTTCCTCTCTGGCAAGATAGAAGATGTTTGACAAAAAGAAATTACAGTCAGTTAAACTCTTATCCCTCTGCTGTTGTAGGCAGAAGCTATGAAAAGACATCCTGAAAATCTAGAGAGACTTCTGGGCTATTTGTTCTTCTGTCTTCTGCTAACTTTCCGTAGGTAATGCCTTTTGGCCTCCTTGTGTGAGCATCTAAACTAAGTGTGATCAGTCTTTTCATGAACAGGGCTGCAGGATCTGTTGCCCAAACTGCTATTATCTCTTGTTAATGTGCTCTGTGGTTTTGGATTTTTTTTAGTGTTCATCCATTTCTGAAAGAGACCTTCACTAATGGAAATCTAAGACAAAGAAAAATTAGATTTCCTATAATTGTAGAGTTGACAGCAGTAGGAGTGGCTGGAATCACATACATTAGCTGCTAAAATGCCTATCGAGGATTTCAATTAGAAGGAGAATTCCGATGATAGTGTCGAGAAGGTGAGATCCCAAGGAGCCAAAGGATAGTGAAGAAGCTAGTACTAATTATACTCTGGACCTGGAGAAAAAGAAGGCATCAGGCAAAGGAATATATTTCACATAAGCCATATCTGCTTTCTGTAGGGAGATGGAACACATTGAGACCAAGCCTTGTGCTACCCATAAACTGCCAGCTGTGGCCAAAACTCTATGAATTACAACTTGCCATGGCTCGTTATATGGTGATGCTTGGATAATAATTTAAAGAGAACAAGTCGTAATTTGTTTTCCATTTGACATACAGCTGCAAGTCTGGAGCAGGCTTGACTGCACAGGACATGCTAATATCCAACCATGCTCTAGAAATGACAACAGAACCGTGAACCTCAAGCTTCAAAATAAGCAGTATGTCAAGAGTGAGGCACAACTTTCTTTTTGGTGAGACGAAAATATGTTTGGAATTTTCATACTCTGGGCATCTGTGCCATGCCCTACTCCTCTTCCCCATTGATCCATCACCCCAGGTCAGCCATCTGCTACATCTTGAACTGGTGGTCAGTGATGAAAATCAGGTATGAGCTGCTATCATTGTGTGATGGAAAGCTGGAAATAACTTGAAAATCAGGTGAACTGAGATTTGAATTCAAAGGATTCTGAATGTCTTTTCATTCCATGTGCAGTATTGTAAATACTGTTGAATAGAGACGCAAATAATATGAAAAGTGGGGGCTGTGCTCCCTGGTTTTCCTACTAAAGCAACAGGTACACTTACATGTTCAGTAATTTAACCTCTAGATTACTTCATCTGTGTTTGCTCATTGCTTTATGAGTGCTGATGTTGCTAAAGATATGGTGCTAAGAAAAGAATCCTTTGTCACTACCTGCTGTTCACAGTACAAATATGATGTAGAGGGAAAAGCATATCAGGTTTCATTATAGAAAGACTGGGAGGAGTGCCACTCCTTTTCGGGTGGGAGAATGAGATCATGGTCATCTTAAATTCAGTAGCAGTTTTACTAAGTTATGTTGTCCCGGGATTGGTCCTGAAGTGAGCTGTTCCTCTAGTTCTTTGAAGCCTGTGACAGTGAACAGCCTGCCCAACACTGTTTCATTATGGGAGCTTATTTCGAAAATTAAAGTATAATGAAACATACCCTTATATTTTCCACCTGCATCTCAGGTAAAATCACTTTTTATTTTAAGCCGAAGTGAACAGATATATTTCATAATTTCATAAAAATCGTCATGCAATAACTTTTTTTTTTTACTGCTACTAAGTTTTATCTCATGTGCGAGTTTTTTCCCTGCTCTTTGACTTCCATTTGTAATGTCTCTTTAGGCTACCAGCATTTGGGACAATTCATGTCTTCTATAGATATAAAAGGCATATCATTATCTACAGGCATACCATAGGTACATCTGTATTTACAAATGACTGCTGAGGTGATGACTAGTGAGAATTAAGGTACATTTAAGTTAAAAATAGCCACCCTCTGCCCTGTGGAGCTGGAATTAAGGAATCCAGAAGGGAAGGAAGGTGATAAGATTCGGAGAAGAAGGGAGAAGTAGCAGGAGAGTGTCAGCACATGCCGTGGAGAGAAGCAGTCACTCCAGTCCAGCCACATGGATGCATGGGAGTGAACAGCCATGTGTGCCTGCACCTTATATTTCAGCCCTCAGGGTAGACAGCAGGAGGATTCTGGTCAGTCCTAACTGCCTAGTCACAGTCCATCAAGTTAGCTGTAAAAACTTCTGTTTCAATTAAATATAAGCTCATTGTATTTTCACACAACAGTTAATAAAATAAAACTCATTAGGAAGATAGCATTTAGACTGGAGCAAGTGATTTTTTTATGAATGTCACAGTGAAAACCACATTTCCTTTAATCAGCATCTGCTCTGTGTTAGGCTGCCTATAAAATGCTGTGCATTGTTGATGATAGGAAAAGATGAAAACAAACAAACAGGAAAACTACAAAAGTTATGGTATTAACATCAAAGTGCATTAATCCCTCCCTTTCCTTGGCATTTGAAAAATGATCTTATTCTTGACCCTAAACAATTTAGCTTTCTTTCCACCAATTTTGAATTTGGACAACAAGGGTGGACAAACAATGGAAACAAACTAGAGGATTTAATGTGAACTGAAAAACAAAATAAGGATACAAAAAAAAGGAGAAGATAATACACCAGTCTGAATGAATTAAACTTTTTTTTTCTTGAAAGAAAATCAGCTCCATCATTTTGGAACCGATTCTACAGAAAAGTTTACAGAGACTGAAGTAGTGACATTTCTATGTAGTTTCTACTTGTACAAATATTAGTGCTTCTGTAGGAACTTAAGGATTTAACGTGAAGAAATGTATGAGAAAATTGTAAGAGTACAGTGTGAAAAAGAGGAAATAATAGGCACTGTGTGGGTTTTTTTCTTATCTAAATATGTAACTGTGGTTTATTATTCAGTAAAGATTAAATGTAGAGATGAAATTTGTGTAGATTACTGATTTCAACAATGGGCTAAATGCAAATGACCATGAGCCTATTGTATTTAGGCAGTAAGATGCTAAATACCTAAGGTGAATGAAGGGAGGCAACTTCCTTAATCATTAAACTAGTCCTTGAATATGGAGGATAATCACATCATCTCTAATCCCATTCATAAACACGTCATGGTCCAAAGTTAAAGTCATTGTGGTTTGTTCCCCTCTATTCCTATTAGGAAGTATTTCGCTGCTCTGATGGTTAGAAATCCTCTTGTAATTTCCAGTGTATTTGTGGCTGGTTTATACCTATTTGTTTTGTGTCAGCGTTGTCCTTCAATGTGAATAGCTTTCCTCCTCCCTGCTGCTTACCCCTGATACATTTATAGACAGCAATCACGGCACCTCTTAGCCTTTGTTCTGCTCTGTTAAACATGCAGTGCACTGTTGGGCTCCTCTAATAAAATAGGTGTTTCTTTCCTCCAATTGTTTCTGTTCAGTACCTACTCTTTAAACTAATCCATCTTAAATGTGTTTGACCACAATGGGGCTTCATGGTCCGAATGAGTCCCCCTGCACAAACAGGGGCAGTTGTTTTTTCCTCCTTAAACAGGGGCTGTTGGTTTTTTTCTGCTTCTGGAAATACTGAACCTGATGCAGCTTGGGATAATACAGTTTTCAAGGACACAGTGCTGACCAGTAGTCATCCTGGTTAATGCAACTGTTTCTTTCTGCTCCTCTATCTCCTCCACCTGATGATCCCACAGTTTATGGGAAGAATCATCATCAGTATTTCCTGAAGGAGAGCAAGCTCATATTTCCTGTTGTAAGTTCAGCATCGAAGTAACAGTCCCAGGCTGGTGCCCAGGTTCCTCTCTTAAGATGGGATGACTTGGTTCTGGAGGTGCCCATTGCATTCCCTTCTGTGTTGGCTGAGGAACTGAACATTTTCCTAATTGCTGATCACTAGACTTATTCCAGCTGCTGAAAGTTCTGCATGAAATACAGATGTACAATTTCAACCCTAAAGCCTATGCAGCTGAAAAAAAGTTAAAAGATAAAAGAAGCGCTCCAAAATAATAGACTTTACGAGAAAGATCTTTCTATTGCTAGGTCTTTATTTTGGAGATGCCTCTGTTAAGGTTTTAACAAGAAAATCCCACAAAAAAAATCTCACACATACCACAGGTGAAAATAATTTTTGAGAATAAGAATTAGGAACTACTACATCTATCGATTTTTTTCCTATTTTAAACCCAAATGGATTACATCAGACTTATCAGACTAGGCCTATGGGAACAGCAGAGACCACAAGACTTGGAAAACAAATCTACTATAATTAGTACATTTGTTTGAAATGTTTATGCTGGTTTTCTGTAAAGCAAATGTTGTCTATTAAAACTACAGTATCCAAATTGCATAGTGTGAAGTAAGAGACAAGAACAAAACCTTTCAAGCAGGTTGTAGGAGAAAAAAAGCCCTTTGATTTCCCATTATTTTATTCTATTGTATTTATTACAAACTGTTAAAATTATAATTAATCATCGCTAGCTAGTACATATTTATGGGGGATACAAATCAGGTAGCAGAGGATGTTTCTGAATTCTGCATGACCATTTGTGGCAGTGTGTGCCAGAGGACTGCGTCTGTGTCAGTACTTTGCTACTTCCCACTACGTTTCCTGTCCAGGTGGTAACGCTGTTGTGATTGGACATTTTATTTTATTTACTATAAGGAACATAGAAAAGTGCTTGAGAGCTCTTAAGAGCAGTCTCAGAAGTGGTTGCAAATGCCATGTGAATGCTCACCTGCGTAGTTCATGCATCCCTGTGTGTATGGGGAGCATGAATGCTCTCAGGCCTGCCCATAATTCTTGTCTGGTATGCCTGGTGGCATGCGAGGACTTGTCCCCCTATCACATCTCAGGCCCTACCTGCATGTTCTCTGTACAAACAGCAAATCTGACCTGAAAAAGGGCATTGCTTTGGGTGGAGTTTGGGTCACATGCCCTCCAGAATTCCCTTATACACCGAATTATATAAATCTATACATCTGTTTGTTGCTGGACTTCTTTTACCTTTCTCTGAAGCACCTTGGTACCATTTACTAAGGCAGCATATTGGACTAAATGGGTTTGAAATATCATCCATCCTGGCAAGTCTTGTATTTCCATGTGCAAACAGGATTTTTTAGAAACTCAATACATATCAAATGTAGGTCTTCAGGGATCTCTTATTTACTTTGGGCAGGTAAATATTGAATTGTTGTGAAAGGTATTTGACTTCATTCTGGAACATAAAGCAGAGGAGGTTAATAGAACAAAGAGAAGAAATCAACACCAGTGGTAAATGGTAACACACATTACTGTATATCCCCTTCTGACTCTGCAAGAGGTGCATGTTTTGCGTAGCTGTGCAGAGCAAGCTTCATAGCATCACAAGCCTCAGAGAGGTGAAAAGGAGTTGAGAGGATGCTTTTGTAATCTTGACAGACTTGCTTGTGAGTTCCTTTCCCCTGCCAGTTATTTCAGCTATGTTTCTTTTTTTTTGGAAGAAGTCAGCTAATTTGGCCTCTTTTTTTTTTTTTTTTTTTTTTTTTTTTTTTTTTTATCAATTACAAACCAGAAGAAATCCTGGTGGTTGCAACTTTTCATGGCCAACGTAAAATGTCACTGGCAAGCTGAGGCACTCTGCAGGGTTTCCCACAAACCTCCAATATGAGGAACAGGGAGCAATGGGAATGTAAGAGGTGTCAATGATTGAAGCTGCCCCGCACCATGGCTGGAGCCAGGGAAACCAAGGATTTTTCCTGGTGCTGCAGTTGGTTGTTTTTTTCACCTACTGGAGACACATTAATGACATGCTCATGGGGACATCAATGATTATACGTGGGGATGGTTGGCTGAAGCAGCATCCATAAGATATCTGTTTTCAAAATGGTATGACTTCTTGATTATTTTTCTTAAAACTTTATCCATGACTTTTGGGGATTTCTTAAAGGGAAAAAAAAATTCACTCCTCCTTGCACAAGTTTTAATAAGTATCCTAGTGTTCCATGTGATATAAATATTTTTCTGATATTGCCTATTATTATTGGTAATATCATTAAAGGACAAGAACAGCCTCTCACAAACATTTTTCAATTAATAGTCCCATTTTATTTCAATATAATGCATGCTGCAGTTGCTGAAGAGTTTAAGTTTTTATTGCATCTAAAGTAGAGAAAATGGAAATATTTAGATACAGTGAGAATTTTCTTTCTAGGATTCTGTAAATCAGAAGAAACTGGTATAGGAAGAATTTCAACTCACACTGTTCTTTCAGATCTTGGGATTTGCAAGCAAGTTCATACAACTATTACCATCCCATGCAATAAGTAAGATTATTTAAGGCAGAAACTATTGCTGACAAGATAAATAATGCTCTGTACGAAACTGTACATATCAATTGACTCGTAGGTTTTTTTTAATCCAACCCTTTTTTTTTTTCTAATGAACACTACTCGTTTAAAAATGTCCACAGGAAAGAAATGCTTGTTTTTACTGATTAAAATGTGTAGGCTGTCTTTTTAGCCTCCCTGCCAGTGTCATTCTTTGTGTTCTCATCACAGCACAAAGAAACACTGTTATTTACCCTGGGAAACAGGTGACTGAACTTATAAAAATCACTACAGGACAAGATGTATTGAGGCCTGGCACAGAATGACAAATTCTGGCGGGGTTTGCCAAGAAGAGACATATTGATTTTTAAATGATTAATAAGGAGAATATAATTGTATTTCATTAAGATGGATGGGATTTCATTTAGTCTGTCTTCTCCTTTTCCACTTCAGATGCGAAAGGAAATCAAGTCATCATCAATGGCACCTTGTGTTAGCCTGCCATGGAAACGAGGTCATTGATTGAGTAAAAGAAGTTTCTGAGAGGCTAGCCTGGTCTTTAATGGAGTTACTCGCATAGATAACATGGCAAAGATAACAGCACTCCATTTCTCTCATCATTTTGAGAACAACCAAGACAATGAAGATATTGTTAACATCTCTGTTCTGGATTTTGATGCTTTTCAAGCTGCATATTGTCTCAAGTAAATGGATTTTGATATACAAATACACAGGATTTCTCATTTTTTCTTTTGAAATCATTTGAAGCTATTCCACTCTCTAAGCCTAAGAAACTGATAGGCTGAAAAAGGGAGGAGATCAAAATCATATAATCTGTATGTCTTGTAATTCTTATCAAGAAAATTGTGCTCTTAATCATAAGTATGCAATTAACTTTTCAGTGTATTTTTACATAGTTTAGGACTGTGGTTAAATCACACCTTTTCTTCCGCTGCCACCTAAAAATGAGGGGTTTGTGAAATTGTTAAGCAATAGCTTAACAAATAGAAGGGACTTTTCTCTCTTGTTTTCCAGCACTTGTGCCCAGGATGCTAACTCACATTACTTCTGACTGGCTGTTGGTTTTACTTTTCCAGAAGTTTTTATTCTAGTTGTGGGGATTATCCAACTGCTCACATGGCAGTGGCTAAACTGCCTTTGAGTATAGCAGGTTAAGTAAAGTGATTTTCATTGCATTACCAGTTTCTGTGTGCCAGCATATCAGTACTTTTTTCATCAATTACATTGATTACATTGAAATTTTCATCAGAAGCTCCAGATAAAATACTGAAAAGAATTTAGTGATTGGTGAGACTGAATGAGAGGTATTTGGTATTAATTAATGAAAGAATATAGCAGTTAAGGAATTAATAGAGAATGGAAGGAAGGACACATAAAGGTGGTAATCATGTTCATATGAAGAATGCCTGCTCTTACTAAGTTACAAATATATTACAGTGCAACACAAAATTTACATACTATTTTGGATGCAGTTAAAGGCATGAAAGACATTGCTCTACTTCTGCAGTTAGACGAAGCTGGGTTTTTCAGTTCAACCAACATGGCAGTGGGTAGAGATGGAGGAGTACAAACATGGATGATTAATTAAAAACTGGTAAACCAAAAAACTAGTTTTGTATGGAACAGGTGGAGAACAGATTTTCAGGTATCATAGATGAGTTAATTATAATATAATAATCTCAGAGTGACTACTCACGCATTCAGGCACTGTAAACTGTAGTTTAAAACTACAGTTGAAAATATGCAGCATGTTATCAAGCCCATTTTTCAGGGAAGAAAACTGAGACAATGGCGTGTAATGGGTTATATTCTGAGGCAGGTTACGAAGGATCCATGAGTTTGTTTCTTGAGCTAGATATTTGTTTATTGTAAGATTTAAACAAAACACTTAGAAGTTATGATACAATGGAGATGTTTGTATTTAGTTACATATTTCCTGTGAGAGTTAAACAAGGTTTTCTGTGCAGTTTCCTGTAAGAGTGAGTTACTCCCTGCAGTGTGGAGGCACAAAAATATGCATATATACATAGCTGATAATGGGGTTGGAGAGGAACTTCTTTTTTGCATATGCTAGGCTTCTTGCTTCCTTGGAGGCTGAGGAGAGTAATTCTTGGGATGTGCAAACAAGGGGGAAAGGTAGGAATCTGGAATGTAAAAGGCAGACCACAAGTGTTTTATGTTGATACTGGCTTTGAAAGAAAGTGGGAAAATTGTTTTAATGAAGCTCTCAGCTCTCACTGGGAGAGATTCCGTAGTGATCTTGTTCTCTCAGCTGAAATATTTACCGTCCCTGAAACCACAGTTTGAAGGGTTGGCAAAATTACATTATCCATCTGAGCTTGTGATGATTCCTCCAGACTTCTTGGTGGAACTGTGCAGCCCGGGCCCATACAACAGAAACTGTCTTGGATATGTGCAGCTGTAAAGTGACTTGTATTGCATTTTGGAGCACAAATAGTTTCAGCCTCCCACCCCTGCACTGCTACCAAAGTGCCCAGGAGATGGCCTTGCTGATATATGGTGCACTATGCCTCTCTGATGGGGCATTTGCTATCTGATGTCCTGCTGGATAAGAGGAGATATATACACTTCTAGAGTTATTACAGAATATCCTAGTTCACTAAGGTGTGATGTATCCCAACAGGTTTCTAATGAAACACCAGAAAAGGAACAAATCATGGAAACCAGGAAAAAGAATGATAATGTGGTTTTGATCCTGGAGTTGGACTGTGGTGACTACAGCAGAAAAGAAATTTACTAACAGAAATGTCCTCCTAAAGTAAAATGTGTATTTAAAAAAAATATGTAAAGTAAAAAAATCCTTAAATTTGGAGTTATATTTGAAAGTGTCTCATTTAAAACAGAAATTCTACTAACAAAGTGCAGTCTAGGATGCAATGAGGTTTGTGTCTGTTTACTGAATCCAGCAGGAAAAGTCCTGGAATCTGTGACTCTTATCTTTGGGGTTAGTAGCTATTATGAGGCAGTGAAGGCAATTTCTTGCTTGCCTTCCACAGATTTGTTGTAGACTTGAAAAACTTGAAATTCAAAAAAAACGATGGAATAATTTTGAAGACTCAAATATTTCGGTGGTATGGGAAAAACATATTAAGAACTCACTTTGGTAAGGATATAATCTCTGGCTTTACCTCAGGTTTTTGTGATGTTCAGCATATCATCTTTGACTGTATTAATTCTTTTTCTAAGAAGGATATGGTACTGTTCTCCTACCTTATCTGTGTGGACCCTATTTGTATAAAAATTGTTGACTGTATTTTGAATCCAGAGCAGTGTTAAAGATAATCATTACCAAATTTTTTTTGTTGTTACGTTAAATCCTTAATTCTAGCTTTTCTTCCTTTTCCTTTCTTCTTTTGACGTCTATGAATATGCATTCAGGTCTTCTCTGTTTTGTTTTGAGATGCTTTGGCAATGTCTGAGATGATTTCTCATGGGCTGTAACATCAAAACTGAAGGGATGAAGAAATTAGATATTTAACAAAGTCTTCATTTGTTCTGTAAAGTTGATTAGTCACTCTTGACCGTCAGATTAGATTAAAATTAAATATGGGTCAATTAACACTTGTTACTTTTGTTAGCTTCGTTTCTGACCAGTCACGCTGAAATTATCACTGAAAGCCACAAATTTATTTAAGTGGAAATTAGGATGCAGGATTAGCTTTCTCATTTCTACTAAAATCACTACTGTTTGTTTTTTTGTTTTTTTTTTTTCTTCCGAGCGTAAATCTGTTAATCTTTTTTGCCTTTGGTCTGGTAGCATGTTTAAATATGGGGCAGAAATTTGATATCAGAGAAGACTTGCACCTTTTTTATCTTATAGTATATATGAATCGATTGTTTCCCAAGAAATTCTTAAACTTAATGGTTAAAATACTACCCTGACCAAACCTAACTGTTTGCACAAATCACATACATTAGCACTTAGGATTGTACTACAACAATTTTCAAGTTTTGGAACTAAATCTTGCACTTGGTCCTTTACCCTGAGTCAAGCTTTTGCTGCACCTTAACAGAAAAAGATCATATCATTGTTTTTTGCTTGTAACCAACAAGTTGGATCCGTACCTTCTTCTGCATGACCAGCAGATGCCTTGTATCTATCTGCTCACTTACTGTACAGTGCCTTTACAACAAGAAAACTTCTCAGGTCTGCAGTTTTCCTTCCTCATGTTTCTGCCAAGCTAAAGTCGGGATAAGGTCTCATTCCACTTTATTAGGAAAACAGAGTGCAAAATCTAACATTTGCCAATTTGATTATCACTTTCTCTGTTTTTACCTTCAGAGCTTGTGGGATGTTGCCATTATTACCCTGGTTATTGTGGATCCCACTAATTAAAACATGCTTTCAACTTGTTAATATAATTTAAAAACAAACAAACTGAAGACAAACCAAACAAACCCACTGTTTCAGGTTAGAAATTATTTTCAATGTTTGTATTACATTTTTTCTTTGAATGTTGCTCTGCTTTCCCCACCATTTTTTCCATTCCTTCCTTTCAGTCCATAATTTATTTTTATTGGTTACAGTAAGACTGCAGGCTTTTCTACAGCTGAGCACAGCTGCTAATGTTTTGCTATTGATTCCACATGTTAGCTCAAAAGTGTATAATAATCTGTTTTAATCGTTGCCTTTGGCTTTTCCTCTTCTCACTCTGAGAAGTGCCCTCTGCCTCTGGCCTGGCATGGCCATAACCAGAAACTGATCCTAATTACATCAAACCTCTCTCTGCCAAAATGCCCAAATATCCGTAACGTGTTTGAATAACAACTGTTGGGAGACATAACTCCATCCAGCTCCCTGGAAAGTGCTTCAAATTATCAACTGTAGATGTGCTGACAGAAAGAAAATCTTGTGGGCATGGTAGGAGGCTAAGCTACCTCTGGCCCGAAAGGGAATACCTCGGCACTACAAATGTAATGCTATTTAAGTCCCCTCCTGTTTCAAATCCATGCAGCTCTGAGGAAGCTCCAAATTATAACAGGGCTCCTGAGGGAATGGCACATAATCAGCCCTGCTGAAAACATGTTGAATAGTGCTAAATAAATCCCAGGTCTAATTATGTTACTGAGGCTGCAAGGGGACTGCGCATCTGGAAGTCCCCCCACCAACTCCTGTGGTAGTCGCACAGTGAAGCGCAGTCAGCTTCTCCAGCGTCCATAGTAGCTCAGCAGCCATCTCCAGGAAGGAGCTGTGAGAGTCCCCTCACAGTGCAGGAGTAGCCCACATTAAATCACTGCTTATTTAATCTGTCAAATTCCTCTTCTTCAGTCTAGGGGACATCTGCTGGGGCTGGTGTGAGAATCAGAGCTGTGGCATTGGGTAGGAATGGCTCACCTGCCTTCAGCTCTTTGCTCCCCAAAACAAAGTCAATCCTTTCCCAAGCACTTGGTACATAGAAATGATGGAAGCAACTTGGGGTTTTGTCTGCAAATGAAGAGGGTGATGTTTTGTTGGTGCAAACAAGAGCTTTGCCACTGGCTCCTCTGGGGCTGTTTCAACTGCATTGTCTCATGCACCAGCAAGCACTGGTAGAATTTGCTCAAAAGGCTCAGCACCCTACACAATCTTTTCTGCAGAAAATGACTGCTTTTTTAACCTCAGGAAGTGTGGTTCCTGATCCTAATATGAGTGGCACCTTTCTGAGAAGCCCTTGCAGCTACTGTCATGATTTTAAGTTGCAAACACATACTACCTGGAACACATGTCACTACTGGTAGCTGACTCGGACAACATGGCAGGTGTGAAAATAAAGCCTCTTGTTTAGGATCCTGAATTTTCCTATGCTACTTTGTTTTTCATCAGTGATTCTGAAGAAAAATATCTCTGTACATGTATCACCAAGAGGTAGAAAAAGCTATTTACAACTATTTGCATTATTCTCTTTATATTTTTCTTGTTCTGCTGCTGTTATTTGATTAGTTGGCTGTCAGAAAAGAAGATGACATGCTAATTACTTTTGTAATTGTTGTAGCAGTATAGTGCTGATAGTCAATATTACTGTGGTCTGCAGTCAGATTTCTGTATTGCTACATATTATTATGCATCAGTGATTCTTGATGATCTATGAAGTGAATATTACTAGGTTTTCCAACTTCCTAAGGAGGCCTGGAAACACCCTGAGAATCTGAGTGCTAATTATAGACACCACAGAGACAAATTCTTTCCTCTTTGCTGCATTAGGAAACAGTAGAAACCAGAAAATTTGGATGGTCAATAATAGCTCTGTTTAGTATTTAGAAGAACTTGTAGAGAATATTTTGTATCGCTAAAACTTATGGGATAAAAAGACTTTTAAATTTCTCTGTTCTATGGGATACATATAGTTATTCTTTGATAAAATGCTCCTTTAATGTTATGCATAAGAAATCAGGCCTTTCCTTTGAAGTTGGAAGGAAAAAGTAAGAATAAAAATTTCCTGTTCTCTGATTCCCCCCAAATTTAGATAATTTATCTTAGAACTTTATTAAAAACAGGATTTTATTTTCTCAGGTTTTCTCTTTCCATGTGCATGTTTTTTGTGGCTCGTTGAATCTAAATAAATTCCTGTTTCTTTTCTCTAATGTGCAATTCTACCCCCAGTATTAAGACTAATTTAATTCCTGTTTCAAAATATCAGACCTTAGCAAGACTATATAGGCAAATTTCTATTAAAAAAATAACTCAGATATCTTCCCTACTTCTCTTGAAGTGACCACAGATCAACAAAAGCTGCTTGATTTGCATTCTGTATTCTCAAAAAATATTGCACTGCAGAAAATGCAGCTTTTCTTTCACCTGTGGAGGGGTGGTACCATGTCAGGTTCTTCTCTCCTTGCATCAGTTTCTGGGCACCAAATGGAAAAATCAAGCTGCACTTTCTGAGTCTCACCTCTTGAACTTCTCTCCAGTCCAGTGATACCTGCACGTTTGCCACCAATATTTTTCTACAGTGCTGTTTGTTCTGCGTGTCTGACTAAGCAACAAAACTGCTGAGTCTCCAGAAATGAAATTTCCAAGTGGAAATCCCTGAGGCCTTCAAAATTTCTCTCATGGCTGGTTTTACTGATGAAAGCCCTGGTGATGACTGTGGGACAGAAGAGCACTGAGACCCCCAAGAAATTCAGAGTTGCTCTGTGATAGTCACTGCTTAAATACCCAGTGAGAAGGAGAGTGGCTCAGACGGGTGATGTCCAAATCTTTCCCAGCAGTGCTGACCAGAAAGAGTCACAGTACAAGCAGGTATTGCAATGCTCTTAAGCCTTTCAGACAAGGGGTGAGAAGTGTTTGGGGGCTGTAGCTGCTGGCCTGTCTTTCCTGCTCCTTGCTGATGTCCTATGTCACAGCCAAAGAGAACCAAGGGAAAACCACGGGACTGCGTTGGCAGGTCGTCCCCTCAGAAACCCTGACTGAGACACTGAAGCTGTCCTCCTTCAGCTCAGTGGTGCATGGGCTCTTTATCTCCCCAGGCTTCTACAGAACTGGTGCGTTGGCATCATGTCCTATTTCTCTGCTGACATTTAAAAAGAGTAAGGGGGTGCCTTCAAGGGAATGGAGCCACTTCTGCCCAAGGAATGCTGAGGTAAACCAGGGCGCTTCAGCCCTGGAGAGGGGAGAGACGTGGGTGAATACAGATCCGCCTAACTTGTGAAAGAGTTAGGAAGTATAAGATGAAGCCAGAATAGCCATTTCAGGAAAAAAGAATCAGTGTTCACAAAGAAAACAACAATGCACTGAAACTGCCTGTTATAGGGTGATCAGAATCTGGTGTTAGCATGGGTTCAATAATTGGGTGACTTTATAAGTAAAAAGCGTGGTGATTATGGCAGACTCAGACATCTGTTGAATTAAACATCTCCCAATTAAAAGCTGGGAGAGCATTTTGGGGAAGTTCCTTTATATACAGCCTTTCCTGTTACCTGGTTCTTTCCTCCTCTTTTGGCCATTGTCAGATACAGGACACTGGGCTGAACAGACCTGTGGCCTGATCCAATCCAGCTGCTCCGGTGTTACTGTGCTTTCCTACAAATATATCACATCACAGAAGGTCCACAGGGTATCTGTGGAGTTGCTTAGAGGAGAAACCAACAGTGTTTCTTTTCAAAACTGTTCTGGTCACAGTGTGGCTTGTGCCATAAAATAGTTGCTTTCCCAGGCTGACAACTTCTCATTGTTTGCAATGCTCTTGCCAGGGCTCAGGCTTTCAGGAAGGGCCTCATGCTGCTATCCACTTTGTTAAACAGAAGTTGATTTTATATTTAGTGGTGCATGGAGTGTACAGATGAAACAAATCACTCCTGTAGACTCAGCAAGATGAATAGGTCCTGCTGGAAACTAGCAAGGAAGGCTGAATGCAAGATTAATATGCAGTCCCAAGTTATGCTTCCCACAACTTTTATTGATTATTTGGAAAGTAAAAAACCACACGATTCCTTCTATAATTCAGACTAAAATTCTCATGCAATCATTCTTAGAAGAAAATAATTTGTCTGTGAGGAGAGCTTTTTGACTGGTTACTCTTTGAGAGGCAAGAAGTTTAAAAACATCCTGTCATCACTTTAGCGTTGTTTGTCAACAAATTCTCAAAATAAGCACAGAATTCACAAATAGAAGAATTGTGCTGCCTAGAGGCTTCTCCATGCTGGAAGGTTGTCCTAGGCAATAAGAAAGGACCTGTGATCTATTGGTTTCTCCCACTTCTAACTTTGATATGTAACTATGAACCGGTGACTCTTACTGTACTTACTGTAAGGGTGAGACAGCAAACATCTTTGTTCTGAGAACGTGACAAAGAACTGGCATCAAGAAGTGTTTCAAAGTTCAGGGACTGGATGAGGGATAGACTGCAAACATGTGGTGTGTTGTGTGAATCTTTGATGTTTGAATGATGCCCTATGTTGTTTCCTCAGCTGCTTTGTAGATGACCTTGTTGAAGACGTGCTTTCTGGCTTAGGCTTTCTTTCTGTCAGAAATCTTACAGTAGTATGTAAATTGTCAAATTTACACAGAACAGAGAATCACAATGTCTTCTCTCCTTTCTCAGTCAATAAGAAGTGCAGTTATCACTCATTTACTAGTCTTAATTATGCTTTTTTAGATTAATATGAGTGCTTTCAAAATCATCAATGCCTGGCTGAAAAGGGGAAATTCTGATCAAATATGAATCTATAGCACGTCATTGAGAGGATGTGAAAAATTATATCCTATAAGGTCCAATGCTTTGTATTGATCTTACAGAAGAGACAAATCTCATGGGTCAAAGTTGAAGTGATACGGACAAGAAAAATCAATAATAATTTTAAAAATAGACATTTTTTCCCTTTCTTTTACTAATTCATGAAAAAAAGGAGCACCAAAAGACTTGCACATTATTGATGTTTTACAGATTACTACTGGGGTTTTTTTTCATTAATTATGTTTTGGAAAATATTTTGTGCCAACATCCTGTTGGCAAAAGCATATTTTCAAAGCTGAAATCAAGTATTCTTATCCCGGTAGATCTGGCTTCTGTTGTGGCATGGCTAGTACAAGGGTTTTTGGTACCTTGAACACATAAAAAATTACAGCCTTCCTTCTTTCTTCAGTAACAGTCAGAATTGCCTGTGACAGGACAGAAGGACCTCTGACATTCTGTGATGAATCTCACTGGGTGGTTTCTGCCTTCACTATTCCTGTCTCCCCAGGCGTTTCCCCATGTCCTCTGAAGGCAAAACCAAGAGGTAACAAGTACCTGTGCTCCAGCTGACTCATTCTCAGTCTGGTGTAATAATGCAGTCCCATCAACATCACCGTGGTAATTAAAATTATCGGAACAAACTGCTCAAACATTTTCTTTGCTGCTGCTGCTCCTGAGAGTAAGCACGAGTGGGCCAGTTAGGCTGCTGGAGATGCTAGCCCTTTAAGCAGTAACCTCCTGAACTTCTCTGAAATTATGTCTATGAAAAATGATTTTTGGTGCCACCAACATGTCCATATTTTCTGACTGCTTGTGCTGACTTGTATTTACCAAATCTTAGTCTTTTTAGATGTGGAAAGATCTAGATTTTTCTTTGTTTTGTGCAAATAAAAGCAGATCCTCTGGGCTGGAATTTTTTGAAAGCTTTCTGTCACTGAACCAATGGCAGCAGATTTAGAGTAAAGCTGATTGCTTGGACCTTGCAGTCACAGAGGCCCTTGATCAGGTGTCTGGCCACAGGGTATGGGAGAGGAGGCATACTGTCCTATCTGCCCTTAAACAGAGTCAAAATCTAGGAGAAATCTCCTTGGTTGAAAGTATTCCAGAGCTTCACTGACTCCTGGAGGCTAGTTTGGATTTGATCTAGCATTATTTCAGGTTACAGCAGGAAAATTTCATGCAGCTTTACCCTGTTACCCACTCTTTGCCAGCACACAGAAATTTAGTTGAGAGCTGCTTAGCTTTTTCTTTTCTCTCTTAGGAAAATCAAGCTGTTGTGGATTTTTGCCATGTACAAACAAGCCACCTCTAGTGATTAAAGAGGTCTCACAGTAGTGATTTCCATTACACCCACTCATCAGTGTCCACCTTCTTGAATACCTATGTGCTGGCATGATCACATTAGTGTCTTCGTTGATAACTAAAATGGAGGCTAGCATTCTGCAGCATATGCCAGAAATAAATTTCTCTTGGCAGGCACCCTGGAGACAGCTTATTTATTTTAAAAAAATAAAATCAAATTAGAAACCAGATTTGAATTATTTTGTTAAAGAGCTCAGAAAAATGCTTCACATCCATGTTCCTTCTTTCAGTAAGTACTCCCAGTATTTTGGTCCTTCCTACATCTTGTGTTGTGGCCTCTTGCTCGAAGAGAATGAAAATGGACATAAACTAAGCTGCTGTTAAATGTTGTTGTTATTTAAAGTCCTTAAAATACTTTACTGAATACCACTGTGGAAGGTGTCAACCATCAGGAGTGGTTTTGGCTCCTATGAAGAGCCTTTTGCAAAAAGCATGCCTCATACCTTTGCGTAGGAAAACTTGCTAACCGGAGATCACATGTGTGGGGGCTGGGAACAAGGTAGGAGAATCCCACACACCTAATTATAGTCTTTAATATTGCACAATGTTTATCAACCATTAAACAAACAATAGTTTAATTTCTTAGCTCTTCTAATCAAACATTAGTCACACACTCTCCCTTGCCCTCTACTTGCTGTGTTAAAAATCACAACCCTAAAAGTTCTTCCTTGAAATATTGATTAATTAAGGAGCCACTTAGTCCAGCAACGTCTTTTCCCAGAGACAGCAGACAAGCCTTTGGGTGAAGGGTTACACCAGTGCAGCTAGTGGCAGAATCCAGCTGAAAGTATATAGAATCATAGAATCCTTCAGTCTGGAAAAGAAATTTGAGTCCAACCAATAGCCCAGCACTGCCAAGTCCACAACTAGACTATGTTCCTGAGTGTCACATCTACTCATTTTTTGAACACTTCCAGGAACGATAGTTACACCACTTCCTTGAGCAGCCTGTTCCAATACCTGACAACCCTTTCAGTGAAGAAATTTTTCCTAAAATCCATTCTAAATCCCCCCCCACCCCTTCCCCCAGTTCAATTTGAGGCTGTTTCCTCTTGTTCTATCACTTGTAACTTGGGAGAAGAGACCAACCCTAACCTGTCTACAGCCTCCTTTCAGGCAGTTTTAGGCCTTCTTTTTACCAGGTTAAACACCCGCAGCTCCTTCAGCTGCTCCTCACAGGACTTGTTCTCCAGACCCTTCACCAGCTTTGTTCCCTTCTCCAGACACGCTCCAGCACCTCAATGTCCTTCCTGTAGTGAGGGGCCCAGAACTGAACCCAGGATTCGAGGTGTGGCCTCACCAGTGCCAAGTACAGGGGGATGGTCACTGCCCTGGCCACACTATTGCTGATACAGGCCAGGATACCCTTGGCCATTGACCTGGGCACACACTGGCTCATGCTCAGCCACTGTCGACCAGCACCCCAAGGTCTTTTTCTGCTGGGCATTTCCCAGCTGCTATTCCCCAAGCCTGTAACATGTAAAAAGTGCAGTGGGAAGTGGATGGAAGGAGTGTAACGGAGCAGATTGAAAGGGAGAAAGAAAAACAATAGGTACAAATTTCTACCAGTTTCCTCAGGCATCCATAGCAGCTGCTTAATGATACATGTATCATTATATCTTGGAGTAGTTGGAGGGCAGAAGCAGACTTGATTACACTACAGACAATTGTTTCACAATAATTCTGGACCATTTTTCATTAGCTGTCTCCCCTCACAGCAAAACAAGGTATAATTTTTTTCCTAAAAAGTCTTATACCTCTAGAAGGTTGTCCGACAGTTAAAGATTTTTAATAATTCATCATGCGAAACATCTTGAGCTAAATACTAAATTTCCCAGCGATAACAACAAAAGATGAATGAAAGGAGCTGAGGTTAACTTGCTCTGATAGAAGCAAAAGGGTAAATAAAAAGAATGATGCTATCACTTTTCCATGATTTATCAGTACATTTTTATTACACCCTCTGCTTTGACAAGTTTTGTCACTCAGTCTGTTGAGCCAAACCAGTTCATTCCAAGGAAGCTGATTAAGTAACTGATTAAAACAAAGCAGCAGATTTGTCTGCCTGTAATCATTTACCATGTCACAAGCATTAGGTGGCAGTCCTTATTGGTGAGTGCAGCTGCTGACGCTACCTTTCACGAAAGATAAGGACTTTTGGTTTTGATCACCTGTCCTAGACCAGCAGGCCCCAAGGTGATATGACTGTAGTGATGTGAGCAACAACTTTTTCTTTGTTTTCTTCCTTTTGAACCACCTTTAAAAACAGGTGTCTCATTCATAGTTACATTTATGAGTGGTACTCCTGACTTCATTAGACTGAATGTACCCAGCCATGAGCAAGGAGCAATTTGTAGGAAGAGAAGCCTTAGTAATTCTTTTAGGTCTGCTTCCCAAGATACACACTGTGATTACTCCACCTTGGCTTTCCAGCATGGGTAAAGCAGGTGATGTTGGTGGTCTGCATAATTTGTTCCTAAAACTTGTTTTGAATGCCTGGGGATGCAGCAGGATATCTAGGATTTACCAAAGCATATTAAAGAAGTGAAATGAAAGGGACTGAGAGTGAGAGACTCAAACCAACATCTGTGGTTTTCAATATGAGATGAGGGTTCTATCTGGCTACCTGCTGCTTTGTGTGATTAGCACAACAGGCTCTGCCTGTGAGATGTTTTGAGTATGGCTGTGATTGGTTAAGCACTAGCTGCCTGCCTTTTTAAAATGCCTAAACTCTGGAAGTCAAAACAAGAGGCTACTGTTGTTCAGGATCCTAGTGTTGGATAGCCTTACAGGCAATAATGAGTCCAGGAGCTCCATTTCCAAAATCTGGTCTTATGAGCAGAATGATGTGAAGCAGCTACTGCAAAAGGCAAAATTGATAAATTTTGATTCTTCATCTGCCAGAAGAAAATGCATTTTTCTTTCCTCAACGTACCACAAATTTTTGAATTACAGGAAAAAAATCTTTTAGCCTTTAGATACTGAGTCCTTAAAATAATGAAATGAAATTATATATACAAAATGCATCCACATTTCCTACTTCATCTTGCTTAGTGACAAAATGTAAACCACTTCTGAGTATAAGGCCACTGGAATTTGGATGCACTTCTTAAAATTGCTGGTTTTGTAACTGATTCTGAGATCAAATGTGTTTTGAAATGCTTGGTCCTGCACTGGTCACTGCATTGCAATCCAGACGCTTCTTTAATCTTACTTAATTCATCATTCCCTTGTTTGAAGATTTTAATTTCAGTAGGTTTTCAGAGAAAAAGAAGATAGCAGCTAACTACAGAACATAGCAAACTGTAAAACATCCTGCTGTGTTCACTTTTCCATTGCCCTAGCAGTTGATGCTGTTTCTTCTCTTGCCCTGTGAGTTATAGCTTTAGTAAAGCATTGCCAGATTCAAGTCAGGAGGCCTCTGCTGGCACTGCAGAATGACAATTCTTATCTGTTTTCTATAGCCTGACATTTTCAGTAAGGCCTGGAAGGTTTGGTTAATAGGGTTTGTCAAAAGGGAGCTACAATATAAAATGTTGAAATATGGAAGGAGAGCAGAGCAGAGAACCCGTGTCACATTAAATGTTACCAAAGCAATTTCTAGGAGACTAATTATTCACAATAGATAACTAAACTGTAAATCTCTATTACAAGTGGGGGATTGAATGTGAGTTTCCTTGGAAAACAGTTCTGAAGTCTGCTCCTTTAATAGCTAATGCATAAGGAAGATGGTAGATGTGCCAGAGGCTTTGGAAGATGAGAGGTCAAAGGATGAATGGACAATAACTCCTGGATTCATTCCCTCTGCAAGTCCTAAAAAGACATATTTGCATTATAAAATGTTTGACAGACTTTTTTTTAATAGTCTGATACTGAGAGCATTCTGATGCAATAATTCTTTATGACTACTGATAACTAGAGAAAGATGAAAGGACAGACATCCAAAGAGGGGCTTCTATGTATGCTTAGGGGTTGCTCAACTGGATTTTCAAAGAACAGTGATGATCAGGTACTCCCTAAAATTTCATGTCCTGCCTTTTGGGTGCAAAGTCCCATCTAGGATGGCAATTGCACTTGCTAATATCCCTGTGAAATCCTGCGTCCTATTACCTGAAATAGCACATCTCCTGAGGCAGTATTTGTTCCTGTCCTTTCCATTATGAGGCCTTTTGTGAGAGGAGAGGAAAGGCAGTGGACAGTGCCTGTGACGAGAGGCTTTCTGAAATATTCCTCTGTACTAGTCCATACAACATTTCTTGTTTCTGTTCTCTACATGCTACTCAGCGTTATGGATCCCTTTGGATGTTTTTATTTATGACTAAGTAGCTTTAATAAGTAGACAATGCATTGTGGCAGAAACTGTAGGTCTGACTATGGTTGGTTTTCCTGTCAGTACCTGTGTTCCGCCTCTTTCTTATTGCTTCTGCAATAAATTACATTTGCCCTCTAAATATATGGAGACTTGCCCACACAAGACAACTGCAATGCAAGTGAAAGTGTATTCTTAAGTAATAGAGATGTAACTCTACCACAGGTTGTGCGAACTCTTCTTTCTGGATTGGAGGGTATCGTCCAGCTCATTAGTGAAGCATACTTAAAGGAGCTCTTGCTTCTTTATGGAAGAGGTAAAAGGCGAAACTGTTCAGAGCATATCAGGAAGGTAATTTCTTTCTTGGTGTCTGTCTGCAGTTGTAAGAGGAAATAAATGGAATAAGGTTGTCTCTGGAAAAGCATATGTTCATAAATGGGGCTCCAAATCATGGAGTTGTTGGGGATTAATGAGGGATGTTTATGTCCCAAGTAATTTCATTAGTCATGACTTAAATGTAGACAGGATGAAGGAGAGATGGATTTCTTTTCTTCTGCTTACAAAGGGTATGTGAATTTTAAAGATCTTGTGGTATTACAGAAAGTTTGCAAATTCCATTATTCCTTGCCATAAACATTAAAATGTTCTCTTCTTTTTTGTTTTCTATTGATAGTCAGCAGTGATCTGTATGACTGGAAAAAAACAAACTCAGTACTTTTGACTCGGCAGTGACCATGATGACACTCCATATTATGATGGTGGAGGGTCCTGTTACCTGCAAATGCATTTGCTTAGTTGATGAATTCTGTGGGCTTTAAGCAATAGACTACCAATTCCTGTTGTCTGGCCCTGGGATTAATCTGTGCCTCAGGACTTCATAGGTTTGGAGTATTTTCAAGTACTCTGCTCTGACAGGCAGGATGATTCTCTCTGTGCTACCACTGAGTGTTTCGGACATAACTGTAGTGGGGTGGTTGCAGCTAATGTGCATGAACTCTGTGCAGAACAGCCTCTTACCCTGTCTTAGAAAGCACTGAGTGATGAACTGTGTGCATCACACAGTCACTGCACTTGCACAACAAAGTGGATATTTCTGGAGCTGACTTGTTTATTACGCACCTCTCCTTATGACTGGTGAATCCTAACATATCAAATTTATTTGCTTCACTGTGCACCTAAACTAGGACTATTCATGTCCACAGAGTCATGAGCACAAATACAATAACTCTTGTCCAGGGGAAGTATTTCTTGTCTGATTTATATCTATGTCTAGAGAACAGCCGGTGGATTATTATATCGAGGAATGAACTATCAAGGATCTGCAGAGAGGAAATGTGGACTGTTTTACTAGTGAAGTAATTCTGTACACAGAAATGCTCCTAATTATTATGCTGTTGGCACTCTCATACTGCAGGTGATTGTTTGGTTTATTTTAGGAAATCTCTGTTCTGATGAGTCTTTAGATCAGTCTCACAATTTTAATATCTTTTTTTAGCAAGCTTGCTTAGACTTTATCTGCAGCAAAACTACTATTGATATCTGTCATGTATGAGCAGTAATTACTGGTAAGTATGTGTTTAATCCTTTCTGTACACTTAATTTGTATTAATTTTCATTTAAAAGATTGGCAATGAAATTGTGCAGGATAGCATAGTAATAAAGAGTACAGCAAAATAAGTACAAAAGCAGAAATAAAGTTTCATGAGTTTGGGTAAGACATGATTTTCCATATAATGGAGCAGTTCCATCAGAGTTGCAGGACAAGGCAATGCTTCATAGGTAGTCTACAATAGGTGGTTACTGCAGCAATAAAATATGAAGAGAGGCATGTAATAGAGAAGAGATAAGCCTAGAGTCTGAGAAATGGATAGTGAAACGGGATTAAAGGTCTGACTTTCTCTTAATAGTCTCCAGTGTTTTTGTCTGAGTAAAGTGTAGAGATTCTCTTCTATCCTGATGTAGCTGTTGTCTCTGAAGTTTCCAGAGATGCTGGGGCTTCATAGAATCACAAATATGCTGAGTTGGAAGGGACCCACAAGGATCATTGAATCTAACTCCTGGCCCGGCACAGAACACCCCAACAGTCACACCATGTGCCTTAGAGTTATCCAAACACTTCTTGAACTCTGTCAGGCTGGTGTTGTGCTCACTTCCCTGGGGAGCCTGTTCCAGTGCCCAGCCACCCTCTGGGAGAAGAGCCTTTTCCTAATATCCAACCTAAACCTCCCCTGACACAATTTAGGCCGTTCCCTTGGGTCCTGTCACTGGGGACCACAGAGAAGAAATCAGTGTCTGCCTCTCTACTTCCTGCCTTCTGTCAGTGCAGGGGCCAGAGGCACAAGAGGGCATATTTGCACAGCTTTCAGTTGTAGGTGCATTTCCAGTAGAGGACACAGAGAAGAGGTAAGGATCTCATTGTTGACCACTTGGGAAATCTGTCTGATGCTCTTACACAGCCGGTCATTCATACCTTGATCTGTGTTAGTTCTCAGATCTGTGTTGCTCCATTTGGGAGTCAAATTCAATTTCACTATTAAAGGATTCATATAGATTATTATAGAGCAAGGAACTGGTACTCGATGGGGAGGATGAAAATGGGGATTCTTAGCTAATCCTTTTTCTAATGTTTTATGGTTGTTGAGGCCAGACAAAAGTGGTGTTTTGATTGCCCTAATATACACTGGATTTTATCCTATAAAGGTGAATGCAGTAAGCATTCTGGACACACTAAGGTCTATGATATCTGAAAAAACTTTTTAAAAAGAAATTGTAAATATAAAAATTTCCAGGAATATATGGATGTAAGGGCTATTTTTGTTTGCTTTATTTTTTTTAAAGCTTTGAATTTATGATTGAGTTTGAGCAGCTCTCTTGCACAGATGATTTTCAACTGAAAACTGTTTAGTTTGAGAGCTTTGGACTAGCTCAATTTTTGACCTTTGGTGTAAAGTTGTTTTCTTTTTACTCACTTGACTTAATTCTATAAGAACTGCTGCAGTTTGATTATCATGTAACTTTTATTAATTGTTCAAGAAACTGTTGCATCTTCTGTTTAACAAAGTGGTTTTTTTGGGAAGATTTTGCAAAACCAAAGGTGTCTGGTGGTACCAGTTTTTAAAATTTTTCTTGTTTGTTTGTTTGTTGGCTTGTTTGTTTGTTTTATTTGTGGCAATATTTGCATTCACTAGTGCTTGTATGAGCCCCATCTACACTATTCTTATTTTTGGTGAGGAGCCCTCAGTCAAGCACCAAGTCCCAGCAGTGAGAAGTTGTTAAGTGGGCTGTGGATGAAAAAAAAAACCCAAAACATTTCCAGTGATTTTCCTTGCTTTCCTTCTAGGCACTCATTCAAGAGCCTGTTAGTAATTTGCTCACCAGTCCACACGTATGCAAGGACAGAAAAATGACATTTTCTCAGAGCTCTTTGCATTAACAGTTACTTCCCTGTAAAAAATATCACAGAACAGTGAAATAAAACTTTTGAGAAAGCAGTCTTCTAGTCATGGAGTTGTGGTGGAGTCAGTTTACTCCAGAAATGTCACAGAATCCGCACGAGAGAGGTGGAGCCATTGGGGTACTGCTAAATTCCTTCTGATATTAAATACCAACATTAATATGAGATTTTCCTAAATAGGTGCTTCCTCTTCTTCCTCCAGAAGAGGTTGTAAATCATACTGATGTCCTTTGAGACCAGCACCTAATAACATGTTTTGGATATGTCCTTTTATTATAGGGAGTTATTTAAAATGTAGGATTATAAATTGTTCTGCTAGACATTATTATCCATATTATATGATTTCTTTATACTTCAGAAAAGAAAACTAATGCACAATTTCCACTGCTTTCTCTTCTACAAACCCTCAGCTACAGCAAATAAGTCTGTTTTACTACAGAATTATGTATTTCAGTGGATGGTTAAAGTTCATTCATCTTAATATACTTATGATATGAAATGGAAGGAAGAGCATTCTGGGTTGCATGTCTTTTCTTTATTTATGCTCATACTCTATTTTTTAGTATATTTAGTTGCAGACACAGTAACATACTTTTTAAAATAAACTTTGCCTGGCACTAGGATCAAAGGGAAGAAGATTTTGACAGGGCATTTACACTTTTTTCCAAAAAATGACTCAGTAGTTTGAATTTGCTGGGAAGAATTTTTTTTTTTTTTCTAAATAAGCCATCACATTCAGAGTTGATTTGTTCCAAGAAAAGGAGCTGAAATTAGTTACTGACATGAAATAACTCATTTCTTATTTTACCAACAGTAATTAAATTGCCTGGAACTGTTGTCATTTAACAGCTTATTAATTGACTAATGTGCATTACTTGCACGCAGGCTATAGGTAAAATCCAAGGATTAAGAAAGGAAGAAAGAGGGAGAAGAAAAACCTCACCACTTTTTGTGACCATCATAGATGAATGATTAATTTATTTCTTAACGGAGTGTCATTTTTGCAAACACTAATAGCTTAGATTTTAAATACGCAATTTCATCAGCACTAGCCCTAAAGAAGGAAATGGTAGTCAACTATTAATTCCTTGGAGAGGAGAAAAATGAATAATTGGTTCTGCTTTCTTTTAACCATATGAGGGTTATATAGCTCTTTCTTCCTTAAAAATCAATGATTTGTGCTTGGTTCGGTATTTATATTATACAATTCCTTCCTCTAATCCTATGATTGGCCAAATATTCTGAAATTTTTCTCCTTTTGTTCCACCAGCATGGAAAGGAACTTTGTTACATGCATGCATCAGGGAGTCTCAGCCTAATAGAACTGCACACAGAAGTGGTTATAGGCAAGTTCAGCAGCTTTGATTGTGTCCAGTCAAATATGATACATTCCAGTGCTGCATTAGTGGCCTATGTGGGGAAAAAAAATCAATGAGGTCAACATCTAGGTCCCAGCTGAGAATAATCCATTTCATAAAAATAAACTGAAAAGTTCTCAGTCATCCCAGTAAACTCTAATTTATAGCGTGGGAGGCTCCTAACAGAGTCTATGACTGTGTGAATAGACAGGGAAACATAGGGCAAGTTTTTAAAGGGAGAAATGTGAGATGGGATTTTCTGAATTACCTAATCATCAAGAGACTTATAACAATAGTGTCCTTCTATGAAACTGGAAATCATCAATTAGAAGATGTGGGGAGGGAAATGAATTAGATATGTGAGCTGCTTAAATGCAAAAACAGCATGGAAATTCAGTCCAATGAAGTAACAGTTAAAACACTGCTGGAAAAAGAAAATATGAAAGTCATCATATGGGGCTTCTCAGAGGATGAAAGGGAATGGAATAGCTCCAGGACACAAGGCTGAAGAGACCATCCATATTACTCAGTTTATACACTATGGCTGGGAGTCGTTTGTCCAAGTAAGAATCAATAGTGCCCATATCTCCATCTGCTTGGCTTTGCAGGTCTGTGAGAAAAATCAAGTGACTCTCGGTACTGTTTTTCCTCTTTTGAGGCACAGAAGCTGATCTGTAAGCACTCTGCAAGTGCTTGCTTTTCTGCATTGAGTAGAAAGGGAGTCTGTACCAACAGATGGGATGTAGAGATCTCCCCTACAGATCTGTGAAGTGGGAGAAGTTTAGTCCCGTACGGAAGTGCTTGCCTGTCTTATCTGGGGACTTTGCCAAGTACTTGGTTCTTAAATGTCACTGAACCTGCACCAGGCCCAAAATATGATGGTGGTTTTGGGGTCACCATCATTCCTGTTGTTCAAAAGCAGCCCACAGGTAAAATGAAGCCTTTGGGTTTCTGTGATCATGATGCAGAGAGAAGGAAAAAAAAACCTGAGTGCGCAGTCAGACTTCCTGGAATTCGTTAGGCTGCCTTTCAAAGCGCAACTCCATGTAAGTCCATAACGTGCTTGTTTTTATTTCAATAAAACAGTAATTTTGACAATAACTAAGTATGTCTGGCAGAATAGATGGGAAGGCTATGAAACTATTAATAACATTTGGACACCTCCTGCACTGTTTTAATGCATCACAAGTTAGCACAGTATTGATTCAGTATCAAAGTTCTGAGAAACAAGCCTCTTACCAATATCTAGGATCCGATGTTGTAATTGAACTAGAAAATGTTAGATTTCCAGCATTACTGCTGAGAATTCTTCCCAATAAGTGTATGTTTTCCACTGGGGCTGAAATCACTGCAAGTGTTAGTTTTAATTTTTTTCCTTTTTATATTTTTCTTATCATACAGGTTCCCTTTCTCTCCTCTGTGTGCAAAATGAATATAATGGGACCAGCTCTTGCATTTTACTACCTTGACTTGTGGGAACATCCTTTCAGATACATGGGTTAAAAAGGTAATTAAATCTTTTGTGGAAGGATTAAACTTCATAGAAAGGAAAATGGGTGGACTTAGAAAATATTATGTAGGGAAGGAGACCCAGTAGGAATCATGAGCAGAAAAAGCCTTTGCCAGTGAGGGAGGAAAGAGGAGAAAGAGCAGAAAGAAAAAGAGAGCCATTGTTGTGACGCTGAAGCACAAGGAAGAAATAAGACTTACTACTTAAAGGAGAAATGAAATAGTGTGACGGAAGGATGGCTGTATATTTGAGTGGGCGCTGGTATATCCAAAACAGATGGTACAGCAGTTTCTATTACACATGCCTCCTCATTTCAGAATGTCCCTCAGATTTGCATATTCCTTTCATCCAGCATCTTACACCTACAGCTATTAACCTCCAGAGTTTGTCAGCAAAACTGAAGAAATGCAGAACACATATTTTTTGTTTCCAAAGCTCATTTTGATTTTCCTTCTTAGGTCTAAGATCACATTGGTCTAGTTTCTTTCATGAAACAAGATCATAAAGAGAAACCAAAAGGTTGATTTTTTTGTTTAATATCCTTGTCTTTGTTAGATGCTAGTGGTTGTTAATTTATGCAGTGCATATGCACCTGCAGAATAGCATCATTCTTTCTTTCCTGGTAAGTGGCCTCAGGTACAACATCCTGCAAGGTAAAAGCCTACTGTTGTGAGACAGCAGAAGATACAGCTATGTAGAAGGGGTAAGAGGAGGGAACTAAAGAGTTAGGAATGTCACTGCCACTGCAGTAGCATGCTTTTGTGAAGTTACATCAGTAGATTTATCCAAAGGATGTCAAAACTACATTTTTTCTTCTGGTCAGTGAACTACCAATGCTGGGCATGGTATGGAGGCATTTGACTTCCTGATGACTTTTCAGAGTGGCTGGGTTTTCCTTATCTGAAGCTATGCTGCTTTTGGTGAGAGTATATTCTGTGTGAGAAGATATGTGGAGTGCAGAAAATCTTATTTCTGGTAGGAAGCCAACAGTTCTTCCTTCTCTCTACATGCTTCATCACAGGCACAGTTAATGCCAAGTGGCTGAAAAGCCACAGCTATCAATAACTTGCTAGTTACATGTATTTTGTTCTTCAATTGTTCAGAGCTAATTATGTATAACAAAAATAACATGTAAGTGTAGATAGCCTAGAAGTTATTTATCCTTTTCCTTATTCATCCTAGATGGTTCCTAACCAAAAAGAAAATACACCATCAAATCCCAAGTGGCAAATTCTAAAGTAGATCACAAGTACCTGTGATCTACTTTAGAACAGATGTTCAGCATTTAAAATGGAAGTGACACTGACTTCACATCACTGCATCACACTCATCAAAATTTCAGAATCTGAAGAACTTCTGAACCTCCTATGATTTCTCAAGAAGTACTGTCCAAAAACCATTTAATCTTTCTGACTGATGAGGCTGTAGAAGAGAAAAGGAATTGCAGTGGTTCAAGTCCAGTAACATTTTGTTCTGGACTAAATGTATCAAAAAGAAAAACAAATTATAAATTGTCTGAATCAAAAATAGTTCCCAAAGCCATCTGGCATATCACCAGGCTCTGTGGTTCTTCATAATGCTATAGAGTTAATCTACTGTCTCATTAGAGTAGCTGACAAACCTCGTTGAGAAGTACCACAAATCTGTATATCTCTCAGCTGTGGGAGCACAAGGGCAAGTACAGACAAATCTTTCAGGAAGATACCTTAGAAAGGATGCCAACCTCCTGAGAAAAACATTAAAACAAGATTTATGTTTTGGTGATTATGGGTAATGTCACAGAAATTTATGCTGAAACTAACTTCTCATACTGGTGTATGCACTTTTGCACTATCATAGCAGTTGGTAGGACTATCTGTGCATTCCCATTCCAAACTGAAATAAGTTTTAGAAAAATGGAGAAACATGACCTAAAATTTTCTATTCACAGATCGGAATGTCTTGCCCTTACAACTGCAGAAAAGCTATTCTAAAATACTTTTGGAATTTTACACTACATTTGGCCAAATAGCAGTATTTAATTGACACTGCCAATGCTTGCTTCTAGTTTCTCATCTGTTTATGAGACATAATGCCAGTACACTTGCAGTGTTCGGGTGGAAGAACCTGTTCATGAGAATTTATACTTGTAGCTGTTGTTCCTGGGGTGACATAGTTCTTTGTGTCCATAACATCATTATTAACCTGGACAATAACAGACATGAGTTTGCATGTGCCATTATTGCTGGGCCAGGGCTCCTGTCATTTCAAGAACGGTCTGATGTGCTGTTCCTCTTCATACTGAGGGGCTGTGTATTATTTAGTGCACAAGTTTCCAGTTGCCACTGTGTGAAACTCACATGTTAACAAACCAACAAAGGAAAGAAAAGAGAGTCCATAACATGGGATTCAGAAATAATTCATGATGACTTAGTTTAATTTGAGTTACTATAACCCTAAAGCTCCATTAAAACCTAAAATGACTGCTATTTCCTCCTGAGAGCAGAGAACAATCTGCTAACTTTTGCCAAGATGAGAGCTATTATCGTGTACAACATGAATTCATATAAATTACAAGGTTTATATTTGCTGTTTTTCCTAATATTAACTTTGACTGGCAGGTCAAATTAAAAGCAAGAGGGAAAGAAAAGGAAAACCTGCATCAGATTAAGAAATATGTAAAGAAGTGTAATTTCTAACTACAAAACACAAGACCTTCACACTTCAAACAATCCAAACAGGTTTTCTTTTAATGATTAGGTTTCACTTTTTTCCCCTTTATACTAGGGATGCATAGAGAACTACAGTAGTATTTGGAAATAATTCAGTAAGCCAGGTATCTCCTTTTTTCACAACTCTAGTAACACTGGAGATGTTTCAGGTTTCCTACTGTTAATGTTTGGTGTAAGGAATACGGTAAAATTAAAGTAGGTTGAAAATTCCTGGTTGAAACCAATGTAAAACATCAAAGAAAATTTTATATCTCAGGACATGACACTGAAACTGTCCTGAACACTCTTTTAATGGCACTTGCAGCATTTTGCAGGTAAACAAATAGGAAGTTGCTTTCCATTAAGGAAGACAGATGCTGCAGAGAGTCTGTGTCTCCCCAGAGCAGCTGCTCTATCTAAGATCCAAATAGGTCATTTAAGCCCTGATCCCAGAATGAGAGCTATTGGGTCAAAATGTGCCTATCCAGGGACTATGTCATGACCTGATAAAAGTAAAAAATTGGGATTTTTATGTGTACTTAAAGCATGTTTTCAGAACATGAATATTTCAGAAGAATATTTTTCCTTCCTCACTCTTTATATTTGATACAAAGAGATTCAACTTTTGCTCATTTTAACTCAGCTGATTTTTGTTCCCAGAGTTCAGCTCTTTTTTCATTCAGACAGTTTAATTTACTCACTCTTTTATACACAGAGCTACTGTGTTTATGGATAGTGAAATGCTTTTCTATATGTCAAATGAGCTTTTAAAAAGTATTATACTCTGCAGGCATGCAGGGGATGATGTTTAAACATAGCTTTCTCTTGCCTAGGCTTCCAGAGGATTGAATTTTGAATCTCCTATGAGGTAAAAAAATTGATTATGGACCATTTTGGATAGGGTTTGGAACATAACTCTATAGCTATCTATTGATGTGCATTACCAGAAGCATCATAAAGCAACTGGATCCAGGATGTCTTTTTAAGGAGATTATTGGATAGGGAATGGCTTAACATTTCTAGCTTCCTGTTGAATATTTTGAGCAGGGAAGGATATTGCAGCAGAAGTCTACTGGAATGTTATCTTTTCCCTCTTACGGAAGCTAAAAAACTCATCAACAAGAAGTTGGAAAAGCAACAACTGCCCAAGAAGCAAGGGGCAATCAGGGATGGACGGCAGAGACAGGCTGAAGGCTCACCTTTCTGTGCTGGCAGTGAGCTGGGGCAGCTGATGTGCGTGGTAAGGAGGGTGGTAAGGAGAGACTGCCATTGCCACTGCTCTGCATTGCCTCACCCCACACGCCTTCTGTGCCGCTGAGACTTGCACCAAAGCTTTTGGCTACAGTGGCCAACCCACAGTTAATGGCATCTCAGATGCCAACAGGAGTGAAAATATACTTTCTCCACACAGTGAGCTTTTTAAGATGTCTCAGAGTTATTCAGTATTGGAGTTAAGAAAAGGCTAGAGCAAAGTCATAATTTTCCCTGTTTTCCTTCTCCTACACTGCCACTTGTATTTTAACCCTTTTCCTACAGAAGAAAATGTGAATTTATTGTCCTTACATCTTCAGTCTTTCCCTTTTCATACTTAAAAGAATCAACTTTTAATGTTCTCTGTGAATCTAAAACATTTCCCATGTCTGTTAATTTCCTTACTGTATTACTTCCAATTACAAAGTCATCAGTCTCAATTCTATCACTGTTTTTGGCTTCCTCACTCTTTTTTTTTTTTCCTTTGCAGTTTAAAGTCCACTATTTTATTGCTGAAAAATCCTAGTATTTGTATTCCTGTTCTAAATCTGACTGCTTCCAAATCCCTAGGGTTCCAAGCCAATAGGTTTCGTAATGACTTCATAAAAAGGAAAAGGAAATGAAGCCAATTTGTGTTTTCCATTGTTGTGGTAAATGCATATCTGAACTTTCAGCTGGTCTTGGCTTCAAAAAATAGAATAACCAACTTTGCTGGGTGACACTGTGGTCCGAAGAGCAAACATAGTTTTCTTTGTTTATTTTTTGCACTCAGGTGACTTATCTTCCACATTTGAAAGGAAAAATAAGAGATGCAGCCATGAAATTGGAACAGACGATTACTATAATCATGAAATTAGAATAAGGTCGAGGCATTTGAACAAAGATTAATGTCATCTTATAATAGGCACTGCATAAAATCCCACAAAGAAAAACCATGCCCCTAAAGAGACCACAGAGGTACAGATGACTAAAAACCTTTGAAATTATCACAAATTCAGGTTTTAAGGAAATCAAAATTTTCTCTGGAAGACACAAAATATTATCAGTGTTTTCTGTCAAGGGATATTTTGTTCACATGCATTGTGTGGTAAACCCTCAGTAAAAGCTACTAGTATCCCTGAATTTTTGTGTGATCTTTTTTTTTCCGGCTGTCTCTTGGAGTGACTGTATTCTTCATAATGCAGGTGATTGCAAAGCCTTTCCCACCTTCCCCTTTCTTCTTATCTTACCTTGGAGTTTAAAAAATGAGATCAGGTTTTGTTTTCTTAAGAGTTCTTGTATATTTATACCCGTCCAAATGAGAACTCAACGGATCACACATGTAACCACGAAACTGAAAAAAACCCCTCAAGCAAAACAACTAAACTTCAGCATCACCACCACCCCTAAGCAACTGCTAGTGGCCAAGTTTTCTGTACTAGGAGCCTCACAATCCACTGTGTGTAAAACTGCTTATCTGGACACGTTGGTTTTGGGGCAGAGCTCCCAGTGACCCCTTTAAAAACAGGGCAAATTTAGTGTTCATTGTGTGCTGCTGTAGCCCCACGAGCAGGCTGACACAGAGCAGGGTCCTGTATCTCTGCCTTGCAATGCAGCCACACAAAAGTGACTTTAACGTAGATGTGCTTAAGCAATAATATAATTCTGAGTTGTGTCCTCAGAGGATGAATTGTACTGAGAACCAGTATATTGATGCTAAATTGTGCACTAAATTGGAGGCTTAAAATTGAGGAAGCTAGTAAAAAAGATGTTAAGGTGAAAAGTGAGGAAATTAAAGTGTTGCAGCTCAGCATGGGGGCTACTTAAACATCCCATAAAATGAGTAATAAATTACTACCCCTAGGAGGGGAAAAAAAAAAAAAAAAGAGCAACTCAAAGAGTAGGATTGCAAATTAATAGGTATAGGTAAAGGCAAAATTCTGGAAAAGCTGAACATGTCTCTGTACCGGAAGGGAAGATCTCAGTTTATGAAGAGGATTATAATTAATGGCAGGTAAATATGAGACACAAATGTGGGGATACTGAAAGGCATTTTGCAAAGCAAACAGCCAAAAGCATATAAGCAAATAACAAAGAATTTGTTTAAATCTACAAAGAGCAGGAAGCCTACTGAAGAAGACAGAGCCAGAGTCAGCTAAAGGACAAAGCTCTAGGAGAGGGGGCAGAAGAGAAAACAGCTGTGTGGTAGCCCTCTTGGCTGCTTCTCCTGGCCATGCTCTTTCCTGGCCTGATGTCCCCTGCTCTGAATATTTCTCTTTCTTGCCACAGGCCTTCTCAAGTGATTTTGAGTGTCTTTCTTTCCTATTTTCCTTTGGTCTGTGGACTTTGCTCTATCAATGGGCACAGTCCATGTCTTGTGTTTCCAACTGTGCCCTGGAGAAATGGATATTTCCCCAGGATTATTTAAGTCTAGAAGCATTTTGAAAATTGAATGCCTGTAAAATCCCAGACCCAAAAGATCCTTAGGGAATGTAATCTCTATAAATGTTTTGTCAACAGTTTCTTTTACCTCTTTTGTGGCTTATATTGCAATGATTGAAATGTGGGACCATATGGTATAACATAAGATATTAAAATGATAAAGAATACACAAAGCATCCTTGCAACAGCTTTGTGCATCTGCCTCAGCATCTTGGCTAAATTCCAATACGGGTTATTAGATTCCTAAATTCCCTACTCTTTAATTGTCTCTGTGATGATGTTGAATTGTTTCTATTCTAGTGTCCTGTGCATCTGTGCCTCAGTTTCCCAGCTGTACCGTCCTCTGATTAAAGAGCCGATTTAGGATTAACCCTTGAGCCCAACTGTTATATCTTGCTGCACCAAAACAGTCCTTGAGAACAAATTAATGTTTTCAGCCGTGCTTCTGGGTTGCTTGTGTTCTGCTGGTGACTTTGGAGGGCTGAAGTGGGTATTTCTCTCACGTTTTTGAAGTGTCCTGAACAAGGCGCTTGAAGAGTAAAACACTTTGACAGAGTCCCACGTCTTAAATAATGTGTTGCTATCATCTTATTCCTCACTAAACACCCTTTTATATGGTGAACATCCACCATAATAAAATAATCTGTGAAATTTGGAGGGGAAACAATTTTAAAATAATGTAAGTTTATAGCATGCAGCCTGATGTTCTAGTTTGTTCTCTGAATATTTTGGGAGTGTTTGGTATTTAATAAGTAGAATGCTGTCTTTAAGTACTTTCTTTGCCTTAAGCTCTTAAAATATTATTCAGGCACTGAGAGTAATGGAAAATCACTAGTTAGCAAAGAAACCTGATTTTTGGATGAGGTAACCACTTTATTGTGTAGAGTTTTATTCTATATTGCACTATATTTAACAATAGAGATAGATCTGGGCATGAATGAAGGAAAGTAGTTGGTTAGTAAAAATGATGATAGATTTCCTTGTGTATTCATGAAAATGACATATAGAACCTTTCCCTTTGTACAGGAGAAGAAATAAGCTGTGGTTTTGAAATGTAGCTTAAGGGAATAGTTGGTAAAAAAAATACTGAAAAAAAGGTTGAGAACATGTGCCAACAGTAACTGCCTGTGTTTGTTTTGTTTTTGGTTAAAAAGTCAGTTTAAATTGGAAAAGTAAAAATTTACGTAATTGGGGATTTTGATAGGGAATGAAATTGAACCTACAGAATTTCCATGGGTTTTGAGAAAAGAGGAGATATTTTTATCGTAAAGCATGTGTTTTAATGGTTTGAAATAATAGTAAGTCTAATAATGTCTATATATATATGTGTGTGTGTCTGTATACACGATATCCAGGGAAGGTGAGGGTAGGAGGAAAAGAGCTTCCAATAACCTGGTAGTCATATAAAAACAAACATTAATCAGAGTAGGTTAAAATTTCACAACAAGAAATGTAGAGACCCAAATCACACTCCGTGTGCACCATTCGAGTAACCACACTGTGCGGTGGGCAGTCCTGGGGGCAAAGGATCTTCCCACCCAGATGTTCCACAGCTGCAGTAGGGCAGGCAGGATAGGCTGCTTCACTGAGGAAAGCATGGTCATGTGGGGAAAGTGTTTGGCTGAGATCTGCAAAACTGTGGAAGGGAAATACTCAGGTTGGTTAACCATCACTCAAACCAAGGTGACCTGGAAATTTCCAGGCTTATTATTTTTATTTTATTATAATAATTTTTTTTTATCCTGTTGTGGGGAAAAGAAATCAGAGCTGTACCATGACTGAGGCTAGTCAGGAGGTAATGTGCCTAACCCAGTATTTCAATTCACTTCTTGTCCAGAGATGGTAATATTACCCCAAATACAATTTTTTTTCCTAAACGGACACAGCTTACTATAAAGCTAGAGGCCAGACAACACATTTTTATTTGTATCTGACCTTCCCCTGAATCGGGAGTGCTTGGAAATAGGTCACTGTTCCATTAGAGAATTATATCAGAGAAAATATTTAGTCATGCTTTTGGTATGTACTTTTAATGGAAATGTTTACCTAATGCACATTATGTTGTGCTATAGGGTAGTTACGTCTTTCCTCTTCCTTCTCTTATCTCCTGTGTTACAGCTAATGTAGACCGGACACCGATCACCCATGTTGGGAATGTATCTTCTGAATTTCTACAAACCAAATCAGTGTAACAAAGCTTAAAATAAGTGCTATTAAAAGAAAAAAAAAAAAAAAAAAACCACAAAAACAAAAGAAAACAACAAAAAAAATTTATGGGAAGTATTTTATTTCCTTGGCTTCTATTCCTCATGCATTGATGATTATAACTGTTAAAAGTCCACTGCAGTATTTCTTCTATGTATTAAATTTATGGGCTTGCAATTCCTCATAGAGCTGATCAGTTCTGAGCTCTAGGGAACCTTGATGGAGGGGAGAAAAAAATCATAGTGAAAATATGGGTGACAGACGAAATAGGTGGCAGAAGAGTATCTTAGAGAAGAAAACACAGGCTGTCAGAATTCTGTTTCTAGCTTGGGCATGGACCTCGTGTTTCATCTCTTGTGCTGCTTTTTGGCATGTCTCTCTTGCCCACATAGATGCAAATTTGTTGTCTCCTACATGGTGTGGACATGGTACCTACATGGTGTGGCTCAGCCTCATGGGAGCAGCTTAGCCAGTGATACTTGGGTCTGCTCCAACAAACATTGTCAAATCATGCCTCTCTGCTCACAACCTGAGTACATCCCATGCTCAGTGATGCCAGACCCTGGGAAAACAGTAGTAGTTCTAAGGCTTGTCTTGGGTAGCCTGCAAGTCTGTGATGAATCAGTGAGTCTTCAGAAGCCTTCAGGTTAGGGTTGGACTCTCCAAGATGTAAAGCATCCTGCAGGTCATCATCCAATGGAGGTCATTCATCCTCAGTCTTATTGGGCCACGGATCTTCAGTGTCTCGGAAACTCAAACTGCTTCCACTTAAGTCAAGAGGGTTGGATGTGGAGCAAATCAAACACTTCAAAGCATTTTGCATGCTTCGTATAACCTGCTCACTTTGTTCACTAGCTCTTTCACACCATAGCAGCCAGCGAGCTTTTCCAAATTAAGACCTTCCTTCCCCTTTTCTGCCTCCTCCCCCTCTTACGCTTTTCATGATGTACTATGGCTAATAGCAGCCAGACCTACATGAGGAAGAAGAATGGGGACCAAACCCTGCAGAAGGAGATCCAGGAGATTGCACACCATGTGAGAAACAGCCATGGCTTTTGACATTTTCTGGCATATTATGTGATCCATGTGGAACACACCAGCAATTGAATGTTGATGAGATTTATCTGGCGCTTCCTAGCTCACAATCTATGGGCACTTTAACTATGAATATGAGGATCCTTGTGGGAACCCAAAGTCATATGGTCAAATATTCAAAAATAAACACAGTTTTGTCAATGCTGCTAATGCTTTCTTGCAGATCTCAAAACCATTTTTCAGCCTTATACTGAAAAAAAAAAGAAGTTCTGATAATTTATGTTACCCAGATGTTTTAAAATTCAACAGCTTTCACTACCCATAAATTTAATAGCATTAAACACCTGCTGGCTCAGAGAAGCAGTTCTTGCCAAAAAGAAAAGCAGGAGCAGAGAGATACACTACTAATGTGCTCTATTCCTTACTGTCAGAGCTAAGGCTCTGAGCTGGAGCCCAGCACAGCATTACCCCATGCAGAGAAAGTTTTTCTGCCTCTGTGCTTCAGAGTAGAGGACTCATAATAATTCTAGCCTGCCAAATAATAAAAAAAATAGGGGACAAGAAAAGTAAGTTGGGAAAGTTTGGAAGGAGACTTGTCTTAGGCACTTACTGAAACTCAAAAAAAGGCTGATTATTGAAAACTGTGGAGAAATCTATAATGAAACATCAAAGCCTGGGGGCTCTTGGCAGTGGGAAAGGAACACAGGTCTGTGAGAGTCTGTGACACTTACATCAGTCTGGGAACTGCACCTGGAATGTCAGAGGAATGTGATAGGTCTGATCACAACAAACAGGTATCATGGTAGTGGATAAGCTTCAAAGGACAGGTTTTAAAATCTGTGGAGAAACTCATGAAGGGAAGGCTGAAGGGAAAAGGGAATGCTTGAACAGTTGAATGAGGTGGGAAGTCATTTAAGAATACAGTTTTGGAAGGAACACCAATGCACTAAAAGCAGAGAAAACAATGAGCAGAGAGAGATTTAACAGGCTTGGCTGAATGTTGCACAAAGAAGTTTTCAGTAATGTCCTTGCAAATATATTCTTCAGCATAGTATCACTAGGTTTACAAGCCTTTTATCTCTTTATTAATGAGCATGTGAATGGATTTATATTTATAGAATAGTTGCTGAAAAGGAAGAGCATAAACAATGATTCAGAGAGAAGGGAGTGTTACCAGATTGCTGTGGGTAAGTTGCTAATAAAGAAATAGAGGAGAAGGACTGCTGTCTGTGATGGACTTTGGAGGCTGGCAGCAGAGAAGTGGAACACATTTTCAGAAATATTTTTGTAGGTATTCCTGTGGTATTTTGGGGGAATTGCCTAGCAATCAGGCCGTGTTTGCAAGATGGCATTAGTAAAGAAATGGAATGATTTAAAGTTGGAGCTCTGACAGAACAAGCAATCATCTCCTGTTTGACTTCCATGAGACTGTAACAGTCAAAAAACTATGTGGTTCAGACACTGTGAGCAGCTTGGAGTGTGGACTATGAGCACCACCTTGTCCCAGCAGACAGTAGGGTATAGAGCCAAGTGACTGCTGTCTCCTACCTCAGTCCTTGCAGATGGGCTGAACTGAAACAGTGCTGCTTTTAGGAGCAGCTGATTGACAAATCAGTGAGAACCACACACTTCAAAACAAGCAATTTGTGTGAATTAATTTTTCCAAAGTAGCTTATGTAGGACCTGTGCTTGTATGTGGTACCTTAGTTTGATTTGTGAGAAGGAATAGTCTTGAGGATTTTGTTCAAGAAACATCTCCAGGTAGAAGCTATAATAATAATGTTTCACAAATAGGAGGCAGTTTATGTTCTGCTCTTGGAGCAAACCAATAATGTACCTCTGACTCCAAAGGGAAATGTATTGTTAATGGAAAAATTGTCTTCATCCTCTCTTTCTATTTAAGGCAGTCTTTGCTGCCAGTTTATTATGAACACATAAAGGTCTAATGCAGTATGGATTAAACTGAATAAAGTTGAGAGAACAGCAAGAGCTCCAGATGTTCATTAGTGGAGTGGCTATTGTAAAAGGCCACTGAGGAACTTCATCTGTTCTGTTCTCTCGAAGATTTCCAGTCATTAAATAATTTTCAAGGGACTCATATCAGCAGAATCTGTTGTGTTTCATAAAACCTCTCATTTTGAACATTGTGGGCTCAGTTCGCCACTGGCATCGGATAAACAGTTTCATTGCAGTTGTCCCCACTTATGCTAGTGCTGAGTTCGGCCCTCTGCACTTGTGCATACATACTGTGAAGGACACTCAGGTACAATGACAGATGGGGTCTTAAAACTTTATTGCCCTGTGTCTAGAAACATAAGTAATAGTCAGTTTTGCATTGCTCTAACATTTTTTTAAAGTAAATTGGATTTTTTGATTGTATTTCATTCTTACTTTTTAATAAAGTGTAGAAGGCTCACTTACAGGGTTAGATTTTCAATTTATATAAAGAAAGGCATTTTTTTCCTACAAACAAGGTGCATTTCTGGCTGCTATTGCAGCAAGCTGCATCCTGACACCTATTGTTGTCTCCTATGCCGTAGAGGAATGCCTTACCTACCAAGAGAGTAAGCCAATGTTGATCTTGTTCTGAATTTCAGAATAGCTTTAGTCATAGCTAAATAAGAGGCTGAACACTTGTTTCTTTTGTTTCCATTTTGTTTTGTTCATTTGTGTGTGCATGTCATCATGACTGGGTGGGAGGTTTAGAATGTTTTTACCACCTTAAAAAGAGGAATGGTCCTCTGGGTGACCCAAAGACTCCTACTCGTTGACTTTTTCCAAGTCTGTTTCACTTTTCCTCCTCCTGCACCGCCATCTGTTCTTTGCTTTAAAGTACCACTTGCCCTTATTTTTTGCATAATTTCTTACATTTTATTTGTACAAATAAAAGGTCTTTTTTTACTGTAAGAAACTTAGACAGTTTCTCACAGAGAACCAAGATGTGCTCTGTAGTCTTGATCATCAAAACATTTCACTTTAAGGATACGAATAATTACATTAACCTTAGTACCAAGCATATGAAGGTGGATCAGCTACAATGAAAGTTCAGTCACATTGGTTGTCATTTTCTTTCCATTTCAAAATTGCCATTTTCTGTTTAAAGTCAGTGAAGCTGGTAGTTGTAAAGCCATGGGGCAAAAAAGTTTGTCTTCCTAGTTGAATATACAGTCCTCAAATACAGACTATTCCAGAAATGGAAAGAATTTGAGTTTTATTCTCATTCCTTAAAAGCAATAATTTCTCAAAGCAGCCTTAAATATACATATATATATATGTATATACGCAGAGAGAGATATCCCTAGAAAAATATATAGCATTTTCATAACTTTTCATGTCCAAATGAAACAATGCTACATATTGTTAGGGCTGTTCCTAAATACTCTTCTAAAACAAAGATCATTCAGGTAGTGAGAGGACAGAACAGTGTTTTCAACTTCTATGCCTTCATGAACCTCCTACCTCTTATTGGCTTAAAACTGAACAAAATACCACAAAATCATCCTGCCTTTGCTTTTTAATCAAAAGACAGACAGTTTCTTGCAAGGTTGGTTTTTAGGAACTATGCAGGATGCTTTCTAATGTTTGATTCAGAATGGTTTTTATCACAGTCTAAAACTTGAGCTTCTGTTACAAAAACCCCAACTGTTACTTTTTTTGTTCATTGTGTAAAAAATATGTGGTACAGAGGGCGCAACCTTTCCTCAGTCTTTGTTGTCACAGGTGATGACACTGCCGTTTGTGGCCAAATTCAATCCTTGATTACAATGAGAGATGGGAGAACGTGCCTTTAGGGAGAAAAGGGTTTTGGATCTCTCAAAAGTTTTTGATTAGGCTTCTCTTTCATTGCGTGTATTAAACCCAAAACTTTTCAGCTAATATAGGAAGCCAGACAAAATACTTTGAGCCATTTCTTTACATAATTTCACTCAAAACAATTGTACTGAAGCATATTTGTGTTGGTAGAAGGCTCAGTCGTACAAGTGGCAATCCTGACAAGTTCCTAGATCTGTCAGGGCAGATCAATTCTGTACTTCTCATAGTGTAGTAAAATTACAGTCCTCACAACAAAATATATACCTATGAATGTATGGATATGAAGCTTAATCAGTAACTGCATTATTGTAAATAATTTTCTAATTAGGTATATACATTTATGCTTATAGATAGATGGGAGCTTCATGGAGCTGGTCCCTGGTTTTAAGACTTGTGGCACCATAACATAATTTAATGCTAAGTACAATTCTCAAAATGGTTGTCACTTTTACACTTTCACTTTCCTTATTTTGCAACCTGAAAAACACGGATTATTTGCACTTGACCCAATACTAAGCCCATTTAATGCTAGGCCCATTGTTAAGCTTTTGGGCAGTGCCAGCTCCCAGTGGAATCCAAAGCCTCAGGTTAACTGTTTTCTCTGTGCAGTTCCTGGCAAAAGAAAGGCTCATACAAAGGGCAGAATAATAGCAAAAGGAGGGAGAATTGCAGCCAACTAGGACAAAATTCTCAGTGTAGCATTGGTTTTAACTCCTATCACTTCCCAGAGTTGAGCTGTTGGTGTTGTCTCCACAGGACCCACAGACTGGCACTCTTTCCTAAGGGCAGGGGCCCAAAAGAGTTTCTTTTAAAATTCTGAGCTGGGTTAACTTTCATAGAGCATTGCCAGCAGGTAAAATGAACCTTTTGTAAATTAGCCTTGTAATTAATGTACTCATCCAGGTGCAAAGTCTCTGTAATCTATTATTCCCCAATGGAGGTCTGAAAGCACATCTCCCATGTGAATACTTCAAATCCCAGGCTGTGAGGGGAAAAACAGCTTGACCATTCCAGTGGAGGAGTGGCATTGGACAGCAAACAGCAACTGGACAAAAAGCAGGGGTCTGGCTCACAGACAATGTGTTATGAGACATATACTTATTTATCTAGCATGCTACATTTGCCAAATTGTAGATGGGTGTCCTGTTCTTGATATCTGTTCTCAGAGCTGCTCATATGCATTACATTAAACTGTAACCAAATAAATAGCAAAAATAACTTTGAGAGCGACACATACCTTGTTTCAGTGACTGCCCTGGGGGAAAATCTGGCAGGTCTCTTCAGAGTTTGAGGACACTGATAATCATCACTGGCTTCAGAGGGAACTGTGGGCACATTACACTTTCAGAACAAGAAAACCGTGATTCATGTTGCCACAGTAATGTTACAATACTGGCATATTTGCAAAAATACTTGGTCTAAGGATTTGATGGTACTTAGTTCTTCCTGGTAGATTTGCAGAGTCTCCAAATAAAAAGGCTTGGAATTAACAAGAGAAAGTCAGAGTATTTCCATGCTTGGTATCCCTAAGTAAAGGTCCTTGCCTTTTGAGCTAAAGCCAAAACTTTAATGGCAGAAACCTGGAGAGATCACACACACTTTTGTCCAGTCCACAGGATTTGTGAAGCTGACTAAGTGAACATGTAGAAGGGACTATTTTTCCTTTTTTTTGATCATCTTGTTTGTCTGGTTGATTTATCCTCCTGTCCTCCTCACACTGTCTACACTTTAATCTGTTTCTGGTTTATGTGAACTATAAAAAGTCTTTTACACTGAGAGATTTACTTTATTTGAATGCAAATTAAAACTATTATCTTTCAGTTACAGGCCAAAGATTGCAAAATAATGTTTGTTTATATCTTGAAAGACTAATCTTCTCACCCCCCCACCCTGCAATGCCATGCAAATTGTTCAGTTAAAGTAGAAATGTACAGTTAATTTTTGCCAATCATTTATATGTTTTATATGCTAATTTGCTGAAGTAGATAACAAGACATAGAGGAGTTAGATTAGAGTGATATGAAACTACAATATACTTTGCTGCTGCTGACTCTATATAAACACAGTCTTGGGCTCAACCTCCTTATGGTGATTCCACTGAAACCAAAGAAGCCATGACAGTCTATGTCTGGTTCATATTTTTAAAGTTAGTGCTTATGAAAGGTGAAATGGAATTCACGGAAGGTCTACAAAAAGAGGGAGAAGAGGAAGAACTCATTACCTTTAGAAAAATATGATAACACAAATGATATTTTGAAGCTAGACTAGGAAATAAAATGCATTTCCCACACACTGACCCTGCTTTCTCTGTCTATGAGAAACTGTGGGTAGCAAAATCAGGTCCTTTTGTAGAGCAGGGAATCAAATGACCCAGCAGCTGGGTATGCAGCATGCTCGTGTAAGGGGAGTGTATGTTCATTCACACATTCAGAAATTAATGGAAGCTCAAGGCCATACCAGTAACTCTGGCTTGATTTAATTCATAAAGGCTGATCAGACCAATCAGTGACGGAAGAAAAGACATTCTTAAAGGTCAGACACCTCCAAATCACATCCGTTTTCTGTTTTACCAGTATTGTTATTAGCTGACATGGAACATTTTTGCAGCTGTGAGAGCAGCTCTCTTTAAGCAGTGAAAGCCACTTTTGATTGCCAGCATTCCGGTTGTGGGTTTGGTGTTGTGTGCTTGCCAAGAGAGCAGTTAGGTCAGCTGAGGAAGGAAGAATTGTCACGCTGATGACTGATAACACAACCAATATCCACTGCCTTATGTCTAAGAGGTTTTGCTTCAGCTGAAATTCTTCATTTCTATTAAAGAACTAAAGTGTGGCATTTCATAACCCTGACATCCCTCCAGAAATGGGAGAAAAAACTACTACTGGTTTCTTTTCAAAAACTCTCAGTGGATTGTTATAATATGAAGCCTGGGATCTCCAGTTAGCACAGAACGTGCCAGTTTCTGCAATGTAAAAATCAGTTCACAGTTTTGTCTGCATTTGGTAAATTCATTTGTGCGACATTAAGGTCGTTGCTGAAGAATACAAATCAAAATCTTTGGAAAGAATATTGAAATTACAGTGTCTGGTTTTCTTTTCTCCAGGGCCCAACATGTTTTCCTTAAGTCAATCAAAAATACTTAAAGTGAAAATATGTACAATTTTCCTTTGCAGAAAAAAAGCAATGAAAGCACAATGCAGTTGTAGTTTCTCAATGCCTCTTGCAAGACAAGGAAATCTCTTTCAGGTAATTATTTTTTTCTTGTTGGAAAGTTTTTTTTGCTAAAAAAAATAAGTTTTCATAACCAAAATTTACAGGAAAAGAAAAGGTCAGTCTCACTGACAGTTTTAGGGAATTCTAGCAAGAAATTCAAACTTTCACTTGAAAATAATTTGTGTAGATTTAAAGTGTATCTTAACTAAATTATCGAAGTTTAATACACCTGAATTTATATTCAGCAGAAATGTTGATCCTGCATTAATAAAAAATATTACAACTTGGAAGGAATCTTCTGCATGTGAACTGATTTACTCTCTGGAAAGAAAAAATCTGGGATGTATCCTGTAAAATTTCTCTTCAAAGAACTGAGGTTTGTAGACTGTTTCTGCTGGAGCTTTTCTTGATCACTGCTTTATACAAACTGACTTGATTCCTAAATAACTTGAGTAGATGGGAAAGGGACCAGGGAATACAGATATGATCTTTAAATATTGTTTCTGCTAGTGCTATAAGAAGTGGCTTGGTTAATTTTGACTGATAGACTTTTATGCTCTGTTTTGAAATGCTTTAATTTGAAGCTTGAACTGTGAAATAACAGGGCCAGAAGATTTTCCCTTTTGGTTTTTACTGCTTCCAAAATTAAGTCATATGGGTAAAGACCTTAAAATCTGGCGCCAGTGTGTGGCTGTACTAATAGTATCTATGTGATCGTGTCATTCTTGAGAAAGGCATGTTTCAAATAAAAACAAAATGTCAACATTGAGTATTTTTTATTAAATCTCTTTCCTTCTTCTCTTCAAGTTCAGCTTAAGCTGGCCACTTCCTTTGTCTGGTTTATTTTTATTAGAAATGAGCAGATTCATTAACTGTGCAACTTGGTGGTCAGGCAGTGACTGGATATGTCCAATAATGGGTAATAGCTGTATTTTTCATTGGGAGACCAATGTTTGCTTTGGAGATCGCCTGGGGAACAGATGTAATCTGAGACGGCACCATGTTTACCTCTTGTTCCACTGATATGCTGAGCATGTTTGAAACCAGTGAGAAAGAAAAACAAACATTTCAGAAGAAAGTACCTGCAAGCACTCATTGTAGCCCAGGCTGTGTCCCTGGGCTCCAGCAGAAACTGCAGGAGCAGGGCTGCACACATGCACATGGAATGCAAGCACGCACATGCACATATACGTATGCATTTCATGGTACAGTCGTGCCCCGAGCCTGCCCTTCCAGCTGATCCCATGAGTCACTTTTTTGCTGTGAGGGTGACCAAGCACTGGCACAGGCTGCCCAGAGAGGCTCTATGCTTGGAGGTGCTCAAAAGCAGTTTGGACATGGTCCTGGGGAATCAGCTCCAGATGGCCCTGCTTGAGCATGTGGCTCATACCAAATGACCTCTAGAGCTCCCTTCCAACCTCAACCAGTCTATGATTCTGTGATTTTATGTGTATCTAAGCCATTCGATGAACTGCTTGGCAACTGATACAAGTCAGCATGAAGGCTGATCAATGTCTTTCTGCTCATCAGAAGACTTTCTTGATTTGCAAAGTTTCAAACAATGGGTTTAATTTTATTTCTTTTTGCTCCTGTTTGTGCCGTATTTCTTGTCTTTCCAGCAGTTTCCACTTTCTACATGGATATTACTGATAATCAAGGTAATTTTAATTAGTAGTTACATAAATAACTCAGAAAACAGTCTCATGAACAGAAGTACTGGAATAGTTCTGTTACACTTTAATACACAATATTAAAATAATAAGATTCTTGTCTTCTCATGGTGTTTTCAGCATTATTTTCCCTGTCAAAATGACTACATTTCAGATTGCAGTTTGCATGTACGCAATAAGGCAAAGGAGGAAGTGGAACAAACAACAATTCATATTGCCCATTTCCCAAAGCTGCCTTGTTACTCTTTAATTGTTTATTTTGCCAAGCACTCTTCCTGTGGCAGCAGAATAAAACATTTATCCAATTTTGCACAGTTGCCAACATGTGTACTCTAGTCTTACTTGGTAGAAATTGCTATGGATGTACACTTTGGGAGGCATTGCCCACTTCTATGGGTTGCTCTATGGCTCCCAATGAATATTCAGTGGCCAGTGGGTTTCTTTCATGTGGTTCTAGCAGGCACTGGTCTTATTTAATAAGTCATGGATGGAGTGGAAAGAAGTGAACTTGTCACTAGGGCTGTTCAAAGTCTACAGGTTTGGTTTGTGTAACGGATTGTGAAATGAAACTCTCAATGTGCTTTCAGTAATTGGTAACAAGCCACATTTTCCAGGAGGTAAACTCTTCACAACAGTATCAGTTTCTACTTCTGCAAGGGAGAGTTGGGGGAAAGGAGAAAGGCCAGGTCTAGGGACAGACTGAATCATCCTCAACTACAGACAGGTAAAGAAAACTTTGTGAAAGACCAGCTTGTCACTGATCCCCCTGTGGCACTCTGTATGTGTTTTTAGATTGGGCCCAGGAACAGAGATCCCCAGCTGGGCAGGAGATAGCTGAGGGCTTTCCTGAGCAAACAGAAGCTTTTACTGAATAAACACCATGTCACTGTCACAGTAGTTGGCAGATTTTGAGGCTGCTCTGCAATAAATCTAGTGCGTACTGCATTCAGGTGGAGAGCAGGTTGCAGAACTAAGCCCTTAAACTAGCATTTCCTGCTAGTGGGATCTGGGTTTGCTATAGGAATTGTGCTACTCTGGATGCTGGAGTGGCTGTCTTATGGCAAAATCTCTGCCACTGAGGAGCTGGATACACCTGTGTTATTTTCCAGTGGCAAGGCCTCTCCTTTCTTGCCATTTTTTTACAACAATAAAAAGCTGTAATTGAGTGAAAAAGGGGTACTGTAAGCCAAGCTGCTTCTTAGGAACTTTTTCTGGGCTGGTGCTTTTAGATTGGCCAATTTCACAGAAACAACATGAGGATTCAGGCTGAACCACCAGATGGAGGAGAGAGACAGGAGAGGAAAGATGGTTCTGTAGTGGGGACGTTATTCTCACTAAAGGAAACAAAGATAGGATCTAGTTACAAACACAGTGCATTTGTATGGCTGTCTAGTCTGTCTTCCTAGGGTGGGAGAAACACTTCTCTGCTTAAAAGGCAAGGAAACAGAGTTCCTCCTGTCATATTCAGTGACAGAGCAGATGTCATGTGCCATAGTTCTCACTAGCTGGGTCTATTCTATTGTGTTACAGGCTCCAGGGATATGCTCCTGAGTGACCCATTTTCTAGCTAGTAATATTGCATTGATGTCTGTAATATCTTGGTCTTTTGGCAGAAAGTCAGGGGCTGGCAGGTAGGGCTCCCACCTGACTTCCCAGCTGGGAATTGCCTGCAGTTTTGTCAATGGGGAGAGGTTCTGGACTGGCAACGAACAGGTAGAGTTGTTTAAAAGAGGAAAGGGAGATGGTTAAAAGAAACACAGGCCTGGCAGAGGCATTGGTGTTGCCAGTCATATCGTTTTGAGGAAGACTTTGCCCATATTGGCACAGCTAGCTTTACTCATGGAATCTGTCACATAAAGAGGTGCCTCACCATTGTGACAGTGTTTAAAAAGTTCCTCCAAAGAACAGTACGGTCATCCATACTTGGCCCCTCATCCATTGTGTAAGCAGTATGTGACAGGTATAAACTCAAGGTTAATACTTCCCAGTAACTCAGGTGTGCTTGGGTACAATAAAGAGCAGAGCCTTTCCTGGGTCCAAGTCATGCCAGCTTGAAGTGAACTCTTCACTTCAAGAGCGCACAGCACTATTATATATTGATTGTTGACATTCCTTTTTCACTCTTCTGGAACCTCACATGTCCCAGACTCACAGTGTGTTGATAAAGAGATGGCTTCCAGTGGTGTAAGAAGCAGCACTCCTCTGGGTACCACCTAAGTGGTCCCGGGATGAGTTCATGGTAAAGGCGCCTCTCTGGAGGTGCTGCAAGTGTTACATCAGTACCAAGCTCAAGGTGGTGAGCACTGAGCACACAAACCAAGAGCTGAAGAAGGATCTAACACATGGCATTCCAGGCTGGAGTGTCTTCATTAGCCTTAAAAGCAAATCAACGTACTACATATTATCATGGCAAACGATGGGAAAGCATGGAGGGCTTTGGGAGTGTGTCTGCTAGACTAGCAGAAAACAAGCAATTCCTAGACAATATGATGTATTACACATATTCTTGTCTTCTCATCATCTTCTGTTGTTCAAATTACTTGGGAAAAGTTTTGCAGGAAAGATGTGGATTGCTTTCCTGTGTCACAGTATGTGCTCTTTCACACCTTCAGTCTGTGTGACTGTAGACTGCTGAGTAGTGAGATTCCTCTTCTCATTTCTTTAAAGATGAATGTTAAAGGTAATGTTCAGATAAAGGTTTTATTCTGAAGTCACCTGAATATCTGAATCCCTCTGTCAACTCTATTGCTCTTGGGATTTCATATGGACCACAGTGTAGGCTCTTGAGGCTTGCTGGTATCTAGATGCTGCTTAATAATTTTGTAGCTTTTTTTTTCTAAGGAGTCTTTCAAGAAAAGGAATGTTGCTTTGTGTTTTTGAATATGAAATCATTGTCACATATATGTTTGGAAATAACGCATGAAAAAATTTTAGGAAGAAAAAAGACTGAGATGAAACAGAGTCCAGGTGATGACTGTAATAATGATGATATTTGAATAAATGCACAGTATATCACACTATTAAATAGCAAATGGGCTTTTTTACAGCTAAATTTTTGTCAGTTTAAAATTAAAACCAAGGTTAGATTTCTGGCCTAACTTACACCCCATGTGATTTCATTAAATGTGGAATGATTCCATGGCATGTAACTTGGCACTGAAGTTAGTGTTCAGTATATGGTTTTATAGTTCAGGTGCAAAATACTGCTCTGGCTCACTTGTATCTAAAGGTTATTACATCTTGGACTGTACTTCTTTTCTTTGTTTCAAAATTTAGCAGATCAGCTGAACTGCTAATTTTCTCAATTCCCCTCTGCTCTTTTCCCTTAATACTTCCTTTATTGAAAACAGGCTTATTAAAAAAATACTGATTTTTCACCCAGAATGAGAGCTAAGGTCAGTTGAAAATTTTAGAATATTAAATCAGACAAATGAATCATATTTGAAAATTGGCTACTTGACCATATTTCACCAGCCTTCTTCTTCTAATGTGCAGATCAGTAATAAGAATGCAGTAGCTACCATTTGTGCAAAGACAGTAGGAGGGCAAGAGAAAGGAAATTCTTTTTTTTTTTTTTTAATTTCTTTCTCTGTGCAAAACACAGTGACAAAATACTCTAAGTAAAACTGATAAATTTTCTGTCTCCACAGGTATCCTATAATTAGGAAATGTAATTTCTTAGTGAATTTCTTGATGCCTAACAAAACACACCTAGCAATAAATTCTTACACATGAGAATGTTTTGTTCAAAAGCATCATCACTGCACTTCATACACACATTGAATCAAGTAATGCTAGACCTGCAGCGCAGCTCAGTGTAACAGGTTATTTTGTGTTATTATAGTACTCATTATTAAGATTGTTCTTGCCCATGACGTTTGAAGTCAGGAGAACCTTCCAAAGCTCTTACTGTGCTAGGAACAATTCTCTGTTTGCTCTCCTTCCATATTTCTCTAAAAGGTTGCTGACACATTACTAAAAAAGACGCCCACCTTGTCCATCTTTTGCAGCACGTGAATGCTTAGCAGTCAGTTTTGAGATGTACAGTTAAAGTAACAAAGCAGTTGCCTGTTTTCATTTAGTTCTTAAATATCAGGTGACCTCAACTAGCTTTCTGGCCTAACAATCTGTGAAATGTAATTTCAAACTTAACTGAACAATTTTCTGAAGAAATTTTTACAAGGCTGTGTGCAGAATTGGCACCCATTGGATTTCAAAGTTCTGTCTGAGGGGAAAGGCTGAACAGGTGAACAGAGCAGCGCAGATTGCGACCTGACCGTACTCTTCAAACCAGTATAGCAACATGGAAGAAATACCGGCAAGAAATGGTTAATCACTTGCCCATGTAATGATTTCAGTGCTGCTTTCATGACTTGGTCCCTCTACAGCTGAAGCCTTTGAGAATGTTTTTGGGTTTTTACAGGGAGAAGATCAGGGTGGTAAAATAAAGCCTTAGGATAAGCAGCTTTCTTTGACCTCTAAGAAGGTCCAGAAGTACTGCATTCACTTGTAGGTTGTTATGCAGAAGGAATGAAAATCTGGATGCCTGAGAAGGTCCTCAAATAGATGGCCTCATTGAGACCACCTCAAATTGTCTTACTATCCTGCAAATGGCAGAAATTTCCCTTTCTTATGGGATTTCCATTACTTTGGGCTTCTAGTTAAATTGGAAGTGTTGAGTGCTTGCCCCTTCTGAGCCTGTCATTCTGTTTTCCATCTGCATCTAAGGAAGAGATGGAGTATCTAAAAGGAAGCAATATGAGGCCCACTTTTCAGTGTTTTCATATTTGGTTTATGCTGGCTTTACTAAGGTTAATTTTTGTTTGAAGCTTTTTCTAAAGCTGGGCTCTTCACACTACTACAGTTCCTCTCTGTCTTCTTAAGCCTTCACACCTCTAAGCCTTCTGCTAAACAGGGATGAAATGGGCCAACACCTGACAGTAACTATAGTGTGATATCATTAATTTCCTTAAGAAGCCAGGATTAACCTGTAAAACTTTTTAATAGCCATAATTAGTATACATATATATATATGTTATTTTAGCTGAATTAGTTTATGTATATGCTGTCACAAGAGAATGAATGACATCGACCCAGCTTCGAGCAGGAGGTTGGATTTGGTCTCCTGTGACCTGAACTGATCTGTGATCCTATGGTCTAACAACATATTTCTGTCCCTAGTTCCTGCTTCCCTACTGTTCTTCCTAAGCAGAGGAATGTGAACTGGCAAATAACAGGATATTTGACTGGGATGCCTCTCTGAGCTGTGAAAATGTCACTCTATCTCATGTATTTGGAAGTTATTCTCACTGTGATAGTCACTTCCTTGTCACTTAATTGTATCTGTCTTTCCACTAGAGCCACATGCTGTGGATGACACCTGTCCCCTAGCTGCCCTCAGCTCATTGTTATATGACTTGTATTATGAAAATTGCATTTCTGATTATGTTAATGACAAAAAGCCTGGCCTTTGTGATATGATGTGTAATACACTGAGGGAACAACTAAGCATAAAAAGTATGAAATTAAGTCACTTGCAATATTTTTTTTTCTTTTTTTCATTTGGCTGAGTTCATGCTGAAGTCCATGTGTTTGTTTTAGCCCTTTTGGGATATAGCTCAGCACATTATTTATACAAAGTTACTTCAGTGGCTGATTGTTATTAATTACAACCCTGAGTTCTTTGCAAGTCAAGCTGGACTCCAAATGAAATTCATTTTCCAAAGTAATTAGGAGTTAATGTTGCAAAGTGTGTTGCTTGTTGTATGGTATTCTTGTAATAACATTTTTACAAAATTGTTCATTTGCTTGAAAACCCTCAAATCTTTCTCTGAAATGTGGAAAATATTAAAAAAATACATTAGAAAAGACTGGCCTTCCTCGACTCTATGCGTGCTTGACTGGATGCAAAGAATTCACTCATTCCTGTTATTCTGTTACCTTATGGGTTTAAGACCCCTCATTGAAAGTAGGATGCAAGTTTGAGCAGAACTTATATTGTGTTAGGTAGCTTAGACCATGGAGTCACTGTCTATACACCCACCGCATAGATTCCTTTCAGACCATCTTATGTTCTTCGGCTTACTGCTGATCTGAGAGTTTGGTTTCAGCTTCTCAAAATGTAACTGCTTAATTTCTTGGGTTTCTTTTAGCCAGCATCTTTCAATCTTATTTCTATGTACAAGGAAAACTGATGAATTGACAAAAGAAGTGATGCTTTTTTGGCTATCTAAATAAGGAAGGGAATAACTGCCTAGTAACAGATTTTCGTGATCTAAAGTTTTCTGAAAACTTACGCTTTCTCCAGAGTTTATTTTTTTCAATTAAAAAAACTTAAAAACTGTATCCATGGTTATGGACTGTATGCCAGCATGGGGAGTTTTCAGGGGAAAAACAAGAGTCATAATGTAGAGTGTGTTTTCATCAAGATACCAGGTTTTCTAAAATTATTCTGTTGTTATATTTCTGCATACAATCAGACACAAAGCCATCATACATTTTCTTTGCATATTTACAGCTTAATTGAACATTTTCTTTCCCACTAGAAGGTACAGGAATTTCTGCCCTACACTTTTTTATATTTTTATAAATCCTGCCAATAATGGTGGCTGGCAAAGAAGTTTCAATGTTTATATCTTACACTTCTTGATGGTATTGCTTTTTTACATGCGTGGCAATTGAGTGCTGGGTCAAAGGTTGAAGGAAAAATGCAGCGACCTTCTGGCCCTTCCTTACCTATTTCCTGTAAGAGAGAGACATTTCAGCCAGCTGTGAGTCTCTTCAGATATTCCATTGTGATACGATGCCTGAAATTCAGCTATCATGGTCTTTATATGAGCAAATTTTGGGGTGGCAAGACTGCTTAGAATTTTTCCAAAGATAATTATGATTCTGTGAAGATCTCAGTTTAAATGGGTGCTCTTCCTCTACTCTCACAGTTCTTAGTTTCCCAAAGTGTAAGGCAACTTACGCACATTGTTAGAAATATAAAGTGTCGTTAAAGAGCAGAGAGCACAGATTCTTGCAGAAATACAATCTATGACATAAAGTAATCCTTTTTGGTAAGAACATGCAGTGACCATAAGCATGCCTCACACACCCTTTAATATTACCAGCTTCATGGAATGAAGAAGTAGATAATGGTGCTGCCAAATATTCAGGGAGCAGAACCTGATTTTTGTTTGTTTGTTTGTTTGTTTGTTTTGTTTTCTTTCACCCTGAGATCTTTTTGCAGCCACCTGAAGCCAGCAGCTCTCTGCAGGTACTTTCCAGACTGGCTTCCCTGTACCCACTGCTAATAACGTGGGGGCTCCTGGGGTGAGGCTGACTGTCAATAGAGGCAATGGAATGAGGGCCCTGACAGCCACTTAACATGTAATCTATTCCTTACACTATAGGGCTCTGAGCTCTGCACACCAGGAGAGCTTATTCCTGGTGTCCCTGTTGTGTTATTTACCTCTGCTCTGAGCAGTTAAGTCCACCACAGCTATTTGGTAAATTATCAGTTTTCTTATCGGCCCTAAATTGCACCTAATTAAAAATCTGACCTCCACAAAATAGTCGTCTTCCTAAAGACACAGAACATAAACAGGAAAAATCAGCTAATTGCTGCAAAAACTGCTTTTGTGGCACTGTAATTGGACCTCAGTGAAATGAATGAACCCACTGGGGATTCCCTAATGAATGTTTAACTGCAAACAGTAGTCGGGCACTTAAGCAGCAAGGCTGATGGTCCCTAATGAAATCAAATGAAATCAAATAAAATCAAATAAAAGAATCTGGTACTTTACTAACCAGATTTCTTGGCATTGGGACATAAAAATAATATAATTCTGGGTAAATGAAATGTAAAGAAAAGTTATTTATAAAGCAATGAAAACTTAGCCAGTCTTGCTTGGATTTTCTTTCTTTTTCTAGTGAAAAAACCCACCATGGAAAGCCCTGTATAAAGTCTCTAAGCTTTCTAAAGAGCTTTTGTTTATTTTTCTCTTTTCCTAAAAACACTAAAACCTTTTGTGTTTTCTGTTAATCACATTCTGTGACTTTATTTTGCAATGTTTTATAGAGGCTAGCTGTGGAGCTGCATGATGTTGGCAATTGATTAAGATTTTTTTCATTTTCCCAAACCTTAACAAGGAGACAAATTCTGATGACCTCAGTAACGCGAGCTGTGCTTTGCCTCCAAATATCTATTTAACACAATGTGTAACAATCTGGCCTTAGTGTTTCACATGACATAGGACCTCAAGATTGCATTAACGCACAAAGCAAGCTTAAAGAATCAGGGATGTGGCATCATCACATAACTTTGTGTATTATTATTGTTGTTATTTTTAGTAGTAGTAGTATGTTTTAAAATGAATTGCAGAATGATGGAACCTTGTAAATAATTTAGAGTGTGGGTTACATTGGTTAACAACTTGCAAAAAAGATCTTGAATGTTCAGGGATTTTTAAATGCAATTAAAAATGCTTCATGATATTCCACTATTGAGTTTTATGATTGATAACATGAAAACCTCATGAGCTGCATTTTCTTTTGTATCTCACACCTTTTAAATCTTTGCTGAAACTTGCTGAGGTTATGTGTTATTTTGCATGTATTGCAATTTATCCAAGTGAGAACTGGACAAAATTCAATTTATTCATGTACTGCCAGATTTATTTAAAAGGAAAAAAAGTGCTACTTATCAATGTGTCTAGTAATAAAATACATATAGTTTGTTTACATATTATAAATAAAAAAATCTGTTGCAATATATTTTCAGAATTATGAGTTAGAATATCTGCTGGCTGTTTCTTGATGTGTACGATAAATGCACATTCAATTTTCTTATTATTCAACTTTGCTACCTCAACAGGTAGCATTGCAATTACTGTTTCCAGTGAAAATATTTTTCACAAGTAATTAACACAAAGAGAGTGAAGTTTGCAGTATGATTTAGCTTCTAAACTGCACAGTTAGAGCAGAGTATTCCTCCATTCTGAACTACTATGTGTAATTTGATGGGCTTATGAAAAAATTGTGCAGTATAAAAGCATTAATATATACATTTGTATATGTATGGCAGAGGGGCAGAGGGTTTGAATAACAGCTTTGCATACTGAATGATGAGTTGTGGCATAGACAGGAACCAGCAGTAAATGTCACGATGGCAGCAGTTGCTAAGTAGCTATTCTCAGAAGAATCACAGAATATTCTGAATTGGAAGGGACCCACAAGGGTCATCAAGTCCAACTCTTAAGTGAACGGCCCATATGGGGATCAAATCCACAACCTTGGCATTATTAGCATTGTTTCTGATACTGTCATGAAAGAAAAAAAGGCATTGAGCATTGGTAGCATCAACTATTACCTCCTGGTTGTTACCCAGTCTGGTTAGCACCACTAGCAAATAGTCCCATCTAAGCTCCATTCCACTTGCACTGGTGAACTCAGACACAAAAAATTCCATCCCTTAATAATCTCTGAGTGAAGTAATAGCTGCCAACCCAACTCATAAAAGCAGCAAGTACTCATACTTTCAGAAAGCAGTCAAGATGTTTTAAAATAAATCAAAGATCACCAGCTGTTATCCTTTTAGGATTTACTGAAATATAAAAATGAGTGGTTAATGCTGCCTAAAGTAGGAGTTTTCTTAAAAAATTGGGATAGGAAACCTTAGAGATACATATTTCACGATGGGCTAAATCACAGCTATGAAAGAAATCTCTCATTCTTCAAGGAGAATCTCTTTTGAAGGCTGTAAAAGCCAAGCAGTGGCTTTTACAGTCTTCAAAATGTTGGAGCCTGCATTGAAGAAAATTCATAGTTCTTGTACATGAAATGTACCCACTTCCTTGGCTAATTTGCCACGTAAATACTTTTGAGTGTTTGGAAGGAATGGTGGGGAGAAAGAGTATGTCTGTATTTACACCTGAAATCCTTGTTCAGTACACTGGTGCTGAGTTAAAGGACATCCTACATGGACTTCACACATTGGCACAACTGTTTGGTCCATTACAGTCGTATGCAGAATGACGGTATTTGAACTGAATACAGAAGGATAGAAGAACATTCAACATGGAAGATCGCCTCTCAAATTGCAGCTCTTTGCAACCACTGCAAGGACAAATGGCATTGTCTTTCTATATCTGGTTTTCAGTTGCCAGATCACAGTTAGAAAATGCACAGTTTGACAGTATTATTATTTGTAGTGTCACATAGCATTGCAAATAGTTCCTTGCACATTTGTGTCTTAAATAAAGAGACTTTAAAATTTATTCTGATCATTTGTGGGAGATTTGTCGGGGGAGCACTTGATAACTTTACAATTTTCTTCCAACACTTGTGTCATGAGAACACAGATACTAGAGAAATACCTAACCCATAGCTTTTAGTTATGCTTTGAGACCTCAGAATAGATGAGTACTTTTTAATTGAAAATTTAACAATTTAATCTGCTTTTTGTTGAGCACAGCTTTGTAGAAGTAAAGTAGTGTTATTAAAGAAAATTTGGGGGATATTAATTGACAAAACATTTAATTTCCCTTGAGGATAGACAGCAAGACTGAATAGGTAGTAACAAAATTAGGGGTATAAAGGGATGAGAGGCTATTTGAGGTCACTATAGTACTCAATGGTATAGAACAGCAACAGTTTGAATACACACATTCAGATGATGTCACTGTATCAATGCCCAGTTCAGGATGGAGGCCCACCAGGTAATTGTGCAGAGTCACCAGAACATCCCCATTAGGGCTGTGTTTAGTTCTCACCTATGAATCAGGAACTTCAAAGGTAAAAGCTGAAGGTTTTCAATATCCAAAGATAAAAATGTAAAATATAAATATTGAAAACTCTCCAGGAACATTTATTTAAAGATAAAACTTTAAATGATTACTGAGGGTGTATTAGCCAGATATTTATTTACTGAGCATCATGAAGATATACAAGTTCATATGGATAATAGAAAATTAATTGTTTGGTTTAGGGCTCAAGGTGAAAAATTTCAGAATATCTCTTTAGTGTGCTACACTTCTTCCAGATACCTCTCTATACATTGCCATTTGCCCAGCTTTACAGTTCAGTTCCTTCAATGAATAACAAGATGTTCTTCATACACAAATTAAAACTTTGAGGTTTTTTACAGGAAGTTATAATAATTTTGCGTGTCCCCAGTCGTAATTTTACTCATCTAATCCTGTATCAGAAGATGAATCTGTCCATATTTACTACCCATGGCAGAACCAATGGCCACCAAGGTGTTTCCCTGCCATAGCCAAGGCCCTCGGCTCTCACAAAGGCAGTGGTAGCAGGACCCTGTCTCCTCAAGAATATTGCAATGCTTATAAACAAAGAAGAAGACATTTTCTCTCTGCAAAGTAAGAGTAATTTTATTGAGATTGTCAGCTGATATTTTTGTATTTACTAATTGATAGAGTGTGAAATTTCCTAATTTTCTGTGAACAAAAGCAGTGAGAAAAGGTGGAATTTATTCTTCTGTGTAAACTAATGAATGAGATATGAAAGTGCATCAGACTAAAAATCACATTTTTTGTGAATACAAATGCCAATGCTTCTTACCTATGGGAAAAGAAATTACTACTTCAGTTCCTAATCCTTTTTTTCCTTCTCCTCTCCCCTTTCTCCTGTTTTTCAAAAAATTGCAGTTTTTCAAGCCATGACAGTTTAGAATCACACAACATCCTGAATTAGAAAGGGCACACAAGAATCATCAGTTTGACGACCAGTAAGCATTTTTTTCCATGTATGTTTTTAAAACAAAAGGATTTGCATTAGTCACTTGCAAAGAGGCAAATTCAAGAATGCTGGTGAAGCACATCAGGCACAGAAGTTTTCCTGCCAGAACCCATAGCTCTTCATTTGTCTGTGATTTCTGAAAGTTTAGACTCACTTTTCATTTTGTGCCAAATGGTTTCTTTGTGCCACCATAGATACTTTGTGTCTTCCATTTTTTCACTCTGTTTGTCAGGAAAAAGGATTTATTTTTTGAAAACTGGCTGATAAAGGTTAGTGCTATCTCTCCAAAATTATATCTTCTTAAGAAAATACCAATTTATAAAATTGATCTATGACTAACCTGCCCCTGTGTCTGCCCCCAGGAAAGTCCACAACAAAGCTACTGCTTATGCCAGTGGAAGAGGTATCAGTCTTTACATGGAAGGTATTTTATGTGAGAAAAACAGGAAACAGAAATATTTTCCTACTACTGGAAAATAAGAGAAACATACTGTTAACATTAGTCCATCTCCTTCTTTTTGCTTGTACAAAAATGGCCCTCATTTTTTAACCTCAAGTTCTTCTGCATTTGTAACAAAGCCAAAATATTTCATCACCTCACACTCCAGTTAAGGAAAAAGGACTGATTTTTTTTTCTTTAAAGATCCTTAATACGTATAAAGACTAATGATAGAAACAATATTTTTAAAATCACCTCACAGCAGTAGGCATAATTTAGTAGTCTTCCATTCATCATTTTATATTTATATACATGTAGATATCTATAAAGATATATTTGTCTGGACTATGTACCATCTACCGGTCTGACATCTGGTGTATGGGTATCTTTTACCTGGACTGTGACCCTCTGTTCTGCATGGGGCTTGTAGATATCCATGTGTGACCTGTTTACTAGGAAAGCTGACATTAGGTTCCTGTGTATGCATGACATGAAAGGTCTCTGGGAAAATCCAGGCTTAGAGGGATGGAAATCTCGAACTGACATTCTTTGAGGGGACTGGAAGGAGGAATGCACGTGCGTGGTAATGTCAAGACCATTGTGTTTGATATGGGCTCTGGAGTAAGTCATGAGTTGAACTGGTGGCACTCAACCTTGGAGGCTGAAGCATGGCTCTGCTGCTGGAACATTTGCTGTTCTCAGCCCTGATCATGAGCAGAAGGGAAAAGTAATTTTCCCCAACAATACATTACCAGTTTCATTGACTGAAATGATGCATTTCTCGGGCAGGTCTTTATTACAATTCCAGCTGTGAATCACTGCTCTAGATTTCCCCTAGCACAACCGAGATCAGAGTCCCTTCCACTCAATGTGTCACTATCAGAATGCTGAAAATCAATCAATGATTACAATTTGTGATTATTTGTGTATCTACAGGAGTAGCATGTATTGATTCCCAATCTCTACATTGCCCTTTATGCTGACAGCCATATAATGAAGAAAAACAATGAGAAAAAAAAAAAGAGTTCAACTAAAACAACTCCTGTACAGTCTATGTTGCTGCAACTGGAATAAAGCAATAGTAAGCATGCTCAACTCCAGCCTTACCAATTTTATATTCATTTTTTATGGAATCAGGAACTTTAAAAAAATATAAAATGTTAAATAACCACGCATTAACGCATCACCTGGAAATTAAAAACAAAAGAGTGAATTTCTTGGTCTGACACCATAGTAAGTGCAATGTGAGTGACTTATTCAAGGAAGAAGGAAAACTACCTACAGTCTGGGGAGACTACACAAGGGAGCTGAACAGCATATGGCCACAAACAACAAAGGAAGAAAATACATTTTTTTCTTCTTCTTCATTTTAGGCTTCTGGGATTAATAAGCAAAGGGGAACTTGAGTGCTAAATTTTTTTATGTTAAAAGGCTCATTTTCAAAAAGACAAAGTAAATGGAAGAAAAATAATTTATGCAGTGAACTGCTAATCCAGCTGTTTTGCTTCTGGGCTTAATTGGATTTACCTAGAATTGATATTTGGTGTCAGCATGTGTTATATCATCAGCATAAGCGATAGTTACCAAACATAAAGAATCCTATCCAAGGCAAAATATTAATTTATTTGGCTCATACTTATTGTAATCACTTTTTATTCACGTATGTTACCACTTAGTATTCCTGCTGGGTGCCATTTCATATATATGATCCAGTCTTAGTTATTCTATCTTAATATCTGAAGCAGTTCAGCAATGTCGAAGACTCACAGCTGAACAAAATGGGCTAGGAAATGGTTATTCATATCTTGTTCTGCCTTCCAGGCAGCTGTGCTGCCTATAAAAGTGTGCATTGTACCTAATGGCAGGTGGGTGACATCTGAATTCTTGAGCAAGACATATACTGTAGTGTACAGTACCTTCAGTAACAAGAACTTTACTGGTTCATTCTGGGAATGTGGAGTTACCCTCAGTGACTGAGCGAGATTTGTCAGCCAAGAAACTCTGCTTACATATAAATGCAAACCTGAACCTGTGCAGCGAAGCAGGGAAATTGGAGTCTTTCCTCAGTACAGGGGAAATAGGGTTTGGGAAGGGTGCATTTCATTAAAAGAGTGCATCTCAGATTCCTCAGAATGGCCAAATTATTTTTCAGCTGCATTAGATGACAAATATGGCATTTTTCTCCTTGGTGAGATAATAGCAATCTGTGATACATTACATATAGGTATGGAATAGATATTTGGATGTTATCTCTCAACCGGCAAGGTTTTGGTGATCTGTTCACATTGCCTCATTTGTGACAATTGGTTTCCTCAGTAACACTTTGTCCTGACTCCTCTGGTGACAGAAAATCTTGAAAAAGCCAAATAATTAATGCAACAAGTGACGAATAGTCATGAATTGTGCATGTTCTTGTTCATGAATGGATATCCATATTTGCTGGTGAGTGCAATGGGACCTGTTCCCCCTTCCCCAGCCCCTGCTCCCAATGTTATTTAAACAAATTATCAGTGGTGATGCTCCATTTCAGGGTGGTGGGTGATTCTGCACCTACATGGCAATACATGGTGGAAAAATGGTCCACACCCCTCAGCAAAGGGGATTGGTTTTTAACAGTGGAGAATAAGGAAGGAGGTGACTACGGCTGAGTATTCACAATCAGAGTCTCAGCTGCATTTGATCAGCTGTGCTTATGAACCCAGCCATAAACCTGAACAGCTGCTTCAGTTTTTTCGCTCTTCAGCAAAGGAGACCACTGTCTCACTCCCCATCTTCTTCTAGGACTTGAAACTCACACTGTCCACCTGTTTGCTGTCATTTCTGCATGCGGTAGATGGGAGAGCAATTGGAGACTGTCTCATTTGTTGTGGCCTTCAGTCCAATGGCCACTAAACCCCAGGGCTTGTGGTCCCTCTCAAAGCACATGCAGAGCCTGGCAACTTTGCCTTCTGTCCCCATGCCATGACCATAGCCTGGCATGCCAGCGTTGCCTCCGCAGTGGGGTGCAGTGAGAAAGAGGTTCCTTTAGGGATGTGCAACAAACTGGGCGCCTTCCAAGCCTCCCGATAAAACACCAACTGCAACATGGGCAGCATTATCTGCGCCAGCGTTGTTCAGATGGGTTTGAATTAAATGCAAACAAGATCATTCCAAAAGCAGTAAGCGGCTGATGTCACACCTCTTTTATGATTATATGTTGTGAGCTGGCAAATATTTTCAAACCTCATATGATCCTTGTGAGCTGGCAAATAAGAAAACCCAGAAGGACCATCTTTTAGAATTTCTGTCACCAAGAGCCAGACAAGTAGAGCTGCCACACCTCTTTAAGCACCTTAGGTAGATCTGGCTGCCTTACCAGCTGTGCAATGAAGGAATCATTTAGAAACTTGCTGTGGCTGTGGCTGTGGCTGCTACTAATGGACCTTTGGCCACTGTTTCCCCTCTAAAGCTCAGGGATAGGGTATGTGTTTGGGAGCTGGAAATCAAACAGGGGAGGATGAATTTCTTAAAACAACCTCTGCCTCTGGACGTTATCTAGAAGTGTCTCATCTTTGACCTCTGCAGAGTTTTCTCCAGGAGGTAAATTTTAACTTCATTTAGAGTCTTATTTTGCTTATAATACAATTCATTTTTAATGTAGCTCCACTGATTCCAACATCTTCCTGTTGAATGACCTGCAGAGGGAGAGAGGTTTAGTAATTTGGTGCACTGATACTCATGCTCAAGGGGTGATTATTCCATCACAGCTTATTAGACGAGTGTCACCCTCTGAAGTCAATACAGCGTCTAAAGATGGGAAACACTTGCAAAAGGAACTGTGGGGAGTCAAAGTGGAAGAGGCAACATTTTTCCTGCAAATAGCTTAACTCATGGTTAGGATAATAAAGATTTGCTGGCACTGAGCAACTTAGATAGAGCAAGAGAATGTGAAAGTAAGTATTTTGCTAGGTGCGTAGCCTCTGTTTGTCAGGGAGTGTAGGGTTGATATTATCTTTCACTCCACTGATGTCCTTCTCTTTGATATGGCTGACCCCCATGGATGAGAGCTGAACTGACTCTGTCTTTCAGAGCAGGCATGAATTAAGTTTATTCCTGCCATACTTTTCCAGCCATGGGAAGTACCTCTGCTGGTGACATTTCACGAGTGGGAGTGGGTGACAAGAGAAGGCTGTGGTAAGCAAGAGACAATTTAGCGACATTAGGAGGAATTTCTTTACAGAAGGTATGATCAGACATTGGAATGGGCTGCCCAGGGAGGTGGTGGAGTCACCATCCCTGGAGGTATTTAAGGAAAGACTGGACTTGGCATTTTGTGCCACGGTCTAGTTGACAAGGTGGTGTTCGGTCATAGGTTGGACTCAGTTATCTCGAAGGTCTTTTCTAACCTAATTGATTCTGTGATTCTGTGATTTTGGAAAACAGGCCCGAGCAGCAGTCTGTAAAAGAGACATCTTTCAGAATTCCTGTATACCATTTTTCTTCTGTCTTTACATCACAGCCTCTGGCTACAAGATAGCTTTGGGGGTCTGGGTTTTCATCAGCCCTAGACTACTGCTGTTTATGCTCATGCCTACCTTCATGATTAAATATGTCACTTAATCACAATTTAAGTAAGCAAAATCACCCCTGCTTTTCATTTGTATCTAGTCCTCTAGTGAGCATGATAAAGAGGTTTCTGGATCTTTGCAATATTGAATGACGACCATTTTTTCCTGAAGATCTGAGTAGCTTCCAAACTGGGAATTTTGAAATGATTATTATTTGTTACAGCTGACAAATAGTTCTAATACTATCTCTTCAAAGTTATCATCTTTCTGTCTGCTTGTATCACCCACAGGTGCACCTCCTGCCTTATCATTAGCAGAAATGCTAAGAAAGAAGGAGTGATGTGTGTGTTTATAGTATTTTTAAAGCATCAAATACTTTAATTTTTAGGTATGATATGGGTAATGTGAGAAAATTATAATTAGCTGCTTATTTATTTGGCCACTTCAAGAATGCTGGCAATAGTATGCTTGGGGAGATGTACATGAGGAAAGACAAGAAGGACGTCTGCTTGTATGCACTGAAATTTCAGAAACCAGGGTAAATTAAAACAGGGTAACACAAAACGTTGATACTAATACATGCCCCCAAAAAATTACAGGAAGACCTTGCAGTAGATAACTACAAATGCTGCTTATACATCCAAGAAATAATTTTGGTAGAAGCTAGTGCCAACTTAATGTTGTAAGCAAAGCTATAATTCATATTATTGTTTATTGATGAAAAAAACTGTGACATTTACTGGACTAACCACGTAATGAGGTAACCTGCCTGTGGTTTTCCTTGACATCTCCGCAGAAAGCAGTAGCGACTGGAACTCCATAGATGGCAGCATTTCACAAAGAACTCGAACATCTCTCCCTTTCCTTTCCTTTCCTTTCCTTTCCTTTCCTTTCCTTTCCTTTCCTTTCCTTTCCTTTTCTTTTCTTTTCTTTTCTTTTCTTTTCTTTTCTTTTCTTTTCTTTTCTTTTCTTTTCTTTTCTTTTCTTTTCTTTTCTTTTCTTTTCTTTTCTTTTCTTTTCTTTTCTTTTCTTTTCTTTTCTTTTCTTTTCTTTTCTTTTCTTTTCTTTTCTTTTCTTTTCTTTTCTTTTCTTTTCTTTTCTTTTCTTTTCTTTTCTTTTCTTTTCTTTTCTTTTCTTTTCTTTTCTTTTCTTTTCTTTTCTTTTCTTTTCTTTTCTTTTCTTTTCTTTTCTTTTCTTTTCTTTTCTTTTCTTTTCTTTTCTTTTCTTTTCTTTTCTTTTCTTTTCTTTTCTTTTCTTTTCTTTTCTTTTCTTTTCTTTTCTTTTCTTTTCTTTTCTTTTCTTTTCTTTTCTTTTCTTTTCTTTTCTTTTCTTTTCTTTTCTTTTCTTTTCTTTTCTTTTCTTTTCTTTTCTTTTCTTTTCTTTTCTTTTCTTTTCTTTTCTTTTCTTTTCTTTTCTTTTCTTTTCTTTTCTTTTCTTTTCTTTTCTTTTCTTTTCTTTTCTTTTCTTTTCTTTTCTTTTCTTTTCTTTTCTTTTCTTTTCTTTTCTTTTCTTTTCTTTTCTTTTCTTTTCTTTTCTTTTCTTTTCTTTTCTTTTCTTTTCTTTTCTTTTCTTTTCTTTTCTTTTCTTTTCTTTTCTTTTCTTCTGCATCTTCCCTTCCTGGGCCACTTTCCTGATCAGTTGACAGGATTAAGAATTCCAGTTGTTTTATAGGAGGTAAATAAATACTTTTAGTATTCTGAAAACCTCTGAACTATATCAGAGTAGTTAGAAAATGTTTATAGTATGAAAAAGATATCAAATGGATATTTATAGCATTTAAATCATTGCCTCAGATTGGTGTGAATGGGATTCTGAGAATGGTCTTGTTTGCATTATCCACTTTCAAATTATTTTGACAGATCCTAATGTGATGGGACTAAGAGTTCCAGAGAACAATTCTGTATGTTTGTGTGTTGAGGTTTTGGTTTTGCCTTTTTTTTTGAAGACTGAGCAAGTGCCAGGGCAGAAAGTATCTCGAAATAGAGTAGAAAAATATCAAAAGAGCAAAGTCTCCTCTAAACATATCAGAGTGAATTATTCCAAGTTCTGTAATATTCCTACTTTATCAATACATCATAAAAGAACTGCACTGCTTCAAGATAAAAATCTTAAAATTTGTGTTGCACAGCAGAAAGAACTTTCTCTCTGCAAAGATTTGTTTTGAGGGAATTCTAAGTTTTCTCCCAAATTAACTTTTAGACTGATGTAAATCTTCTTATCCTCAGTGGTTTTTGCATTTTTGTGAACCTGAAAAGAGAGCAATGAACCTATTTTTGAGTTACACATGCACAAAAAAGATGGTGTATAAGAAGCAATAATGTTATTGAGTCATAATTGAATGTTGGAATTACAAACGGAACCATTTTATCACATAATTAGTTCTCCAAGAGGCCGACATATTTTGATCAAATGGGAAAAATAGCTGAGAAGTAAAATGTAGAAATGTAGAAAATATAATATATGCAGCTGGTGCAAAATATATGATTTCTTGGTGACACAGGCATTTGAGAAATACAACTATTCAGTTGTTTTTACAATGAACAAATCTGGCCATTTTCCCACAATCCAGTTGGGTTTGGTGTCTGGATGATTGTATTCATACTAATCCCTGCGGATTCTCTTGAATTCTTCTAACCGTAGGAATTAAGTCTAAGCATGTCAGACAAATGTGGCCATCCTTCTGTTTGGTCTGGGTTTCTCAGGGTAATATTTTGCATCCTCAGTTGACCAGAAATGTGAGAAATCTGGGTGGAGTATTAAATATATGTGAAGAGGTTCCTTCTGAACTACCTGGATATTGCTGAGTTTGTTTAATCTGAAAAGGCAGCATTTAAGTGGGAAGGCTTTTTTTGATTACCAAGAACTCAGGTGTATTCCATGTGATTCTTCCCTACAAATTTGTTGGCACTGTGTTTTTGAGTGTTGATGTAACTGTCTGTCTCCTTCTATCTTCATAAATACCAAATTATTGTAACTATATTGCAGAATTCTCAGAAGATCCCTGAGAGCCGATGTGGTTAGGACACTCATTAGGAAGATGGCAGACCACAGGTAAAATTTCTTATTGACTATTTTAGACATTTAAAATAGGTGTTTCATATGTTAAGGCATGTGGGAGATTGGTGACTAATCACCAGTTTATTAGGGTTTTTGATGTGTGTTTGTGTCTTGTCTAATAACCTATTGTGGATACACAAAACCTTTGTAATGAAAGTGCTGGATTTGACTAAATTATTCATTACCAGCTATATGTGGAACACGTGGGTTCAAACCCTGGTTCTGCCACAAATTTCTCACGTAACCTCAGGCAAGACAATTTATCTGCCTAAAAATTAGGCACCTAATCTCAGCTAGTCATCTAGGCTCCCACTATAGTGAACGTGAGAGATAGGCACCTCCAGAAGGCAGCTGTAAGCCCTGGTTTAGACGCCTATCTTTAAGAAGATGAATCACCCCCTGCAGGTGCCTGTATCTCCATCCATTGATACTGAGGGAGCCTGGGTGTCTGGCCTAAACAAGTTGCTTAAGTATTAAGTAGCTAAATAAAGGTAAAAAGCATTTCACTGTGGGTACTCCTGTGCCTCATTTGCCTGTGTGCACCGAGAGGAATTCAGCCCGTTTGTGAGGGATGATAAAACAGACACATATGGGCAAGAGGGTTGTGGGTGGTTTGCAAAACTTGGTTTGTCGACATCACAAGCTTTACAGTCTCAACATGTAGAAACCAACAGGATGGTTTGGTCTCCAGATATCAAAGTATGTAAGTGTGCAGGAGAAGGCACTCTTACTTTCTGTTAGCCCTATGGATAGAGATATAGAGCAGAAGGAAACAAACGTATTTAATCTAAAATGTTCTTGTTGGCTGTGAATGTGTTTAAAAAAATCCGTGATCTACACAGATTTTGTATCTTTGGACTAGATGTTAAAGGACACTAAATGCGAACACAGCCATTTGTGTTCAACTCCTTTCTGCAAATGAACCAATCCTGAACATTTAATTATGCTTCTGCAAGAAGGATAGGAATTTAAATAAAAAGCAAGGTCTGTGTTGGTCTGTGAAGTTTTTACTTCATCCTGCAGTTTTGTATTTATTACCAGCTATCTCAGGAGGATTTGTTCCTCTTCTTTCTATTTGTCAGCCCTTTCAGAGTCTTGTATCGTGTTAAAGGGAGTTGGTATCAATGGGAAGAGACATGTTTGTAAATGCAAGAGAGACCAAGAGCCTTGTGCTACAGCCTAGTACCATCATCTGAGGCTATCCTATATAAAAGTCAGAAAGACAATGTTAACCACAAGGCCAAAGATGATTGCAGGAAGAGGTACAAACTTTTATTCTTCTCTTTGTCCAAATGCATGATAGGTACAGTGCTTTGAGTAGGTGAACTGGAATCATATTGGGAGAATGGAGGGAATGTTTTTTTCTTTCCATTTTTCCTTGGGACTGCTGGGTTTCTATGCTGCTGCAGCTAAATCTCTCTTCCTAAGTGTAGAGGACTGCGGAAGTGGGCACTTACATGTGCATTTGAAAATGCATGCAGTATGGACACAGAAAAACATATAAATAGATCAAATTTGGATTAGACACGTTTGAAAACATGTTTTTTTAAAAAATAAATGTGATATCACTTTAGTCTGCAGTTTGATTTAAGAACAAAACATATGGAAGCACGGAGAACTTTTATGTATTCCTACATTTCATTAATCTCTGAAACAGACAGTTAAAAAGGGAAGAAGCACATGCTTACATGCTGAAATATATATTTATTTTCAAAAAGAAAGATGTAGCTGACTCTCTTATACTTTGAAATCAGGCCTAGAGTGTCTAATAAAAACTTGTGGCTTCTCGACTTCTAGGCAGGGAACTTTGATCACATACTTGACAATGAAGGTTTTTCCGTGGAGGTAAAGAACAACTTGCTGATTTAAGCATATTCATTTTTCTCATAATATTAAGTGAAAGCTTATGATCATGAAGAAGAATTTCTAGGTGTCCTTTTGTCTGTGTCTACTTTTCTTTTTCATCTGCAGTAAAACAATATTAAAAAAAGAGAGAAAATAATAAGAAAAGATGGTATATGGACTGAACTAAAGGAAAACAATTTCTTTATTTCCCTAGAAAACAAGGCTGCTGTTTCAGATGACATTTTTGGTTTTGACAAAATTGTCAAAAGAGATTTAACTCCTCTCTTTCCAGATCATAAGATTTCTGTAAAAGCAAGAGTGCCGAGCAAAGGAATTCCTCTGTCTATTATTAAAGGCAGATTGGATTTAGCAAACTCAGTGTTATTTTGAGATAAGAAAATTGCACAGAAATAAACAACTTGACATTTTACTTCCTCTTTACACTCTGCCAGAGATGGAAACCACATGAGTGTAGGCATACTGGCTTGGAAATATGAAACATGACAAATCTTTGTTTTGCTTTTTTTTCAAACTCTAAGCTGAAGAAATTGCAAGCTTCTTGGTGAATTACAGTAAGGTTTCCCTGGGTAACCTATGATTCTTCAGAACCTTTTTTTTTGTGTGTTTTTGAAAACTGTTAAGCCAAGCTAGTAATTGTTTATTAGTCCTCAGTGTACAGTTCAAGCCAAATAATTGCAAACATACCCATTCTTATATCATCTTAAAACTACTGATACTGAAGGGAAGCTGTTTCCTCTTAGAGGAAAAGCCGTATTTTCTTATTAAATGGGATGGTGAGTGATACGAAGTGTGGCCCCATTACAGTCCGTGGAAGGCTTCCCCTTGAGTTAGTGGGACACAGTTCCATCCACCTGGCTGTTACATCCCTTTTTGTACAGTGCCAGTGCACTGTGGTGCTTGTTGGAAGCAGAACATCAGAGCTACATACACTGATTGTCCCAGTCCTAAAGTATGCCTTGTGTTACCATTTGAAGTTAGATTGTGAAGGATGAGAAGAAGGAAATTATGATGGTAGGATTAAAAAAAACCCTTAGTGTTGATGTGCACGTTTTTTATGAAGTAGCAATTGTTTATTCTCCATATATTGATTTTTTCCTAATGAAGCTATTCCATTAGCATGATTTTCTACCAGGGAAAAACATTTTTGGAAACTAATTAGTAAATTAGATATTACTTCATTACGTGATGCTTATCTGGAAAAATAGGTGTAAATTTTATTTCAGGAAAGTTCCTAGCCTTTCTTTAATTTTTTATTGCTTGGTGTGCTGCTCAGTTATTGTAAGAAGTTATGAAGGATTTTTTGCATGCCTGTGCTACCAAGTACTCTTCTTATTTCCAACAGGAGCTAAATAGTCTCTGAAGAACTAGAAGAGAGAGTTTGAATGAGCTAGACTGAAGACCTGAAAATGCAGTAGATAGGTCAGACTTTGGCTGTACTTCCACTAGGGGTAAAACTCAGGGACTTGTACTAACAGGTCATCTCTAAGCTTGAGCTTTGGAATCAATTTTAAGTTGACATAAGCCATGTGCTTTACCTAATTCATTACACCAAGCCCTTGTGAATTTCATTTAGTGTTCCCTATTTCTGATATTAGTCCTTTTGTATTTTTTCCACATATGAAAAACTAAGATAAGGCAAATTAATTCCCAGCCAGAGGATGGATTAGTTAATATTCAGATTGCATTTTCAAATATTTTATATATAATACCATAGCAAACTATTGATAAATATAATTTAAGATTCTGAAAACCATCTCCAAGATACAGAGAACTGCTTCACTAGTCCTCTTTAAAAACAGGCCTGTTGATACTCTGGAGACACACTGATGCAAGCGGTACTAACAGGACATATAGGAAAAAAACCTCACCTAAAACTGTATTTTGTATAAGGTAGAATTTAACTTTATGAATAACTTAAGACAATAATTCTAAAGCTAGAAAAATTATTGTCTTGGATGAAGAGAGAAGGATTAGTGTTTGTAGAAGCTGTTACCAGCCATAATATTGGTGGTAAGAATGTGACTTGTGAAATCACAGGGACATCAATGGAAAAAACTTTCAGGTAATCCATAGGGTCATTTTCGTAGGACATACGAAAATGCAATTATTTTGACTTTAGTAATTTTAAAATATCTTTATTATTTTTTCAATCATTGTTGCCCATACTACAATTAATCTCTACCTTCTGTGCCAGCCAATCATTATTTTATAAAAGGAAGAGGAAAGAACATTCCTCGTACTAAAAACCTGCCCAGAAATGCCAAATATGCTTTTCTGATGGACAATCTACTCTCTTGCACACTTTAAGTTTCATTTAGGAAACTTTGAGGAAATTTTTCCTTACAATAGAATATTTTTCATTGTAACATTTGACCTGAGTTAATTTGAGTTAAACTACAATCTTGTTAGAAATTGTAACTTAGGTCTGTAGTCTGTGCTGTAGTCATGGTCTTGGAGATTGCCCTACTCTTCCTGTGGTTCACTGATGATTCTTTTTGTCTTAATTCAGTCATATGTCATGAGTGTCACAAATCTCTGAATGCCATAAGGAATATATTGCCTGGCCAGGAAGCCAGGTCTATAGGAGAAAATAAATATGTTGTATATTTTCTTCTGACTGCCATGAGATAGTCTGAGTAAACAGCCAGTGAAGCAGTTCTGACCGCTTTATTGAAATACATTAAACATTTGGATAGAAGAAAGCCTTAATTATTGCTTTAAGTTAAAGAGAAATGTTGAAAGGAATGGTACTATTCTTTCCAAATGTTTTTCTTGATTTATAGTCTTTGGTTTGTATTTCTTAATTTTGGTCAGGTTGCCACTTCCTCCTAAAATTAGAAGGATAATGGAGAAATGGCACTTTCTTCATGCTGGAAATTCTGTATTCCGCACATTTCTCCTAAGATAATAAATTTAGTCCTCTGCATACTGCTTTACTTAATGCAAAGAGTCCTTAGTGATCCCAGAGATGATTGAAAGCTTTCTTTCTCATTGTTTCAAATTTACATCTAGAGTCCTAGTGTTTGATACCATTTGTTTGTGGATCATAGTGTGGAACAATGTAACAACCTGGTTTTTGTAATCAGGACATCTCATGTAGGTGTTGTGCTGTGTAAAGCAAATGATGACTGTGTCAGCAAACCCTGACCTCTGAGCAGGCATGAGCTGTCTGCTACAACATGCACAGCAGTCACAGGACCCAGCTCTATATTCTGATTAAGAAATTAATTTTGACATTTACTGTAACAGGAACAGAGTGCTTCTTCCTGGTTCTGTGTGAAGGATGGAAAAAGTCTCCTAGTGTTAATGGACCAAGACACAGTGAATTAGCTGTAGTAGGAAATCATTGCTGGGCCTAGTTGGTATCTCCTGCATCCTAATCATGTGCTTGAGAGAGAAAAAAAGAGACAAGCTCACATGCTAATCATTCATTGTGTCTGATGACAAAAACAAGAGGAAAGTAATGGCAATATTGTCCTTTGTTTCTTTCAGATTTGCATTTTATTTATTTTACTTAAAATTTTTAATATATGATGTTCTGCCATGTTTCCCTCATTTTCTGTCATCATTTACTAAGTTGGGAGAAAACTTCCACTCTTTTAACAACTCTGTGAAGCTGACCAATTTTTATTTGGTAAAAATACATAGGGCAACTTATCATATTATTCTGGAAGCCTGGTTTTTCCCATGCATTCCAATGGTGATCTCCATTTCCTCTGCTCTAATCAACACCATCAGCACAGAAAAAAAATCTGCTTCTTATTTGAAGTCTCCTACATTTTTGTATATCTAAGACACTTTGAAAAAGTTTTTAAATGCCTAGCCATCAAAAAACCCCACTGATTCAGTGGATGATCCTTTTCACAGAAACAGTTCCGTTACCTTCAGTTTGCTCTGAGAGAGGAATAAGGGTGGTGGGGTGGAAGGCTGTTCCTCAAGAAAGAGTGGGATTGGAACCAAGAGTAAAGGTTGCTCATCTGGTGCAGCATGTCAGGATTAAAGCGTCCCTGTCTATTTCAGACAGGTTTTAGAGTATCTTTCCAGTTTCTCCTAATAAGCAGCCTTCTCAGCATTTATTTTCTTGAGACTGAATCTCTGGACCTGGCATCCTGAATCTGAGTCCTTTTTATCTGGGGAGCTGGTTCTCTAAAGCATCTGACCCCAAGTGCCTGATTAAAGGGTGGCTGGCAAGTTTCATGAACTGTGGCTTTTTACAGATTGAGTACCATAAATTAGGGTGATATTCCAATAGAAATACATGCATAAATAGAGATTACTTATGTGAGTAGCATGAACTCGTCCTTCCTTATTTTTTTGTCATGGAGTGCATTTGATCTTATTCAATTGCTTAGTGTACTGTGGTAGAATTGAAATGGAATTGAGTGTCGTATTGCAGAAATGTAGTGAGTTATTATGGTCACGGTCTCTCCTCTGACTATTTGTAAATTTGCATTTTACTAACAGGAGAAGCATATGCTAGATTAAAATAAGGAGGGTTTCTTTCCCTTCCTTGCTTCCTTGCTTCCTTGCTTCCTTCCTTGCTTGCTTGCTTGCTTCCTTCCTTCCTTCCTTCCTTCCTTCCTTCCTTTTTATTTCTTTTTTAAGAAAGATAGAAATGGCAAAAATTATGCACTTAAGTTTTGTTGTGAAATATCTCTCCTTTTCAGGGAAATATGTTTTCTAGATGGATTGCCACCTACAGAGTATACTATACATCTTTGTTAAATTATTTTCTGTCTCTGCAGAAATAGCAGTTTAGTTTTGTAGTATTTTTTAAACAAAATGACTGAGCATTTAGCACAATTATGTTCAGCACTATAATCTTTTTTTTTTCTTCTTTTGTCGAGCCATCCTTTAACAGGGAATAAAAAATGAGACACACTGTAAGCTATTTTGCATAAATGAATAATTATGATTGCCACATACTGCCAATTGTAATTAGAGATAATAATGCCAGGGTTTTGGAGCTTTTACTCATGCATTGCTTTTCCAAGCAAAACAGAACTTTTGTAACATTCATTCAGTGAAGTGAGCAGATTGGGTTTTCTCCACACACACACACACACACACACACACACGTGTGTACGCTTCTCTTTTCCACTGCATTTTTTTTAAATGATAGCTTTAATTAGTTGAAGGTAAATAAGTAAATAAATGACACACTATAAATAGTAGGCTCTTAGCAAAATTAGAGGCACATTAAAGATAACACACTTTTGGGACTTGCAGATCAGTTAGCAAGTCGTCTGAGCATTAGAGGGAAATTGGCAGCTGCTTACAGTTAGCAACCAAAAATGCTGTAGGTAGTGTGTGCATGTGCAGATCATTTAAAGGCTCGGTTTCCCTTATTTACATTCCATCACCTCCGGGATTTGGGAAAGGGTTGTTGGGTCGGTTTTTTTTTTAGGTTTTGTTTTGT